>CM061063.1:247944777-248544777 GCA_030762895.1 Sophora flavescens | reverse complement strand
CTGGCAAACTGTGCCTAGCCCTTCATTTTATCTAACCCTATACTTAATCCTTCATTATCTAAGAGACTTGCTTTTGTTGGCTTCAAGAAGAGACTTTCTTAAGCTCATGGACTTTAAATTAGTAAATGAATATTAACAACAACAAAGTCATGCCATTTACGAACTAATAACACTTTATCAATTCATTCCAATGCTTACAATGTAAATATATACAAATATGATTCCATAATCATTTCCAAACAAGTTATCGATAAATACATATCAAATTATTCTAATTACATTGATTCATTGTTATTGAAAGATTTTTATTTTAAAGAGAATAAACTATTCTTCATAGCAATCCAAATGTATGAACATGCTCAGATATAAGTACTAGCCTTCAATAATTTTACATAATCAAACAGAAAAGAGATAAGTAGAATTACCAAATGAATCCGATTCAAAATGAGTGAAAAGCTCTCTTGGAATTACAGGCTACAATAATGTTTTTAGATCATTTCATACTCCAACAAAGAATATTTTTTTGTTTACAAAGAAGTGAACAAGAACTTGAAATCCCTAAAACCCTCTTTTGAAATTTTTGAAACAGATTCAGACAAGAACCAACAAATTCATGGATTCCAAACGAATCAAAATACAATACAATCAGACTGCATACACGTACAATACAATATGAAATTATTCACAGCAAGTAAACAGCTGCATCATAGAGGCTATAGATCATACTATTGTGAGATATTCCCTGAGGTAATATAACAGAACAATAAACAACCTTCAAACACATAAATTCAGCCAAGATATGGAAAGATAAACAGATCAGAAATTACAAGTGCCATATTTAATAAAAAACACATCATTAACACAGGGACAATCTTGTTACTGGACATGTTAAACTAGAATGGTCTTCAAACAACTGCCTCAGTATTGGTCATTTGTTTGAACTATAGCCATGAACTATCCATGTTTGAAATTGTAGACACCTAGGACAAAACAAATTGAAAATCCATAGCACACATCCTCACTAACCAATTTAGATGCATTTCACAAAGCAGAACTGAATCTAAATCAAAGACTAAGATGCTGAAATCGAAGGTAATTTCACAGCTAAATCAACAAGAAGCAAACCAGAAGGGTTCTCAGATTAAATTTGAAACATTAAATTGGTACAGTTACACTAATCCTAGTTCTCACTGTTATCTTTATCTCATCACTTAAATATGCTAATGGATTCAAATTTCACGGCCAATGCAGGTGGGTGCTTTGAGGCTTTAAAGTTTAAATTATACAACACGTCAATAATCAACAAAAAACAAAAACCTGTTTATGTTTCGCAGTCTCACAGGCAGCAATGGAATTATGTGGCTCAAGTAAACATCAATTCTAATCTCACAGTCTTGACTTTTGATATTTCAATGCATTCAAAAAAAAGTTACAAAAACAGATTTCTCGTGCTTTCTCAATGAGAGCTTCCTAATCCTAATAGGAGTGATTAAATAATGACACATGAAAACAAATGATCATCACAACTCACAACTCACATGAAATACACAAGTAGCTCTCCTCGGTAGTAAGCAATAAAGCAATGAAATACATACAATCCACAAAATTTTTGAAATGAAACAATGAAGCAAAATAAAAAATGATACATAGAGAGTCCATGGTTACCTCAAGGCAGAGCAGGGAATGCACAAAATGAGGAGAGAAGAGGGTAGGAGGAGCTCTGCGCGTGGTGACCGGAGGGCTGCGTGTTGGTAGCCGGAGTATTGGTCAAAGCACTGAAATGGATGGGGGGAATTAAAAAGAGAGTAGGAAGAGGGGAAAGGAAGAGAATAGAGGAGAGGAAGAGATGGAAGAAGAGGAGGAGGAGGAGGAGGGAGGCTTACCGGAGATGGCGGTGGTGGTGCGCACTGCGGTGGTGGCGATGGTGACTGGCGGCCTGACGACGCAAGGGAGAGAAAAGGGGTGAGGGTGGAAGAGATGGCAGAAATGAGGAAGAAGGGAAAGATTTCACGATTTTAGGATTTATAATTTGGCGACCGAAATAATCGGTCGCCAATCACTTAAATACAAAATCGGTCGCTATATTCGGTCGCGGG
Source organism: Sophora flavescens (assembly GCA_030762895.1). Lineage (NCBI taxonomy): Eukaryota > Viridiplantae > Streptophyta > Magnoliopsida > Fabales > Fabaceae > Sophora > Sophora flavescens. The sequence continues at coordinate 248,542,681 of CM061063.1, read as the reverse complement.
ATGAGTTAATTTGAAATTTTAATTCATAAATTTAGCGACGAATTTTTAAATCGGTCGCTAACATGCGCGATTTTAATTTTTTTACGCGTCGTTTAGCGACCGAATTAATATCGGTCGCAAATGTAAATAAAATTTAACCATTGCATTTAATTCGATTGCTAAGAAGACATAAAATTTCTGACTTTTAAGTTCCTTTATTTAGCGACTGAAATATCGACCGATAACCCTGCTACGCTCTATTTCGGTCGCTATTTCTGTCGCAGTATTAACTCTAATCAGTCTTTCATGTAGATCCTACAATCGGTCGCTATTTCGGTCACAAATAGACACCGAAAAATTCGATCACCATTTTCAGTCGCTAAACAACCTTTTTTTTTTTTTTTTTGGTAATGATCCCTATTTGTCGTGGGTTATTAGGTGTCAAGAATCGAGGGGAAGATATTTCTGACGAGCAGTACCAGATGCGGTAATGTCCATCGAAAAACGTGTCGTGGCCTGCTTTAGCATGAGCCACAACTCAAGGATTTTTTTGACCGGGGAACTATGAAGCATGCCCTTTGGCCCATGGTCTGCTCCCTTAAATAATCAAAAAATGTAGGTTTTTTTTTTTTTTATCTGTTTGACCGTGTTTGACCCTTATACATATGCTACACTACGTAACACCTTAAGATGAATTTATGAATGATTATATGGCTATATGTAACGATGTCTTGATCATATTTTTTGATGAAGTTGAATAAAGATTATGTAATGATGGTTATAAACATTATATGTGCTGCTACTACAACAGAAATGACTTTAGATAACGTTTCCGGATGCCTTTTAATAGCGTTTATAATCGCTATCTATGCCACCGCTATTAAAACTCGTTAGCAAATATATCATTTATGAAGTGCTATTAAAAGGTGACTTTAGATAGCGTTTGTTAATACAAACGCTATCTAAAGTCAAACTTTAGATAGCATTTGTTAAAACAAACGCTATCTATTCCCTTTTTTTTTTTTTTTTTTTACATATTTCTTACTTAACTTTACCTCCATTCCTGCATGTTGTTTATAAAAAACATCCTCATAAAAAGAAAAAAGGGGGAATAAATACAATCATAAGATCATCCTCATAAAAAGGATTATAAAACATAGGCGATGCCCAATCTGATTTGCAGCTTTAAATTAATCTATTAGTTTAATAACATTGTTAAAAACTAATATTCAAACATCAAGAAAAAGCAAAAATGGGTATACCGGCTTAGACAAACACCAAATATTCTAACAATTGAGATTTGAAGTACTGACATGACATCAATCCTCTAACATGAAAGTCTGAAGGAAAAGTTACATGTGAACATAAATTACAATAAAAATAACATTCCAATGCTAAAATCAAGATTCCTGTCTGATTTTTTGCTTCTTTGAATTTTTTGGCCAGTGTCCAAGGTTGAGGGTTCCCCATCATCAGCATCTTGCTCTAGCATTATTGGTTCTCTCTTCTTTGCACTCCTGTGCAATTTTTGAGATAGCTAAGCAAAAGTATATACATTTTAAAACATATTATTTTGACACAAGGAATATTAGAAGAGAAAAACCTGTATGAGAAACAACTTCCAAGTTCTTATCCAACCAATGAATGTTGCCTGTGTGATCAGGAATCAGCGAGCCATAAACAATAAGTTTTCCTAAACCATCAATATTGAATAGAGTCATCATTTATCATAAATATTAACATTTTGTAATATATGGTCACCTCTTAGGACTTTTACAATTTAACTTATGCATATAGAAAATAGATTCTTCCCTTCTAACCTAGGGTAACTTCTAAGATTTTTGCGTAGGAATCAATGGATGGATGAGGGAAGAAATGTCACATTTTTCTTCCGGATGATTTTTGGGCTCAATGGGGACTATGACCTCTTTGGCAAACTTGGTTTCTTCACTTTTTCCCCAGACAACAAGGTATAAGCCTGATATAATTAAGAAAGCTCCGATAATCCTGCACCTCAAAATTGAAAACCATAAGATTACCATAGCACAAACATGTTAACAAAAGAACCAAAAATCCAACTGGAAATTTGGATTCCCTTTAAGTAGATAGCATATTTGTCCATTAGAAAAAATTTAAGGAAACAAAATGAAATTGAAGTTGCTTGGATTATAGGAACCCACCCTCCCAAGAAGAATTCTTCGCCTAAAAGAATGGATGCCATCAACTGCACACTCTCATACCTGGACTTCTTCACATATAGAAGTGAACAAATAAGTCTATAAGCTTTAAGTATTTCATCATAGATTTTTAAGCTTTAAAAGTTAAAGGAATGTAACTTACCTGAGTAGTGCAGCCATCATAAATGTCGTGGTTGGAATGAGTTCTGCATAGCAGAAGCAAAAGTAGGTGATGTGTTTTCTAATCCTACTAGGTAGAATCCTTCTTTCATAGTTATTCTGCAAGAATCAAAAGTGAGATTTTAGAACTACACAAATATGTTTTGTCAATTTATTGATCAATGAAGAGAGAAATTACCCAACTAGTCCAAGTAGGGAAAATTGTATCAGATAATAACTTGTCAGTGATAGCCTGTCTTTCCTTACATAATGAAAAATAGATATGAAACAACAGAAAACAAGTGAGATAGTTGAAAGAGGGATAATAAAACAGTTCCTATATATACAAGCTATTAATCTTATGCATACTTGTCTAAAAAATATGCAAGGGGACCCAGAAGAACCAGAGCAGTGATGTTTCTACTGGCAGGGAAGGACAAGCTTGCTCACGCCTGTATTAAGAGCAATTCTCAGAAATATATGATTTCCTGCATGACAGAATTGTACAAAATGTTGGCCAGTCATCTGAGAAATATTTGACTGCCACACGCTTCCCATCAGAATCCAGAAGAAGGATGTTCTTTACAGAAGGGCAAGAGTCCTGAGAAAAACAATTCAATTCTATGATAGAAACAAATTAGTATAGACAGCCCAGACCAGCAATGGAGAAAAACATAAAATAATAAAAAAAAAAGACCAAGCTAAGGCCTCAAAAACACAACCCTCGTTACATCAGCCAACATCAATGGGTTATTTACAGTGTCTTGTTTCTAATTTATTTTTTTCTTACTTCTTTGATGTGATTTAAACTATTAAAAATAATACCTAAATATCAAAACTAGTCCTCCACACCTAAATATCATTACTGAAGATGGACAACAGGAGGAGAAAATAGAGAAACCCCAATACTTGAAGAATCTGGTAAAAAACCAAAATCAGGAACCAAAACATATTTAGGGTTAAGCAATTTCAAATGATAGATAGTAACACTTGAGGATTTAAGCAAGAAAAGCATAAGAACCATTGAGATTACCTTGAAGAACATAAAACCCAAAATGGAACCCTAACCACACAAGATGAAATCGGAGTTGTGGTGGCGCAAGGAGGGAAAACCCCAAAGCTGTTGTTGGTTTGGTGTTAAGCAGAGAGGGAGATGACGGATGGGTCTTCGAACTCATCTTCTTTTGCTTTGAAACCTTCGAAAAGGAAATGACGAGAGCGAGTTGGGAGAGGAAGAGTGACGAAACGAAGAAGAAAGAGGAAATAGGTTTGCCTTTGTCATTGCTATGAGGATGAACGTTGATTTCCATTTCCGAAGCAAAGAGATACCATACAACCTTCTGGGAGGTTTTCTGAGACCGAGAGAGAGCTTCTAGGAATGGAAGGATAAAGGATACGCGCGCGCGGGTATATCACCTAAGATAGCGTTTCTTTTAGGAAACGCTATCTTTGGTATCACCTAAGATAGCGTTTCCGTGTGGAACCGCTATCTTTTCCTGCAGTGGCACTTTTAATAGCGGTTCCACACGGAAACGCTATCTCAGGTGATACCTAAGATAGCGTTTCCTAAAGGAAACGCTATCAAAAGTCCCCCCATCACTTTTAATAGCATTTCCACACGGAAATGCTATAAAAGATGCGTTATTAAAAGTCTATTCTGTTGTAGGTTGTTTGATTAATACTATGTAAGTTAAGATTTTTTATGTGTGATGGCATGTGTAGGACATGCTTATTATTGATTTATTGGGTATGCTTAGGGATGTCAACGGGGCAGGGCGCCCACTCCCCGATCCCCACCGTGGAGAGCTTTTCTCCCCCATCCCCATCCTTGCGGGTCCCCACAAGGATCCCAAAAATTCATAAATATTTTGAAAACCCTTATGAGGATAGACAACAACAATTCATACAAGTGGCAAATATAAACCATGAAGCACTAATAACCAAGAAAAAAATACCAAAAGAATTAGAACTGATGTTCAACAAATTGATATGCAACAACAACAAAAGCAACGAGTGAAACATTGGTTGCAGAAATGCAAAAGTGAAACGTCCAAATCCAACCACAGAAAACAAATCTAGAAAAACCCAGTAAATTTCCCAAATCCTGAAAATTTGGTTGAAGAGACCGCAAAAAAGTGATGTGCACTCTAACTATAGAAAGGTCAGACTCCACCAAAAGATCAAATCAAATGACAGATATACATACTAAAGCAACAAGAAACAATCATCCACTAGGTTTACAACCAAAAAAAAAGAAGGTAAAACTTGGGAACATGCAGAGACGCGAGCAACGAACATCATTGACAGAGGAAAGCATAGACGTGAGCTGCGACGACAGAGGATGTGCGTTGGTCGGTCGTCGGCGGGTCTGGCCATCTCGATCAGCGGGGGCGGTGAATAGTAACTAAGGTTCACAAATGAGGAGAAGCTAAGGAGTGGCCGAATGAGTGAATAGTATTCCTTTTCTTTCGATACTCAGTAAAATCCTTAATGTTAGTTTTTTTAATATATATATATATATATGTAATATCCTCAGGGCAGGGTGTATGGCCCCCTTCTACGAGGGGATTTTCTCCACCCATCCCGTCCCCGAGGGAAAAAAATCATCGCTCGCGGGGGCTCGAATGAGGCAGTCCCCACGAGGATCGTCGCACACGGGTGAAAAATTGCCACCCCTAGGTATGCTAATATGGTGTTATGAGAATTGATGGGCATATATACATGAAGATATTTCCTGGTTGATTTAAATTATACGATGTGGTGAGATTGTTATGAGATGAGTGAAAAACATTGATAATGTGGTTTGTTGTTGAAATGTGTATGTACATTATGTTGAAAAATATAGAAAACATGTGCATGCTAATATATTGTTAACTTATATTATGAGAGTTGACTTAGGTTTATAGGTTGATATGGCTACATATGATGTAGTGGGTATGTGGTTAATGGAAAGACATTATTGTTGAGAAGTTAGTTAATTTCAGTTAGTGTGTTAGTTGTAAAAGTAGTTAGTTTGTTGAGTTGGTTTAGTCCATGTGGGACTAACTTACAAGTGTATAAATACATGTTAAATGTGAATAAAGAAAGAAGTGTGTGTGAAGTTTTTTTTTCAGAAACCATATTGCCTTCCACTTCTCTATTCTCTCTCATTTTTGCTTTTCTCAATTCTTGAGTGATTAGTGAGGAACTTTGTTTGAGTGAAGAACCAGTTCCAACAGTTGGTATCTAGAGCACAGTGAAAAGGGATCTGTGCAAAAGGCTGAGAAGGGATCTGTGCGAAAAGAGAGAAGGAGCCATTTTCTTCGAGTGACAAAAGGATGACTGGATCAAACGGTTCGTTCCCTGCCAACTTGCCCATGCTTGATGGCAAGAACTTTGATCACTGGAGCAGAAAGATGGAAGTCATTTTTGGATTCCAAGAAGTGCTTGATTTGGTGAAAAACGGAATCCAAGAAGAGGGAGCATCGAAGGCACATGAATCTGCCATCAAGGAGATCAAGAAAAGGGATAACAAAGCTCTCTTCTTGATCCACCAATGTGTTGACCCCCCCAATTTTGAGAAGATCTCCTCGGCCAAGACTTCCAAAGAGGCTTGGGATATTCTCTGTGGTGCCTATGGAGATGGTGACAAGGTGAAAAAGGTGAAGCTGCAAACTCTTAGAAGGCAATATGAGATGCTGTTGATGACTCAGCAAGAAACAGTGGCAGAATTCTTCAACAGAATGCAGGCCCTAATCAACTCGATGAAGGCTTGCAAAGAGACGATTTCTGATCAACAGGTGGTTGAGAAAGTGTTGAGGTCATTGACTCCTCGGTTTGACCACATTGTGGTGGCAATCGAAGAATCAAAGGACCTTGAAAAAATGAAAATAGAAGAACTGCAGAATTCACTTGAGGCTCATGAGCAGAGATTGAATGAGAGGTGCAGTGACAAAGTCCACATGCATGCACTCTACGAGCACCGCAAGCACTACAGGGACAAGCCAAAAAGGGAGGTTCTTGGAACAAGAACAAGAAGGGGAAAGAAAGATTGAAGAATCAGAAGTGGAGGGGCTCAGATGATGGTGTCAGTAATGCCTCTGATCACAACAACAATGAAAACAGAAACAAGAATTCCAAAGGCAACCAAAAGGGTGGCAAGAAGAGGTTCAACAAGAAAAACATCAAGTGCTACAACTGCGCGGAAGTATGGCCATTTCACTGATGAATGCGAGAAACAAGAAGGTAGAGAAAGATGAAGAAACACAATCGGCACAAGATGGGAATTCGGACTCGATGATAATGTGCTGCTCATGGTGACAACCAAGATTGAGAATGACTTCGGATGATCAATGGTACTTGGACACTTTGGATGTTCAAACCATATGTCCAGCGGAAGGGAGTGGTTTGTTGACCTGGATGAAAGTGTAAGGAGCGGTGAGGTTTGCTTGATAACTTCGGTGATCACAGCAGAAGGAGCGGGAAAAGTGTCTTGATACAAAGAAAAGATGGTGTGCGGGGCTTGGATAACAGATGTTCTTTATGTGCCTCGAATGAAGAATAACCTTGTTGAGCCTGGGACAATTGGTTGAAAAAGGCTATTCCATGAGCCTGCAGCGAGAACCAAATGAAAGTGTTTGATACTCGAAAGAGACTAATCTTGAAAGCTCCTTTGTCAAAGAATAGGACTTTCAAGATTGGAATCCAAGTATGTGAAAAGAAGTGCTTTGGTGCGAGAGGTAAATAATGCAGATGGTTGTGGCATTACTGGGTTCGGGCACTTAAACTTCGAAGTTTGGATTTGTTGCGGAGAAAAAGGGCATGGTTCAAGGCCTTCCACAAGTGAATCAGCCAAAACATGTATGTGATGATCGTTGTTTCAGCAAGCAGCCAAGAAAGGTGTTCAAGCATAAAGCTCCTCACAGATCGAGAAAACAAACCGGATGTGATCTATTCGGATGTGTGTGGACCATTTGAGGTGCACTCCTTGGAGGTAACAGATTACTTTGTGTCATTCATTGATGAGTACACTAGAATGTCTGTGGATTTATCTTATCAAAAGAAAGAATGAAGTGCTGCCTATATTCAAAAAGTTTGTAGTAATGGTGGAAAAACAAAGTGGAGAAAAACTAAAGGTGATAAGGATGATGGTGGTGGAGAATATGTCTCTAATGAGTTCCAAAGATTCTGTGAAGAAGGCTGGCATAGTGCATGAAGTGGTAGCTCCCTATACTCCTCAACACAATGGAATTGCTTGAGAGGAGGAATAGGACCATATTGAATATGGCAAGGAGCATGTTGAAAGGCAGAAAACTACCAAAGAATCTATGGGAGAAGCGGTCTCAACAAAGAACCTTCATTCTTAACAAATGTCCTACAAAGGGTCTTGAAGAAATCACACCGAAGAGGCTTGGACAGGGAGAAAGCCTAATGTGTCACAATTAAGAGTATTCGGTTCTCTATGCTTTAAGCATGTGCGAGAACAAATGAGAAGGAAGGCTGGATGATAGAAGTGAGCAAATGATCTTCCTTGGATATCATCCAACAGGAGCCTACAAGCTCTATGATCCAAGGAATAAGAAAGTCATGGTGAGCGGGGATGTGATCATTGATGAGACCAGATGGTGGGGCCGGGAGCAAGGCAATTCCAAAGAATGTAGTGATGAATCTGCATGATGAGCGGATTACTCGGTCGAAACCATTACAAGTGACTCAACCCCAGAAATCTCGGAGGACTAGACAGCCACCTCTAAGGTTAAATGACTATGAGATTGTGCGGACAATCTTTGTCAACACAGAGGGAGATTTGGTGCATTTAGCACTCCTTGCTTTGAAACAGAATCGAGTAACTTTTGAGGAGGCAATTGCTGATCAAAAATGGGTTGAAGCTATGAAAGAGGAGGCTGAGTTCAATCGAGAGGAATCACACTTGGGAACTGGTGGAGTTGCCTCGAGAGAAAAGATCCATAGCGAGTGAAATGGGTGTATAGAATCAAGATGAAACTTGATGGCACGATTGCAAAGCACAAGGCTAGGTTGGTGGCCAAGGGATTCCTACGAAACCAGGAATAGATTACCGGGAAGTGTTTGCACCGGTGGCTCGGCTAGAAACAATCAGGTTAGTAACAGACAATTGCAAGTCACAAAAACTGGTCAATGCATCGATTAGATATAAAGTCGGCATTTACGAATGGACCTCTAGAGGAAGAGGTATATGTGGATCAGCCACCGGCTTTGAAATCGATGGAAAGGAAGGAAAAGTATCTGAGACTAAGGAAGGCTCTGTATGGACTAAGACAAGCACCAAGGGCATGGAATAAGAGGATTGATTCTTTCCTCATTAATCGAAACTTCTTGAAATGCACAAGTGAGCATGGTATGTATACAAGAGTCTCACAAAACAGTGATCTAGTAATTGTGTGTTTATATGTAGATGACTTACGATCACTTTGGGAGCAATGATGATGAGATTCAGAAATTCAAGGCAAAATTGATGGCTGAGTTTGAGATGTCGGACACGGGCAAGCTGACTTATTTCTCGGGAATGGAGTTCACTCCAACGGCAAGTGGAGTTTTCTGCACGGAGAGGAAATATGCAACGGACATATTAGAAAAATTCCACATGATGGATTGCAACCCGACAAAGCAACTCCGGTTGAAACTGGATTGAGGTTAACAAAAGGTGAAAATGAGGACCAGGTAGATGAAACAAAGTATAGGCAATTGGTTGGTTCCTTGAGATATCTCTGCAACTCAAGACCAGACCTTGCTTATGGAGTAGGCCTCATCGGCGGGTTCATGGAGAAGCCCGAAAATCTCCCACTATCTCTGCAGCCAAAAAGGATATTAAGGTACATCAAGGGAACACTTGACTTTGGCTTCTTGTTTCCAAATAAACCGATGTGTAAAAATGCTGAAATTGTGGGATACACTTGATTCGATTGGTGTGGTGACAAAGAGGATAGAAAGAGCACTTCGGTTATGTCTTCATGTGTTGCAACAGATTCTGTTTCTTGGTGTTCAAAGAAGCGAACATAGTGGCCTTGTCCTCTGTGAAGCCGAGTATGTGGCTGCATCCTCGAGGAGCTGTCAAGCATTGTGGCTTGAGGTTACGTTAAAGGAGCCGAACCTCTTTGGGATCCAAACCAATGAAGTTGATGGTAGACAACAAGTCAGCAATCAATCTTGCAAAAAAATCCAGATTGCTCATGGAAGAAGCAAACATATTGAAACTCGTTTCCATTTCCTAAGAGATCAGGTTGGTAAAGGAAACTTGGAGCTGGAATATTGCAAGATCAAGACCAGATTGCTGACATATTCACTAAGCCATTGAAGATTGAAAGGTTTAAAATTCTAAGGAGCAAGCTAGGAATGTGTTCTCTAGCAAATCTGAATCAAGGAAGGTGAACTGAATGTGTAAAGGGCAGGAACTGTGTTTGTAAATGAATTAGCTACAATTCAGATTTTACTTGTTGTAATTAGTTGAGTGTTGTATTGTGATATGCTGCAAATGAATGTTGAAGCTTGGGTGCCAACATAGTTGGGATGCTTGACTTCATAGTGATGCCTTTGCATATCATGAATTAGTGCAAACTGAAATTAAGGGAGGTGTGTTGAGAAGTTAGTTAATTTCAGTTAGTGTGTTAGTTGTAAAAGTAGTTAGTTTGTTGAGTTGGTTTAGTCCATGTGGGACTAACTTACAAGTGTATAAATACATGTTAAATGTGAATAAAGAAAGAAGTGTGTGTGAAGTTTTTTTTCAGAAACCATATTGCCTTCCACTTCTCTATTCTCTCTCATTTTTGCTTTTCTCAATTCTTGAGTGATTAGTGAGGAACTTTGTTTGAGTGAAGAACCAGTTCCAACAATTATGAATGTTGATTATGCTTTAATTTCATTGTCATAATGAATTCTGTTAACTTGAAAATATGATGATGGTATGATATGTAACTGAGATGTGTAATGAAGAGAATTGTGAATATATGATGATAATTAATATGTTGGATTGTGATTGACATGCTTGCACACGTTATTGATATTTTTCTATGATTGGTTGGAAATATGCGATATGTGATGGTGAAATGAGATATATTGCATCGGAGTTGGGGCTTTAGTAAAAGAACCTGAGCCCAGAGTTTGAAGGGATGTTAGTATAGTTGTCGAGGTCACTTGTTGGTTAGCATCTGGATAGAAATGGGGATGCTAGAATGAGAGACTCTAACAAACAACTCCAAAGGATACACAAACATCTGCCCTTGATGGTATATGGTTTTCATGGAAAATGAGGAATTCCAATGTTTCGTATATTTATGTGTGGACGTGTGATATGAGATTTATGTTCTTGTATGTTTAGATGAAGAATTATAGTGATTTTGTTTTTTTTTCTCATAAGTTATGGGATGCATCCCCACCTTTTTTGGTTAACGTAATACTTTGATATCTATATATGATACGAATTCTCGATTTGGTTCCTATATATAAAAAATTATTAAAATGGTCTTTATAAATACAAAAAGTCCCTATTTGATCCCTATCGTACAAAATTTTAGGGACTGATTTAATAATTTTTTGCTCGTAGAGGGATCAAATGGGTAATGTATAGGGACCAAATGAGGACTTTTTATACGTATATGAATCATTTTAATAATTTTTTATACACGTGGACTAAATCAAGAATTCGTATCACATATAAGAATCAAAGTATTACTTTATCCCACCCGCCTCCTTTTTTTTGTTTTAGCTTTAGGTACTCTTTGAGGGGAGACATTTCAGGGGTCTATTCACATTATTAGTGCGGGCACCTCTTACTTTTTTTCTGCAAGCTTTGGTTCCCGGCTTGGAATCAATGACAATGCTTTGGAATGACGGTGGTGAATATCATTGATTCTTCCTTCATCCATTCATCGATCCCCATTCATCCAATCATCCAGACAACACAATATGGTGAGCTTATGGTGGGCGGTGCTCAAATATGCTATATGTGAGGTAGTTTGTGGTAGATGACTATGATAGAAGAATAATGGATGCTATGAGTTTTGAGAATGGTGAAGATGAGATTAAAAAATTACTTAATTTTCTGAAATTATAAAAACCTAACTGATAATGTCGGCACATCAATCCTATTCGCCTCATATGCTATATTGCCTTCTTCATTACCACGTATAAAGCCAACCAATATCGTTACCACGTATTTAAGATCAAGGTCTAACATTAGTACTTTTAAAAAGATGACCAAACTTAAAAAATAAAAGTTACTTAAAGTGTAAACTTAAAACCATAAATTCAGTAAAAATAAATAATTTTTTTTTACCTATTTTCTGACAGGATTGAAAAAAGGAGACCTGATATTTTCAATGCAATATATACCAGTCTAAATTTTAAAAAAAAAAAAAGATAGTATACCAGAATCAAGTAATCAACTAACGACATGTGTTCTATGAGATATTACAATTATTTGCAATCTTTAATTTTTGATTTACTGATTTAGTAGGTCGTTTTTTTTAACAAAAAATTTAGATGAGTTGGATCTCGAGAGCTTAATAGGTCGTTAAATGGGCAGAATCAGCTATATATTTTTGTTTTATTTCTATAATTTCCTGATACAAGTCTACTGGCCGCAGACATTTAAAAAAAAAAAAGGAGTTGGTTGTATCCAAAATAAATATAAAAAAATTTGAAGGATTCGGTCAATTGAAACTTGGAAGTACAAATAAAACTAATTTTATCAATATGTGTTAATTTAAGTGGAAATTATTTGAGTCCCTTAAACATGTGGTATTGGATTTGATTCGTGATTCATGTATATAAAAGAAGCATTATCGGGAATGGTCCTTACTTAGATGTGTGACAATACCTTGTGTTCCTGCCAAGATCCGTTTTGTCAGAATCTCGCCATAGAATGTGAAACCAAGGGGGTTATTTTATGATTTGGACTTGACAGAATTCAGTGATTCCGGTCCTACGTATCCCAGTGGGAATCAAAGCCAGACGTAGTTCTAGGTTCATCCCTTGGCGGGGCGGTGATCTCGATCCCTTAATTTTGTATCGGACGAGTACTAGGGAGCAAAGACTGTTTGATAGTCTCTTGGTCGACGCTAGTTCCTCTAACACGCTTAAGGGAGAGTCACCGGTGTTCAGTGAAAAGTGTCCCCTTCTTAGGAGGGGTACTGCCCCTTTTATAATTTATGGACCGGGCCGGGTACTTGGGCTCGGTGGCCGGGTTAATAACCTCGGCCAGTACACAAGCCCCCCAAGCTCTGAGCTTAAACAAGCGAAAGAGCTGACAAGTATTAAACCGAGCTGATACTTCAGCCATGTGGACTTCCTTCCTTCCTTATTTCAAGCCGTTACTTCAACCGAACCTGCCTTCCTTTTTGTATTTTAAGGCTTTGAACTCGGCCTCATTTTTACTTTCGGCATTGTGCTCGGTTCCTTTAATAATTTCAATGGCTCGAACTCGGCCTTTAGGCTCAGACTTGGCCTTAAGAAATTTAATGGCTCGCACTCGGCCACCAGGCTCAAACTTGGCCTTAAGAATTTGACTGGCTCGAACTCGGCCACCAAAATAAGATGCCTGCCGAGTAAATACTTCGGCAAGATAAGAGAAAATAAAGCAATATTCGCAATAAATTCTTTTATTGGATGGAGTCCGCGGTGTGCCTCGTTAAAACCTCCCCAGTCAAAACCCTTTTTGGGACAAAATACCGAGGTAGGAAAAAGAGTACAGCACCCGACTATATACATCAACTGCAGCTTAGTGCAATGATCGGGCTGTGATCCAAGCTGGAACTTCTCCAACTCCTGAATGGGCTATGTCAATTCTCGGGTCTAGTTCAACAGAGCTGACAGAATTTTCAGACTTGTCTTTTCCCCTATCTATTCATAATTAGTGCTAGTTGTCTTCAATGTACGAAGTGAATATTGACTTGCTGACACTGCATCATCCAATGTTAGATAAAATGACTCCTTCCCAATCTTGTCAACAAACTCGGATAATATCAGCTTCTCCATAACCTCCAACCTTGGGTTTACCAATGACACCTTAATTCCATTCTTTTCCAATGTTCTATTTATCTCCAATAATCCTCCAATAGCAGTTGTGTCAATTGATGTTACTCCTGACAAATCGAGTTATGATGTACTCAACAACATCTCCACTCATGTCTTTGCTCACTTCTAATATACCTCATAATCCTTTCTTTGACATAGATAGAATTTTGCAAAGTAAATGGGAGAACCAAGTTGTATAATTAGAGCTCCTGGGATTTTTGAAGCACTATATTGCTCAACATCTCGATATAAACCCAAGTCATTTAACTTTCCAAGCTCGCATGCCGCTGGTCTAGCCATATATAAGAGTGCTCTAAGCACACCGAGTCCAACAGACATCAAGAGGCCAACATCCATGCTTACAAAGGAGACTCCAAGGAAGGCAGCCATGCAGATAAGAAAATCAATTTTGTCAACTTTAAAGAGATGGATAGCTTGGGACCGAGGTATCTTCGTGCGTGGCCTGTCATGGAAAGGGGCCGAGTAGTTATCCTCGGATGTCAGGTGTGCTGACATGTCCTCGGCTCCGGAGGAGTTTGGGCCAAGGCCCATTCGTGGGGGTAAGCTCGGTTGGCCCAGTGTATAGACGAGTCCTCGGTCTTACATTCTCGACCAGTACACACAAGCCCCCCGAGCTCCGAGCTTGAATAAGCGAAGGAGCTGATAAGTACGAAACCGAGCTTATTCTTCAGCCACACAAACTTTGTTCTTTCTTGATATACGTATTTGATTTGATTTCAATAATTTCGCGGCTCAAACTTGGCCTTAATAACTCGATAGCTCGAACTCGGCCATCAGGCTCAAACTTGGCCTTAGAAATTTGATTGGCTCGAACTCGGCCATCAGGCTCAAACTTGGCCTTTAAAAATTGAACTGGCTCGAACTCGGCCATTAGGCTCAAACTTGGCCTTTAGAGATTTGGCTCGAACTCGGCCATTAGGCTCAAACTTGGCCTTTAGAAATTTGACTGGCTCGAACTCGGCCATTGGCTCGAACTCGGCCTTTAGAGATTTGGCTCGAACTCGGCCATTAGGCTCAAACTTGGCCTTTATAAATTTGACTGGCTCGAACTCGGCCATTGGCTCGTACTCGGCCACCAGGCTCAAACTTGGCCTTTAGAGATTTGGCTCGAACTCGGCCATTAGGCTCAAACTTGGCCTCTAGAAATTTGACTGGCTCGAACTCGGCCATTGGCTCGTACTCGGCCACCAGGCTCAAACTTGGCCTTTAGAATGTAATTGGCTCGAACTCGGCCATTAGGCTCAAACTTGGCCTTTAGAATGTAATTGGCTCGGACTCGGCCATTGGCTCGTACTCGGCCACCAGGCTCAAACTTGGCCTTTAGAATGTAATCGGCTCGAACTCGGCCGTTGGCTCGTACTCGGCCACCAGGCTCAAACTTGGCCTTTAGAATGTAATCGGCTCGAACTCGGCCGTTGGCTCGTACTCGGCCACCAGGCTCAAACTTGGCCTTTAGAGATTTGGCTCGAACTCGGCCATCAGGCTCAGACTTGGCCTTTGAAATGTAATCGACTTGAACTCGGCCGTTGGCTCGTACTCGGCCACCAGGCTCAAACTTGACCTTTAGAATGTAATTGGCTCGAACTCGGCCATTGCTTCGTACTCGGCCACCAGGCTCAAACTTGGCCTTTAGAGATTTGGCTCGAACTCGGTCATCAGGCTCAGACTTGGCCTTTGAACTTTAACTGGCTCGTACTCGGCCTTGAATAATCAATCTTTGCGAGACACCAGATTGAGCCTAAACTCAGCTTCGCTCTGCCTCATTGAGTATGTCGGCATGCTTCAAAAAATTAATCAACAAGATCAAATGACACATGCTATATGACAACTGCTCCCTAGCATGGAAGCAAAGTGAAAATATGTAATTAAAGAGATGGAGTGAACGGGAAACTTCCCTCAAAGTGACCTCAGATGCTTGATACACCCTTTGGAATTCTCCACATTGTGAATGTGCATATAATAACTTGATACCATTCTCCTTTAACACATTGCCACTGCTCTTTGTTTTTATGATAGGATTATCTTCGATCTATTTGAGAGTCGCCATTTAACCTTGGCACATTTAAATCATGGGCTGATGATTTTCACCAAGGAACACGCAGATTATTCCAACACCTGAACCTGTGTGCTAAACTCAACCATAATATAGTGTTTAGCTGAAGATAATAATAAACCAAAATAATGACATTATGCTCGTTAAACCAGATCGTTAAATTAGGTGTAGAATAGTTTGGAGAGCTGATGAGTGTGATTTCACCTCATTTTCCATGTACATTTCTGCATGCATTTGCATATAGTTAGGCCAATTTAGTGTTGATTTTGTATAGTTTTTCCTTTGGAACGGATGAGGTGGTTTCTGTGTGTTGTTTTGCATAAATTGGAGAAAGACTGTGCATATTTGGCTATAATGATGCTTGGATGAATTAGAGCCTTAAAAGTGAAGAAAATGAGCTAAACAGAGCCCATCACGGCCATGATCGGGTAAAACTGAAAAGGCAGAAAGGCTGAAAACAGAGTCTGTCACGGCCTAGCCGTGATGTACATCACGGCCGTGACCCAAAACCACCACAAGTCAGAGACCATCACGGCTTGGCCGTGATGGAGATCACGGCCATGAAATGGAGGCTCGCGACGCGAGCATGAGCTCGCCACGCGAGAGACTGACAAGTGCGAAAGTGCGAGAATGCAAATCCGTCACGGCCTGGCCGTGATGGCCATCACGGCCGTGACGCGCGACGGACCTATAAATAACAGCACAGAAGACAGAAAAAGGGGACTTTTTGAAGAGGCTTGGAAACCCTAAAGAGGGCTGATGGCTGGGGAAAGGCTGGGACCTTAAAGATGACATCTCTCTGCTTTTGGATTGGAAGGAGATTGAAGGATTCGTCATGAAGTTTTCTTCATCTCTTCTCTCTTTCTCTTTTGTAGAATTTTTCATGTGTAGCTAATTCCCCCATTGTTGGGTTTAGATGTAGCTTTTCTGAACTTGATTGTTAATTGATTTGATTTCAATATTAGTTTCTATTTCTTTATGAATATGTGATTCTGTGTTTAATGCTTTCCTTGGATTAGCTACCCATAGGAATGATATGTTGCTTTGATAGATGATTGAAAGGTTGGTGTTAAGGCATGCTCATGAATCATATGCCAAGTAGTTCAAGAATCTAGACATAGGTGTTGAATGCTTGCAATCTTATAAGTCTTGACTTAATGCAAAGTCTCAGATTAATCCACCTAAGACATTAGGGTTTAATTTGGGGTTTTAGGCTCAATGCACCTAAGACATTAGGCTTGAGTACTTTAGAAAAGGCTTGATTGGCATAATTGAATTAGGACTTGTGTTGTTAGCCATTTCATTGCAATCAAGGGAGGATTAGTGTAGTCTAAACCTGACAATCTCAACCGTTATAAATTCTGCACTCCAAGTGTTTGTTAAAAGTCCAAAAAGACCAAAAATATTGTATTGCTTTGTTTTCTGTTTTGATATCTCATACCATAGTTTAGTCTAGATAGTTGTTAAGTTTGTGAATTGGTAATTGACAACCAATCCCTGTGGATTCGATAACCGGTCTCACCACCGTATTACTTGATTGCGACGAGGTGCACTTGCCTTTATTCTAAAAATCATGCAACAAGAGCATGTCAGATTGTTCTGATGGAGAGTTGTGCACGTGTCAACCCTTTTTGCCTTTGTTTGCAGCCTTGGCCAGTACACAAGCCCCCCTGTTCAAATTTTTTTTTGAATGCCCATTAATGCTGATTGGTTGGGAGAATATACCTTATCTGCATTAAAAACTGATTGATAGTGCGTACTTTGAGGAACAATTAATACGACAATCATTGGGCCTCCATGAACGTAGGGATTTGAATTGAAAACAGGGCCAGTATTAGCACCACGATTTCCTCCAGGTGATTCTCCAAATTTTTTTTTTTTGAATGCCCATTAATGCTGATTGGTTGGGAGAATATACCTTATCTGCATTAAAAACTGATTGATAGTGCGTACTTTGAGGAACAATTAATGTGGCAATCATTGGGCCTCCATGAACGTAGGGATTTGAATTGAAAACAGGGCCAGTATTAGCTCCACGATTTCCTCCAGTTGATTCTCCATTTTTTTTTTGAGTGCCCATTAATGCTGATTGGTTACTGCCTTATCCATTGAGATAGAGAGCCCTTGATTTGCGGTCATGTCCCCAGCATTCACTCCAGCTGTTATTCCCCTCTCCTCACTAATTCCAAATCCAGCGCTCCTTTGAATTAATTGGTTGGAAGAAGATCTGCCCCCACTGTTTTCAATAGAATGGTTGGGTGGGATCCCTTGATTTTCTCCATCGAAACCTTATCCTCCTTGATTCTAGGAGATATTTGTTCCACTAAATCCGTTACTTCTCCCTCCAAAATCGTTAGGGTTTTGCCTCCTCCCTCTCATCCTTCAACCACCGAGGGCCTCCTCCCGCCGCCAACCTCCGTGACTCTGCTCGCAGAGCAACACCCCAAACCTCCGTGATTCTGCTCGCAGAGCAACACTCCACCCTCTTACCACATCGTCGTGATCCTGGACAAAAAGATTTGTACATTTTCGTTCTGTGTGGCCAAGGCAGCCACAGGCAAAACAAAACACCCTCAATCTCTTGTATTTAAACTACACCACACACCAGTTTCCTCCGACGATCCTCACCTTTCGATCCCTTTTTAGTGGCATATAGCTCCTCCATTCGCCTGCAAACTAAGGCCCCCTTCCTCGTCATCAATAAGGGAGAGACCCCCTGTCCTCATGTCAACCATGGTAGCCGCAATGAAAAACTTCGTAACACATCCACGTCTCACATGGAGAGAACACACTCACGTCTCACCATGGTTTGTGGTATGGGAAAGTTTTGCTTCGATTCCCACAGACGGCGCCAAATGTTCCTGCCAAGATCCGTTTTGTCAGAATCTCGCCATAGAACGTGAAACCAAGGGGGTTATTTTATGATTTGGGCTTGACAGAATTCAGTGATTCCGGTCCTACGTATCCCAGTGGGAATCAAAGCCAGACGTAGTTCTAGGTTCATCCCTTGGCGGGGCGGTGATCTCGATCCCTTAATTTTGTATCGGACGAGTACTAGGGAGCAAGGACTGTTTGATAGTCTCTTGGTCGACGCTAGTTCCTCTAACACGCTTAAGGGAGAGTCACCGGTGTTCAGTGAAAAGTGTCCCCTTCTTATGAGGGGTACTGCCCCTTTTATAATTTCTGGACCGGGCCGGGTACTTGGGCTCGGTGGCCGGGTTAATAACCTCGGCCAGTACACCTTGAAAGATTGATCTCTCATAGTCTCGCCTATCAAGTGAAAGAATATTCTAAAACAAAAACAAAAAAGTTTTACGTGAAACTATTAATAATGTGAGAATTTGTTCCTAAAATCAGCTTATTGGATAAGTTGCAAGCACGAATTGATAGTGTGTATGTTCAAACATTCGCATTGTGTTATGTCCCTTTATGATTTTCTTCTCCCCTCTCCTCCTTCCCCTTTTATATAAGGTCTATTATGAGCCTCCTCTTAGAAAAAAATAAATTAATATGAGAATTTATAAGTTAGATGCGAAAGTTCATATTCAATAGAAAAGCAGGAAACTCATAAATGTATCATCATGGTCATCCCAAGGGTAAAGCCACTAAAGTCCTAGCTTTAGGTCCACCAATAAAATAATTTATTTACTTTTAGTTTTTATAAAACAAAAAGACCACACATACTAACAAAAATGTCCAACCTAAAACATAACCTGATCCATATACACTCTCTCACTCAAAGTAAAAAGACATCATTCATAATTTGCTTTAGGCCTCACTCGCTCTTAGGCCGGCCCTGTGTATCACAAGTAGCTTGTAAGTGGAAATTTTAGTACTTATTTTTTTTTACAATATGATACACTTTCATTTTATTGATCATTGATTATTTTTAAATAAATTTAAAATTTTTATCACAAAATCAATATTCAATAAGTATTTATTGAGTAATTTATTTTGCATCCGCACATGTCTATGAGAATACCATGTAAGTTCCTGTATTTATTTTGGATTCCCATAATATCTTTTTATCTGATAGATATCTAGATCGGTGAGAGATTAATCTCTCAAATACTATCAGGTGCTTAAGCTAATACCCTTCTAGAAAGTATTTTTTATTCATACACATGAATTTATATATCAAATCACTAGTGCAGAAAGGGGATTCCACATCGGTTATTTTTTGCTTTACACATCGGTTTTAAAACTGATGTTGAAACGACTGATGTGGTTTATTGGCACTTTACACATCGGTTTTATAACCGATGTGTATAATATTTTATACAGCGGTTAACTCTTAACCGATGTGAAAAATAAATTTGTCAATTCGTATCCTATTGTGAAATTTCACTTTACACATCGGTTTTCATTAAAACCGATGTGTAAAGTGAAATTTCACATCGGTTTTGTTTAAAACCGATGTGGAAATTTCACTTTCCACATCGGTTTTAATAAAAACCGATGTGTAAAGTGAAATTTCCACATCGGTTTTAATAAAACCGATGTGTAAAGTCTCATTTTTTTTCCTATTATTTACATTTCTATCATTCATTCCCCCCTGTTTCAGTAATGCAGATCAATATATACCAGAATAACATACTGTAAATATTCTCAACACAACTAACATATATTGAATTTATTACGAACAATACATACATACATACATACATACATACATACATACATATATATATATATATATATATATATATATATATATATATATATATATATACGTTCAATTACATTCAGAGACAACAAAAATAATTAGAAACCAAAAAGCTACATGATATATTATAGATTTCATATCAAAATACATATAATCAGTCAAAAGTAATAGCTAGTACATGATAAGTTTTTAAACTAACTACATATATACAAGCTATGGTTGGTACACTTCAAGAAAGAAAGCTGCCCAACGCCTCTTTATGTTGTTGATGTCAGAATCAGATAATGGAGTTGGATTGTTGAATATCTGCAAGTTTAATTGGACAAAAGATTATATCTTTTAAGTAATAAACTAACATAAAACATATAACGAATCTATACTATTACTTCTAATCGTGTCAATTAACATTTACCTCGTGCCATCTTTCAGTGATCCCGGAGGAGATAATTTCCAACATCCACTGCATCACATAGTAGCCACATTCCCATGACCCACGTTGTATACGTCACTACGTACAAATGAAACCCAATTAGAATATGAGGAATTAAATAAAATAGAAATCAATTATTGTACCCACTGCATTTGATGCATTTGAACTAATAAATATCTTACGCTGGGAATAATCCATCTGATAGCCCGAGTACGCCTTTCACCACGCAACATGTGGGTTGCATTAATAGACCTATCATGACAAAAACATTAATTAAAGTATATCTAATAGATTTCAGATAATTAAAACAACTGCATTACTGATTATAAAGTATTTTAATGCTTATGTTTCGATGATCGTCTTCAGTTGATTCGCCGGCTTATTTCCCAATGAGCAGAAGAAGACCACGACGTTCATTCTTGGGTACAAGAGCAACAGTTGCCAATGCAGGCTGTATTTGAGGAACAGTTAGTGACTAAGTCATATATAGTTATACTTAAATAACCGGTACTTACTTATTGAGATAAGGCGCAAGATAGAATTGATGATCGTCTCGGGCAAGTATATCACGTATGGTAGTGACCGGGTCTTCCGATGCTAGGAGAACATCACCCTGAATGAACATGGGTTCAATGAACCCATAAAGGGTGAGGTTACCCTGATCGACTAACATACGATGCAGATACCTAATATATTGGAAAAACATGTTAATTATCATAGTATTTAAAAATTAATTACGTACTTAACTTATAAATAAAATGTACTTACGTACACCAAAATGATATGTGTGCAGAACTGACCATTTCTTTATTGAGTACCATCTCCATAAGTTCCTTCTTTGGTATATACAGTTCACCAGGGCTGGCATCATGTTCCAACCTTACCAAGGCTGCGTCATTCTCCATGATGACAACCTGTATAGCCAGAACTTTAAAAACATCACCATGGCCAGGTGCCCCTTTGTCGATCCCCTAAACAACATAGATATATATTAGTAATCACGGATAATTAAGTTATTTAATTCGTTATTAACTAAATGGTCAAATGAATACCTTGGCGGGAGAGCGGACATCTCTGGTCTTCCTTGATCCAACCTTTTAGGCACAATATCATTTCCAACATCCTATAACGAATAAAAATAAAGCATTATCTTTAAACAATAATAAATTATTTCAACTATGAATATAGAAAAACACAACTAACCGAATACCTCAGATGCAACAAGAAAGTTGACCAGTCTTCTTGGCCAGAGGATGAAGTTACTGGGGCCCGACCCACTTGTTTGAACCTCCTCAATGGGCACAGGGGACTCGAGCATCGACATCTCGAATAATCTCAACAACGACCCTCATCTGATCATCCGGTAATAACCGATGGTGTATGGTATTACCTAAGTTATTATGTGCCCTACCCAATGCCACTAAGCGGCGATGATGATGATCATCAACATACAGCTCACACCTATCAGGGTCGTCATCATCATCATCATCATCATCATCATCATCACCATCATCATCATTTTCAGGATAATGAGGAGGATCACATGAGCCCTTAGTGCTCACATGGACAGGGGGTTGGATAGAGGGTTGGACACCGATCGTCATCTCTGGGACATAGAAGTCAATATTGCCATCTGCTGGGCAAACCGCTCGGCCATCTCCTATCGAGCTCAGCTGCAATCTCCTGTTTTAGTCGTGCTCTCATCTGCTTCAACATCCTGTGGCATTGGTGTGAAGATGAACCATGGTATTGGCGAATGCCGACTCCCATCCAACACCAATGACACGGCCGGGGTGGTCCAGTTTACTGATGGCGATAGATAAGATATCATCGCGTCCTCTAGGAACAAAGGTTCCTCGGGTTAGCTGATCATCCAAGGCATCCTATCACATAAAATATCAGGTCACATTACAATTCGGTAACAATCTTAAAATGACAATTACAACAAACTATACTTACAATCTTCTCAGCTACTTGGCGGGCCTCCTCGGATGTATATTGTCCCGTTTTTCTTTGTCGGCCCCTCTTCCATGAACGATGGCGTGGGGGTGGAGGTGGATCAACAACCTCTGGAAGATTTTCAGCATTAGGATCCGCCTGAGATGCTGCTTCCTGACGTGCTTTCTTTTCCTCTTCAACCATTTTCTGAACAAGCTTTTTATATCCCCCACGAGACATGACATGGGGGCAGACATTCTTGCTTTGGTTTTTCTGCCCCTTTTTCCTCTTCTCCTGTTATAAATAACAGACAATTAAATTACATAAGTAAATGAAATTAATGCAATTATATACATTTAGAGACAAATCAAATAAGTTAACCTGAAAGCTGGGATCATGTCGGCTCTGAACAAAGCGATCCCACGTCGCCTTGTCAAGAAACGGATACACCTCAAGTGGGTTCTTTTTACTTTTTGGATTGAATACATAGTATCTTCCCAGGTCGGCCTTAAAAGCCCTCCAACGCTCTCCAGCATACTTTAGCAAACGCTTCTTCATAATGTATGTATCCGGTATGTCAAAGGTCAACTACATTAAGACCAAAAGAATCAACGAATTACTGTATGATATTATTAAGATAAAAATAAAGTAGATACAGACAAACACAGGACGTAGAAGTATAGATACCAGAATACTCTCCCATATCTGCTCCTTCACGTCCGCCGGTACATCTCTCCACCTATCAATGAGTATACTGGGCTTGTTCCTAGCAAGGGTCGCCACAAAACTGTTAAACTGATCTTCCATTGGCCCAATAGGATTGAGGTTATTATCAAAGTCTACTCTTATCCTTTGATTTGACCCACGGTTGGCAGTCAAATTCCTCATCCGTGTGGCACGTCTACCCTTTCTACCGGTAGACGGGGTCTCTGACCCGCTGCATGAAGGAGGGATATCCTCATGATCAGCCATGTATACCTGTTTAAACATTATAAACCACATAAGCAGGGTAATGGATCCATTAAGAAACCAATGACAATATTCAACATTCCATTGATGTCCAACATGCTCAGCATTTCCCTTCTAAAAAGTGAGGTTTTTATCCCTCTTTAGCGAGTTACAAAAGAAAGTGTTCATGTGAAGGTGTTCAAATTTTATATAGCTCCTTAAACTATGAGAGACAACCCATAGCCATTAACCATTCAACAAAGAAATTGGGCAATTTGGAAAATCTTGATAAAGTAGAAAACTCACAATACATTTGAAGAAATGGGTTTTTTAGTCACATTGCATGCACCCACTCAATAGCATCCAAGATTAAAAAAATAAAATAGAAGCAAATGCCAGAATTTTCTCCTAGGGAACTTGCATATATTCAATAAAGCAAGAATATGGAAACAATATAAATACTACCAACAAAAAAATGGAAACACAGTTCAGCACTCAAACAATCACAAACAAAGTTCAGAACTCAAAAACACTCATCTTAGAGTCAAACTTATGAATATGCAAACACTTAAAATAGTAACTACCGAAAATGGTGGTCTCGGTGAAACAAAAATGGGTTAAGACTTTACCTGTGTTCGCAGAGAGGAGGAAGAGGGTGGCTCAGTGCTGGTGCACGTGCTCGGTGTTGGCTCTCTCCACTAGTGGCCGCAGTTCGAAGAGGTGGCTGAAAATGAGAGGGACAGAGAGAGTTAGGGCAATATTCAAACCATAGAGAGTAAAGTTGAGAGAGAGAGAGCAGAGGATCATACCTCACGATGGTGGTGGAGAGAGGAGCTCGCGCGCGGTGGTGTTCAAGAGAGAAAGGGTTAGGGCAGAGTGAGAGTGATGAAGAGGAGAAGAGAACTCGGTAGTGGTGATGTTCAAGAGAGAAAGGGTTAGGGCAGAAGATGAATGTGAGAACAGAGGCAGAGAGCAAGTGAAGTGTTTTGTGTTTTAGGGTTCGTAAACTGAAGAAGGAGGGAATGAGAAAAGTTAGGAACATTACACATCGGTTATTAGAAAAACCGATGTGGTTAACCATATTATACACATCGGTTATGACAAAACCGATGTGTAAAAATTAAACTTTTAACTTCTGAATTTTTTTTTAAAATTTTATACATCGGTTACTAAAACCGATGTGTAAAAGTAAAATTTTAATTTCTAATTTTTTTTTATAATTTTATACATCGGTTAATTAGAAACCGATGTAGTTAATCACTATTTTACACATCGGTTCATATAGAACTGATGTTTAATGTTAAAAATTCTGACTTTAAATTTTTTTTATTTTAATTTTAAACATCGGTTATAAATAACCGATGTGGAAAGGTTTTACACATCGGTTATTCTCTAAACCGATGTGTAATACTTTGATTTTAATTTCAAAAATGCCACCGCCTCGTTTTACACATCGGTTTTTAAGAAACCGATGTGTAAACTCCGATATAGAATCCCTTTTCTGCACTAGTGAATCCAAGACCACATATGATCCAAATCATTTGACTTGAAGCAATACACGTTATATAAATTTCTACAATGAAAATGGAAGAATTAAAGTCTACAAAAATTTCCAGACAAAAACTTCACTAATTAATAGATTTATCTATAGCAATAAAATATAGCATATAAGTTTAGTGCTCTGACGTACAATTGTAGATTTGTAGTGGTCTATTTCATATTTGAAGATGAAATTTAATTATTGGTGGGTAAGCTAGATGCAGCTAATTGAATTCAAATATGGTTGCTTTCATTTCCAAGAGGTCGGTTTGTCTGTATAAGATGTATTTATCGAACTGACATACTATATCGAACTGACATGCTATATGGTAACCTGGAACTAATATAATACTATATGCAAAAGGCACATAGTGTATAGATATAATCTTGTGGCACATCAAAAATATTAAAAAACCATTTATTTAAGTGCAAGTTGTGGACTTTTTGACATTAATTTTAGCAGTGTGAATTTGTGACCGCATATACTATCTATACATGTTTGAGAAAATTGAATTTTTTTCATTTGAATGATTTTATTTTTAAAAAATTATTTTTAAAATAATCTAACAGATTTGACATATTTCTTAAATTCATAAAAAGTTTTTTTGAAGAAAAAAAATTGTTTCATGTTATCTAGTTTATTTTAACTTAAGATTGTTGTGATTTAATTATTTTTTATTCTCAAAACCCTCTTCTCTGTTTACCCATATAAAATCAATTTCTAAATAAATATTATTAAATTATATAAATAATTTCGTACTCTGTTTTCGTAATTTACAATATAAAGTATTTTTTATATCATTTAAACGAAATATATTATCTTAAAATCACTTTTCAATAAATAAACCAAAACAAAAGACAGATTTTGATTATAATCGATTATCACAATAATCGATTATAAAAAATCGATTATCAACATAATTTTTTTTTCAATTTTTTCAAACACACTCTTCTTGATGCAGAAAAGGACTCATTAGTGGTACATTTGTCATTATCGTTAGGTCACACGTTTAATATAGATGGGATAATATTTACTGGAACGATGAAAACAAAATAATTCTTACCCCTCGATGGAGTATTAAAAAAATAATAATCTTACCCCTCGACCAAGATTCAAAATACATAATAAAGCACAAGTGATTAGAATTAAATATTTAATTTTTCTGTAATGACATTATAAAAGTTTCTTATACGATAATTCATGTCATAGATTATTATGTCATAAAAAATATATTGAATATTAAAATAGTCCCTCAAAAGTAAAAAATTATATAATATATATAATAATAAAATATAACTATTTTATAATCTAAAAAACTTTACACAAATAATATATTAAATTAAATTTATTAATTAATCAAATAAACAAATATTATAACATAACAAAGCCAGTGGAATAGTGGGAAATAATGACAAATCAAAACATAAACATCATCTACCACTTTTTTCCATATGGTTTATGCCTTCCACAACTCTTCTCACTATTTTGTTAAAATTTACCGTTGCAAATCATTTGCCATTGCCTTTGTTATAAATCATAATTAATATACACTTTTACTTTTAGTAAAGATATTTGGACACATAATTTGGACACCTTATATAGACACCGTAGAGCTTATGAGTATCTTGGGAGTGATGAAATATATGATGAGAGATAAGAAAACAATAAATAAGTGGGGATGAGTACTTTTATACGGTGTTAGACATCTTTTTTGTGTCCAAATATCATTACTCTTTACTTTAGTTATTAGGAAGGCTTTATCTAATTAAGGGTGGACACCGGTCGGTTTCGATCGGTTTCAGTCCAAAAAATGCCAATCCGAATGAAACCGAGCTATGTATATCTAGGCTCGTTTCCGTCCATTTGAACCTTCGGTTATGTTGGATTCGGTTTCGTCGGTTGTCGGTTTTCATCGGATGGGTTGGCTCGGGTTGGCTTTTTACAAAAAATTTAAACCAATAGCATCAAAAGAAAAAAAAAATAAAATTCCAGAAACATCAGCATATTACCCAGGCAAAGACCGCATGAGGGTCGCTTCTTGGTCGCGGCGGAGGCTTCCTAGTCGGATGGTGGCTTCCTGGTCTTGACTTGACCGCATCTTGCGAGGATTTGGGTGGTTGAAGGTGGAGCCCTCTTGTTGGAGTGTTGATCTCGCCTGCGGCGCACGGGATGAGAAACAGAGTCCCCGAGAGAATGAGAAAGACGCAGGTCGCAGACATGTGAGAGGAAGACGAATGAGAAGGAAAGGAGCGGCGCTAGTGTATTCTGATTCTAGGGTTGGCAAAAGGCAGATGTTTGGGTTGGGCCATTTCAGTGTAAATTTAAATTTAAACTTTGAAATGCATAAGTTATTTGGGCCATAATATTTTTTGGCCTTTTTAGTGTTTACTTCTGACTATCTCACTACATAATTTATTTGGTTCAATTTCGGGTTGGCCCACATCTTTCTTGTTTTTTTCAGTCCAATCATCTAAGTTTTTTTTCTTTTTTTTTGTTTTAAATGATGAAACCCTAAATTACTTGCTCAGTTTTTAGTTTTCACCTTCTCTTCTTTGTGCACCGCGGCAACACTCCAAGACCATAATTTCACACTTCGCCAAGCAGCCTACCTTCACCTCCTCTTCACCGCATCGTCGCAGCTTCTCTTCACCGTCGCGCCGCAGCCCTCCTCTGCTACAAGCTTCATCCCTTTACCTTCCTCCACTCACCACAGCCCTCCTCCGACGTAGCTCCTCCACTGCTACAAGCTTTGTCCATCGCGTCTTCTCCTTCATTCTGTATGTCGGTCAGGTTCGGTCACCGATGTAAATGTTTTCCTCCAACCGAACCCGCCCACGTAAACCCATTTGAAACTGAAGATCTGGCCCGGTCACCCGTAGACCCGACCGCTTCTGCCCAAATGCTTGATTTTTCTGTCGGATTTCTCGGTTCTCGGACGGGTCGCGTAGATCTGTCCAACCCTATATCTAATACCCCAGTTGGAGAGTTAGTCTCATAACTTTACCTGTAGTGATATTCAATCAAATATATAAAAAAAGAGAGATATATATATATATATGTGTGTGTGTGTGTGTGTGTGTGTGTGTGTGTGTGGCTTCAGGATAATGAGGAATTTTATAATAATTAATCAACAAAAATTTTTAATTGAATTTTTTTCTTATGAAAGTTTATGTGTGCAAATTGCACTTACGATTACCAAATTAAGGGGATTGTTATGTTATCTAGACAATCGAATTGGTGATTTAAATAGAAAGCAAATGCAGTTAAAATTCCAAAACGAAGGTAATGGCTTGCAAGGGTAATGACTTGCACTTTAATTCCTTATTCCTAATTTTTATGATTTATGAATTAATTTACATATATCAATCCTTCAGTAATTACTAGCGACAACCAATGGTATTGACTTGCAAATATTCTTTTACATAAAGTAATTCCTTATATAGTTATATTTAAGGGATTAAGATTAGAGAAAATATGAAACACATAGATTGACTAACACTAATTAATGATTATTCCAATAGGAAAATTAGGATTAAGGTTTGGTCATTTATTAACCCTGAACTCGATTCTATAGGTCAGTTAACTAATTGTGATACGCCCACCAGTCAATTAATAAATTCTAACATGCCAAAGGTGAGATTAGATCTTAACACACCGTAACACTACAAAAAAAAACCTATTTAACGATCGAAAATTTCGGTCGCTAAACATGATAATTTGGTTGCTATACTGTGTAGCAATCGAATTAGCGACCGAATTAAGGGGGTAGCAGAAACCCTGGTGGCTAAATTTTTAGCGACCGAATTTGTATTTCGATCGTAAATTTGCGACCGATATTTCGGTCACAAAATTATATATTTCGGTCGTCGTATAGTTGGTC
The DNA here is from genome assembly GCA_030762895.1 of Sophora flavescens. Lineage (NCBI taxonomy): Eukaryota > Viridiplantae > Streptophyta > Magnoliopsida > Fabales > Fabaceae > Sophora > Sophora flavescens. The sequence goes on along the minus strand of CM061063.1, from coordinate 248,513,862 downwards.
GCATGCTCAGATAACCGAATTTGGTGACCGATATTCGATCGCTATTTCGGTCGCAAATTTTGAAATTTTTTTTTTATAAAAATTTTCCTGTAACTTAATCCTACCGACCAAATTTTGTTTTTCAACTATTACCCCATTGATTTTTAATTTCTGATATAAAAAAAATACACCAATATTTTTTTTGAATAAATAGAAAACGTAAATATGATGTACTAACGATCCAAAACACCACAGTCAATATGATCAAGAAAACATATACATTAATTAACACAAGTTTAATAATTGTTTATCAAAAAAAAGTTTAATAATGTACTAATTAACGATCAAAACATTAAAACACACCACAATCAATAAGTACTAATCAAAATATCAAAACTCATCAATCTTCCAAAGGGATGAACATGTAGAAGCGAGAAACCCCAAGGTACTTAAACTTTGCCAATGCGCCAGTGGACAACAAATACAACTCCCTGATACCATTTGTATCTGTTGCAAAATATGGGCGATCCTCGTGGATTACTATATTCCCATTGAACAGATTTCCGCTTTTGTCTTCAATAGTCACAACACGCGGTATTTCTTGTCCCTAACGACGGTAGAATGATTGCGGGATTGAAATCAAATCCTGCAAATACACAAGAACAATTTATTAATGATTATTTTATGCCTTAACCATCATTACGTGAATCCGATCGTTATTCTTAAGTTGATGAGATACTGTACCTGGTCTATATGGATGGCTGTCTCAAAACATTTAGTCGGATCCATTTTCTGATAAAACGATAAGGAAAACAAGTCATATGTCTAAACTTCATCAAGTGATAATAAGAAAAGATGGAAAGATCCATGTAGCATACTAGCATGTTAAAATAGAACAAAGAAATGCAACTTCACATGCAACTTTACAGATTAGCAAACATAGTTTTCAGGAAAGCATATGCTTTTACGTCGTTTTGAAGGATGGTCATAGAGAGGACTTTTCCTACTGTAAATGCCTAGATAACCTAGTAAGGATGGTCATCAACAACTATTTCAAGAAAGCTCCATTGCCTAGTGAAACAAATGAGTAGAAAACCAGAGTTGCTTTCATAATATTGTGTACAGAGCTACTTTCTAATGTGAATAATGTTTGAATGATGACGGCACGTCATGTGCCTGGTAAATTGTGCCCCACCCTTCATTTTATCTAACCCTATACTTAATCCTTCATTATCTAAGACCTTGGCCTTAAGGCAGAATTAAAGAAAAACCTCAAACTTCAAGAATCCTTCAAGCACATCCAAAATATTGAATGAGCATGCATGCCCTGAGAAGGTACGCATGCTCATTAATATTGAACCTCAAATAGGAAACTAAGGCTTTCGTAGCTTAATAATTAACTCTAGCAGAAAATAAAACCATTGACTTATAAGGATTGCAGGATACTTCAACAAATATATATTGAAGCATATTTCAATACAAACTTAGATAAAATATAGTAGCAAACATCCTATTGAGCTCCGCTCTCCACTAACAAGTAACACATAATTGTCAAACACATGCATAACTTCTAAATTAGCAACACACAACAAGCATCCCGCCTTTTTGACAAGATCACATCCTATTGAGCTCTGCTCTCCACTTACAAACAACACATAATTGCAAATACATGCATCAATATTAAATTATCAGCACACAATCAGCATCTTGCCTTTCAGGCAGGATACCTTCTTATTGAGCTCAGTTCTCCACTAACAAACAACAAGATATATAGTGTGTATAGGCCATCATTCAACTCACGAGAAATAGAGCAATGACCTATAATGCATAAATAAAATTAATCCTATCAAATACTAACATTTAAGAAACTAACATTTAAGAGTTTGTTGAAAGCCATTAGGCCTTTTACTTTTGTCCTCTTTTTCTGTGTTTTTTAAATCATTAGTGTGTATAGGTCATCATTACCCCTCTACATTTTATTCAGACATTATCACAGCTAACATTGGTAAGATTATCCTCAATATGACCCAGTGGGTGTCATTGCCATTGCACACTATATTTTACCAAGTCAGATCAGCACTACAAATGAAAGAAATACACGAATGCAACTGCCAAAAGAAAAGAAATATAAAAAAGATAGCTTTCCACCTGCTGCAGCGCACAACCCCTTTATTGTTGTTCAATTATAATGCACCCAATTTACTCACTCACCTCAAGCATTCCCTGGCAACACCCAAGCAATTCATGCAACATTTCCAAATACATAGTATTCAAAACCACCAAAGTCACTTTCATTCCAATCCTCATTCTTTGGACGTGTTTTAATTCATGGTGAACCATAGTTCAAAATAAGTCACGTAGTTGGGAACATGCAGAAATTAGAGCAAAGGAAAATTACTTTTCTCAAGTATGCTTAGTAAAGATGTATTTGGATTCACTATCCAAATCATCTCACAGTTGAAACAACAATGTACTTGAGTAATCTAAATAAGAGAAACAAGGATGAGCAAGCCTTAAAAAAATATTACAGGACATAGATGGACTCAAGTTGTATTGCAGGGTGTAACATAATCATTTTCAAGGGACCTTGACCTTGGAATTCAACGGTTCAAGAAGTTTGAAAACAAATGTTTCCTCCCACCATCCCTCACTTACCAATCTCCATCGGGAAAAAAAGAATCTCAAAGGCCAGCCATTAATTAGCCATCAAATTTTTATCAAACCTCCATACATTCATATACCCAAAGAACAAATATAAAGTGTTCAACTCAACAATGAAAATTTACAAAATTTACAAGTTGGGGTTAGGACCCTTGCCTCCACATTAACTTGGTCTTCAAACTCATATTAAAATAGTCTTCCTTATGTCTAATACAATGTGCCTGTAATTTACTAATTACATTCTTGGCTTCATATTTGCTTATTTTATGCAGGGATGGCCATGAAACTTATAGTAGTCCTACTTCCAAGCATTACAGTCGAAGAGATAGTGAATCAAGAGGAAGCTAACTTATATTATCTATCCAATAAGTTATTTAAATCAATATACCCCTACTGTCAAAATTTCTCTACTCTGGATTTCACTAGAACAACATCAATGATTAATTTGACAGCATAAATACCCATACTGACAGAACTTCCCTAAACCCTAACCTGAGACAGAACTGATCAGAGGAGACTGTGGGGGTGGTGGTTGCGCAAACAGAACCCCTTGAGATGGTGGTGGTGGCCGGAGGAGGAAGTGACAACACCTGAGAGAGACATTGAGAGAAACTGAGACAAAGAGAACCGAGCAAGAGAGAGAGAGAGCGAGATACAGAGAGAGAAGAGGAGACCTTACCAAAGAAGGAGGTCACGGTGCTACAGTGGTGGTCGTGGTGGTGGTGGTGGCACGGTGCAGCTGGGAGGAGGAAGAGAGAGTGAGACAGATAAGGAGAAACACAAAATGAGAAGGATAAGGGGAGAACCTTACCAAGTGGTGACCGGAGGAGGACGAGACGCTGAGGGGCGGAGCTGCGCGGTCGGAACAGGGAAGGGGCGGAGCTGCGTCGCTGCGTGTGAGAGAGAAGAGAAGAAAAGAGAGAAATGGGGGAAGAGAGGAAGGAAATCGTGATTTAGGGATTTTAGTTTTAGCGACCGAACTATTCGATCGCTAAATCGATTGCTAAATGAGTTAATTTGAAACTTGAATTCATAAATTTAGCGATGGATTTTTAAATCGGTCACTAACACGCGCTGTTTTAATTTTTTTACGCGCCGTTTAGCGACCGAATTAATATCGGTCGCAAATATAAATAAAATTTAACCGTTGCATTTAATTCGGTCGCCAGTTCGGTCGCTAAAAAGTCATAAATTTCTGACTTTTACTTTCCTTTAGTTAGCGACCGAAATAGCGACCGATAACTCTGCTACACTCTATTTCGGTCGCTATTTCGGTCGCAGTATCAACTCTAATCAGTGTTTCATGTAGATCCTACAATCGATCGTCATTTCGGTCGCAAAAAGCAACCAAAAAATTCGGTCACTATTTTCGGTCCCTAAATAACCTTTTTTTTGTAGTGTAAAACTATAGAACAATCTATTCGAAGAAAATCATAAAATTATATTAAATTAGAAAAGAAAGCATTTGAAAATCATTTAAGTAAGCATTTAAGTAATCATTTATGTTTTTAAAAAAAGATAAAAAGAAAAGAAAGCATTAGTATCAAAATTCACCATAACTCTAGTTATGACGTTTGAAAATCCATGGTAAAATACATATCCAGGTCCAAAATCAAGAAGTACATAAAAAATAGAGAAGCAAAATCTTTTTTACTAGAGCGATCTTCTACCCAAATCTTCAGTTTTCCCTTGTAGTTGTTACACGCCTTCTTTCTCGCTCTAGCCCTTCTAATGGTGTAAAAGATCTAAAATAAAGAGATGATTGGGAAAGAAGATTCAATCCTATTTAAGTAACCTGTTTTTATTAGCGATGACAATGGGTAGGGTACTAGTACCGGTCCCCATACCCGTGTTTTAAAAAAGTACTCAGACCCGTATCCGCGTTGTAACACCCTCCTTGGGCATTACATATTAATACGTGTAGAAATAAATTAAGAAGTAATTTGCTGGTTGCTTTCTGAAAATTTATTTATTTTAAGCCAGAAAACTCTGGTGTAAAAATTTTCTTCCATGGAAAAATCTAGAACACCATGATACATACACTAAAATAGTAGAATCATATTCTTAACGAGCTCACTACGGCATACAATTTTTCTCAAAAAGTTTCAATTTTCAAAAAAAGAAAATTAAACCAAAAACTAATTACAACACCACAGTTACTGATCTTTTCAAACTTATAACCCAACCAAGACTCCTAAGCTGGTCACTCTACAAGACATTTATTTGGAAAGACCCTCGTGGTCATTCCCACGAACAAATGCTTCTTCAAGCATCTAGAGATTAAGTCCTTGAGTGACTTAGTGAACTCCTTTGCACCATCTGCACTAGTGTACCAAGGTACCACAGTAGAACTAGAATAAACCTGATATATTGTAAGGGTGAGACGCCAATATATGAATTTAACACAATAACTACATGCCCGACACAAAAGAAAACAGATAAACATATACATGTTCTTAAAAACATAAGCATTCATATTAAAACAAATAGTTTATCAATGGGTTTCACACCCCAAACATCATCATTTGAAAACTATGCATGAACACTTCATATATTTCATCTAAATTCGTACTTAATCTCTGGAGCTTCCAACACCAAATAAATGATCTGATCAGGCTCGATTGCCAAATAGGGCACGACTTATTGAATACCTTTCCATTCGGATCTCCAGGTTTGCCTTCTGGAATACCTCATCTACTAAGATACCCAGATTCGCCTTCGCCTTCTTGAATACGTTACCCTTTTAGCTATTCAGATTCGACTTCTTGAATACCTTATCTACTAAGATACCCAGATTCGGCTTCGCCTTCGCCTTCTTGAATACCTTACCCTTTAAGCTATTCAGATTCGACTTCTTGAATACCTTATCTACTAAGATACCCAGATTCACCTTCGCCTTCTTGAATACCTTACCTTTTAAGCTATTCAGATTCGACTTCTTGAATACCTTATCTACTAAGATACCCAGATTCGCCTTCGCCTTCTGAAATATCTTCTCTCTTAAGATATCCATATTCACGCCTTAGATATGTCTACCAAATAAATGCATGTAAAACCTTTTGTTCCTAACACCTTAATTAGGATACCAAATCCAAAGAACACTATGTCCATAACGCCTTAAGAATACTAGTACACCATTTTTCGTTCTGTGAAATACAAAACAAAACCAAAGTTTCCTCAACTTATCCAAGTTGACGGAAATAACCCGGTGTTTACCGAAAATCCTTTTACGTTGGAATTTCGTTTCGTAAACTTGTCACAAGTCCCTTAAAACTCATTTTGTTCAAAAATCAATAGTTTGAACTTGGAAACCTCATTTGAGACAAATTCCCAGTATTACTCAATATTACCCTTTTTTTTAAGAATACTTTCGTATACATAGACGAAATTGTCCGTCGTTTGCCGTTTTAAAATGTTTTTAGGTCAAAACATGACTTTTGTCGTAAAAGAATTTTTCCAACACTGTAATATAATACTTTTTGAAACTTTTTTCTCTTGAAACATCATTTTCTAATATTTAGAAATTCCTTAAGTGAAAATTAGCAGTGCTAAAATATTTTCACGGTTACGTCCTCACTATAACTCATAAGACGCTCTTATGCCGTAAAATCCTTAAAATAATAATATTTCCCACTTTTTCTCATTTTCCACCAACTAAAACCGAAGTAATATTATATTACTATTTCTCATCACTTAAAACTCATTATCGCGTAAAAACTTTTTAACACCTTGAACCTCATTATTAACTAAGCACTGACCACTGTCACGTTTTTCAATCCACAAACAACATCAACAATCATCAACAATATTATAGCAATATTCCCAGGTAGATCATGCATCAAATCACTATAATAGATAACTGCGAATAAACAATTAAGTGCAGATAAACAAACACAGGAATCACGACACAACTTTAACCAAATTAAATAAGCACCACAACCACAGATAAATAAATCAGACCATACACTAATCACATACAGTTATTGGGAAAAATCCCTCAGGTAAGCTCCCCTTACCTCTTGAAGACTTTTCTTTCCGAATTAAAAATTCTGTCAAGCATCCAATCTCCGCAAAGCACATGCACGATGCTCAAAACAGTTAACCCTTCAACAAAACACAACACATAATTATAAATTAAACACTAAATACACCTATGCTCCTACATGCTAGGTTAGGCCATGAGGTGTTTGGATGGATAAAAATTTCTAAAATTCCTAAGCTTATGGATTAGTGATTCTTAATCACTTAAAACCCTAAAACAAATGTTAACATACAAAGATTGAAATCAAATATTCCAACCCTTCAAAAATGAATTTGGCCATGATTAAAACAGTGGCTTAGATATTTTAATTTGATTAAACAAGCATGGATTCAATACCTATATGAGCCACAAGATTGAATCAAGTAAGACCTAACCAAAAAGTTTGAACAAAGTTCCAACCCCCACTTAAGTTGGGGTTCGGCCTCAAAGAGTTAAATGAGCACGAAATTTTAGTTTGATGCACACTCTTGGATCTTGAATGCAGAGAGGATACTAAGATCATATAAATTGGTTTCACTTTAAAATTATTTTTCTATGATTTTCTATGAATTTTCAAAGTTCTAGATCTAGGAATTGAAAAATATGATCAGGACTTCAAATCACAAAAATGAATGAAGAAAATGATGATGATTGAGTGAGAGGAGTATGGTATACCTCTTGGAATTGAAAAATGAGCTAAGAATCAAGCACTTCCTTCACAAAAATGGCTTATGGAACTTGAGCTTTTTAATGGAAAAATGGAGGAAAATGATGAAGATGATGAACATTGCCTTAAATAGAAGTGAAATGGGCTCTCAAATGGTGATTGGGCCTTGGCTTTTGGGGGCAAAAGGGTCCAAGGCATAAATTTTTAGGGACAAAAGAGTAAACTCACAAAATGACATTTTTGTGGTATTAAGACAACATAAGGACAAAATGGTAATTTTTCCTAAGGTAATCATGAAAATTATGTGGTTGAGGTTGAAGGAGAGGTGATTGATTTGTGTCCTCAAATGGTGGGGACAAACTTAGCATTTCAATGAAAGTTCAAGGGTAAAATAGTCCAAGAGCAAAATGGTCTTTATACTAGTTTAAAGAAATATCTAGATTTTTTGTTAAATGTAATCATGAGACGGGTGACTCATCCATATGACCCACTACCCTAGGTGGCACCATATCTCAGCATCTGATGTCAGGTTTTGTCTATGCACGTTCGTTCTCGACTCCGTCGATTATCCGATTTAGGGTTTTACGCCCAAATCAAGTACAATAACCTATTTATTTTGAAAATTTTCAAAATAACCTATATCGTTGGAAATGAGATATAAAATCTATCCATTTCATTCTCGGGTCAAAATTAGGTTTTCTGATCAGTAAAATCTTACTGTCAATGAAAATGCAGATCAGGTTCCGTTTGAATTTTCAACCCAAAATTTAACCGTACACTTATAAAAATAAGTATGATATGAATATGAATTTGGTTTTCCCAAAATAATTTTCTAAGTTTCAGATAAAAATATAAACGTTTATTTATATTTATACCGATCTTAGAAAGCAGAAAAATCGGGGCGTTACATTACTACCGAACAAAAAAAAATCTTTCTCGAAATTTCGTGACTCAAAACTAGATAGGATTTTCTTAATCCCATAGATTTACTTTCACAAGAAAGTATATAGAAAAACTTTGTCGATCTGAAAAGAATACATGAATGTTCAGTATGTAAAAAGATTCTTTAATAGGATCGTGAGTGTAAAAATACATAGCTAATACATATTTACAATCATGACTCTAATAAAGTTCCTTCTTTCACGAGAACTCCCAAAGAATTAGGAACTCACAAAACGAATAGTTCCTAACCTTAAGAGGATTTATTCTTTGAATAAGGGATCCAAAAATGACAATTTAAAAATAACAACAGTCCGACAAAAATCTAGATTGAATCACTTTCACCAAAAGTAAAAGTGACTAGACTAAGTCTCATCTAGAAACTTCTTTTATCAAGAAAATGTCTATCCCGAACAATAATATGATAGTTCAAAAAAATAAAATTCCATGATAATTGGTTCAACAATTGAAGTGTGAAAACAATTCACAATCGTTGGAAAAGAAATGATCTGACCCCAAAATATGGACTGATCACTTCCAAGTCCTTGTCTAATTCCTGTTTCCATAACTGACCTACAAGATAACTCAGTCAATCCGCAACCAGAAACTGAAATGTATACTTACGTGTCTAAAACACATTACTTCTAAGAAGTAATTCTATCAATGTATCATCTATTGTTCATAAATTCTCACAAGGTCTAGACTAAATCAAAACATAACAACTTGTGTGCCAACACATATTGTTTCAACAAGGAAACAATTCAAGCAAGGTCCTACCAGAGATCATACAACAAAAACATAACAGACCTATTCCCCAAGGTTCCTGAAAGACTCGACCAGCTCTGATACCACTCTGTAACACCCTCCTTGGGCATTACTTCTTAATATTTGTGGAAATAAATTAAAAAGTAATTTGCTGGTTGCTTTCTGAAAATTTATTTATTTTAAGCCAGAAAACTCTGGTGTAAAAATTTTCTTCTGCGGAAAACTCTGAAACACCATGATACATACACTAAAACAGTAAAATCATATTCTTAACGAGGTCACTGCGGCATACAATTTTTCTCAAAAAGTTTCAATATTCAAAAAAAGAAAATTAAACCAAAAACTAATTACAACACCACTGTTGTCGACCTTTTCAAACTTACAACCCAACCAAGACTCCTAAGATGGTCACTCTACAAGTCATTTATTTGGAAAGACCCCCGTGGTCATTCCCACGAACAAATGCTTCTTTAAGTATCTAGAGATTAAGTACTCAAGTGACTTGGAGAACTCCTTTGCACCATCTACACTAGTGTACCAAGGTACCACGGTAGAGCCAGAATAAACCTGATATATTGTAAGGGTGAGACACCAATATATGGATTTAACACAATAACTACATGCCCGATACAAAAGAAAACAGATAAACATATACATGTTCATAACAACATAAGCATTCATATCAAAACAAATAGTTTATCAATGGGTTCACACCCCAAACATCATCATTTGAAAACTATGCATGAACACTTCATATACTTCATCTAAATTCGTACTTAATCTCCAGAGCTTCCAACACCAAATAAATGAGCTGATCAGGCTCGATTGCCAAATAGGGCACGACTTCTTGAATACTTTTCCATTAGTATATCCAGGTTCGCCTTCTGGAATACCTCATCTACTAAGATACCCAGATTCGCCTTCGCTTTCTTGAATACCTTACCCTTTAAGCTATTCAGATTCGACTTCTTGAATACCTTATCTACTAAGATACCCAGATTCGCCTTCGCCTTCGCCTTCTTGAATACTTTACCCTTTAAGCTATTCAGATTCGACTTCTTGAATACCTTATCTACTAAGATACCCAGATTCACCTTCACCTTCTTAAATATCTTCTCTCTTAAGATATTCAGATTCATGCCTTAGACATGTCTACCAAGTAAATGCATGTAAAACCTTTTGTTCCTAACACCTTAATTAGGATACCAAATCCAAAGAACAATATGTCCATAACACCTTAAGAATACTAGTACACGTTTTTTCGTTCTGTGAAATTAAAAAAAACCAAAGTTTCCTCAACTTATCCAAGTAGACGGAAATAACCCGGTGTTTACCGAAAAACATTTTATGTTGGAAATTCGTTTTGTAAACTTGTTACAAATCCCTTAAAACTCATTTTGTTCAAAAATCAATAGTTTGAACTTGGAAACCTCATTTGAGAAAAATTCCCAGTATTACTCAATATTACCCTTTTTTTAAGAATACTTTCGTAAATATAGACGAAATTATCCGTCGTTTACCGTTTTAAAACGTGTTTAGGTCAAAACATGACATTCGTTGTAAAAGAATTTTTCCAACACTATAATATAATTATTTTTGAAACTTTTTCTCTTGAAACATCATTTTCTAATATTTAGAAATTCCTTATGTGAAAATTAGCAATGCTAAAATATTTTCACGGTTACATCCTCACTGTAACTCATAAGACACTCTTACGCCGTAAAATCCTTAAAATAATAATATTTCCAACTTTTTCTCATTTTCCACCAACTAAAACCTAAGTAATATTATATTACTATTTCTCATCACTTAAAACTCATTATCGCGTAAAAACTTTTTAACACCTTGAACCTCATTATTAACTAAGCGCTGACTACTGTCAGGCTTTTCAATCCACGAACAACATCAACAATCATCAACAACATTATAGCAATATGCCCAGACAGATCATGCATCAAATCACTATAATAGATAACTGTAAATAAACAATTAAGTGCAGATAAACAAACGCAGGTATCACGACACAACTTTAACCAAATTAAACAAGCACCACAACCACAGATAAATAATACATACCACATACTAATCACATACAGTTATTGGAAAAAATCCCTCAGGTAAGCTCCCCTTACCTCTTGAAGACTTTTATTTCCGAATTAAAAATTCCGTCAAGCGTCCGATCTCCACAAAACATGTGCACGATGCACACAACAGTTAACCCTTCAACAAAACACAACACTTAATTATAAATTAAACACTAAATACACCTATGCTCCTTCATGTTAGGTTCAGCCATGAGGTGTTTGGATGGATACAAATTTCTAAAATTCCCAAGCTTGTGGATTAGTGATTCTTAATCACTTAAAACCCTAAAACAAAGGTTAACACACAAAGATTGAAATCAAATATTCCAACCCTTCAAAAATGAATTTCGGCGATGATTAAAATAGTGGATTAGAGATTTTAATTTGATTAAACAAGCATGGATTCAATACATATATGAGCCACAAGATTGAATCAACAAAACTTAACCAAAAAGTTTGAACAAAGTTCCTCCCCCCACTTAACTTAGGGTTCGGCCTCAAAGAGTTAAATGGGAACGAAATTTTAGTTTGGTGCACACTCTTGGATCTTGAATATAGAGAGGATACTAAGATCATAGAAATTGGTTTCACTTTAAAAGGATTTTTCTATGATTTTCTATGAATTTTCAAAGTTCTAGATCTAGGAATTGAAAAATATGATCAAGACTGCAAATCACAAAAATGAATGAAGAACATGATGATGATTGAGTGAGAGGAGTATGGTATACCTCTTGGAATTGAAAAATGAGCTAAGAATCAAGCATTTCCTTCACAAAAATGGCTTATGGAACTTAAGCTTTGTAATGGAAAAATGGAGAAAAATGATGAAGATGATGAACATTGCCTTAAATAGAAGTGAAATGGGCTCTCAAATGGTGCTTGGGCCGTGACTTTTGGGGACAAAAGGGTCCAAGGCATAAATTTTTAGGGACAAAAGAGTAATCTCACAAAATGACATTTTTGTGGTATTAAGACAACATAAGGACAAAATGATAATTTTGCCTAAGGTAATCATGAAAATTATGTGGTTGAGGTTGAAGGAGAGGTGACTGATTTGTGTCCACAAATTGTGGGGACAAACTTGGCATTTCAATGAAAGTTCAAGGGTAAAATAGTCCAAGGGCAAAATGATCTTTATACTAGTTTGAAGATATATCTAGATTTTTTGTTAAATGTAATCATGAGATGGGTGACTCATCCATATGACTCACTACCCTAGGTGGCACTATATCTCAACATCTGATGTCGGGTTTTGTCTCTGCACGTCAGTTCTCGACTCCGTCGATTACCCGGTTTTACGCCCGAATCGAGTATAACAACCTATTTATTTTGAAAATTTTCTAAATAACCTATATCATTGGAAATGAGATATAAAATCTATCCATTTTGTTCTCGGGTCAAAATTAGGTTTTCTGATCAGTAAAATATTACTATCAGTGAAAACGCAGACCGGGTTCCGTCTGAATTTTCAACCCAAAATTTAACCTTACACTTATAAAAATAAGTATGATATGAATATGACTTTGGTTTTCCCAAAATCATTTTCTAAGTTTCAGATAAAAATATAAACGTTTATTTATATTTATAACGATCTTAGAAAGCAGAAAAATCGGGATGTTACACGCGTGGATAGCAACTTTAATACACGTACCATTATCCGCTGGGTACCTAAGTACTCATACCCGCACTCATTATCCGTATTTTAATTAACTATGAAAAATTAATAAATAAAAAAGAAACCATGTGATCATAGGTACATTTTGAAGTTGCGTGAGAGTATTAGAGATAATAGTATGAGAGTTGCTTTCACATTCTTTTCAATGAGTCATTTCACAGATTTTTCATCTATGATTAACTACATAAAAGCAAGAAAAAAATCATAACTCCTTAAATCCAAAAGGCAAACTAAAAAGGAAATGTATAAAAAATTGTTCCAGAACAACATATATATAATAAAATTGTAGATAAAAATGGCTCAGAACTACGTTTTCTCTGCAAGTGCAAAAGCAAGCAACACCGGTGAGAAAGAACCACCTGATTGTTAATAGGAATTTAAAATTCTTGACGGAAACAGATCCGACAGGATGACGGAAAAATTGAAGAGTCGTCAGATAACCACCACAAGGAATCGAATTCAGCAAAATTGACAGGTTGAAAAGTTGACAGAAATTAGTATGTCAGACAGATAAAGCCGTCAAGAAAGGAAAATACGTCAAATTTCCGACGAATATATCCAGCTGACTGACGGAGGAATAGAAGTAACAACCCAACTTTCGACAAAGTTGGTAATAAGAATTGTCAGACAAACAAAGTATAAGAATGGCTAAGTTTCCAGGGTTGACAGCATCAGCAAGATAAGTTGTCAAATAACCAAACTGTGGACGACAAGTGGACATAAAACCACTCGAAGGACTGAGCAGTTAGAGAAGTTTACTTGTCAGATAGTTTGAAACATAGCAAAACTGCCATACAGGTGTCAAATTTTAAGATAGGAAGTTTCTTTAGGCAGTTATTTTGTATGCTTATAAATACTATCAATCCCGATGTAATCAAGGAGGTTGTACTTGAAGCGATATCCTGCATATCTCGATCACACAGCAGATTAAAGGATTGGACTCAAGTATTTCCTCCACCCCTTTTTCATTTCCAGTTCAATTTATAATACAGCACCGCTCATTTAATTTTACATGTTCGTCTTTACCTTCAGCATTGCCTTTCATGTTCTTCATTTAAGTTTGTTATTCAGTCCTTTATTCCTCCCCCAGTTATTTTTCAAGCTTTTTACTCGCTTTCATTTAATTTCCTGCACTTTAAAAGCTTTCTTCTGCCCTTCACTCATTTAAATACTTTTCAATAACTTGCTTCTTTCCTTTAATTTACTGCCATTTACCTTTACTTGTCATTTACAAGCTTTCAATTTAATTTCCTGCAACTTACATGCTTTCCTTTAATTTTCTCGTTGTTTACGTGCTTTCCTTTAAATTTCACGTTCTTTAATTTCCTCTAATTTTGCTGCAAGTCACGTCAAATCTTTTGTATTTCTGTAAAAGTAAGAAGCCATTCTTGTTTGAGCAGACATGCAAAATACTCATCCTTACGAGATTACCGCATAACTCGTCCGTCCCTACATTCGTCTGATCTTAAAATTATTTGTGACGAGGATTTTGGACACAAACCAAAAAACCAGCGTCAACAAATTGGCACGCCCAGTGGGACGAGTTTAGAGTAACTCGTATAGTGTCAGAAATTTAACATACAACTTTATTTATATGCGTTTACGGAGCGGAAAGGTGGTTCAAACATCTATTTCCCAGAACTCTGTAAATATGATTAATACAAGTGTTGCAGGCGTAGTAGACACTAATGTCGCTGTGTCAACAGTAGATGCTATTGCACCAGTTGACAATATTCCTGCAAGTGGAACTAATGCAGAGGTAAATAGTACTAATGGTCTTGGAATAAGAAGAGGCGTTTCTTACGCCCAAGTAGTTAATCGATTTGACGAAGTTGGTCAAGGAACACTTCCATCACCAACTTCAGCTGTCTTACAACAAATAAATACATCAACTATTGGATTGTCATCAAGAAGTGTTGTGAGTTCAAATCCAAGAGGGACTACACAACCTCTCTCACAACCTTTATATGGGATGCCTTATGGGTCAACAACCGTCAACTCAAATACTCCATTTGTTTGCATACCATATCCGAATGGAATGACGATGGCTGCCCATACATCCGGACAGCGGGGCCATCGACCGGGGGCAAATTCCCGATCCACGCGAATGGAATAACGGGGTCCGTGATAGTTACCCATTCTCGACAAGAACAACCGGTAGAAAGGCCATATATTTCTCCATTGAGGCAACTCCCACAAAGCATTGTTGGTCCAGCTCGGAGGCTACTTTATCCAATGTCCGACAACAGATTGATTCTAGTAACAATGACATGGTGAATACATTTACTCAACAAATGAGTACAATAATTACGCCATTAATGGAAAACACAAACAATGCATGTTTAGCATTGACAAATGAAATACGTCGGCTAAACAGAGCCTTAGGTGTTGTAACCCCAGGCGAAAAACAAAATACTGGTAGAAATTTCAATGCAAATCTCAATAGGATTAATCAACCACAGGTTGAACCACAAATTGACGGATTTGAACAAGATGATGAACGACAACAGCTTCATCGTCGGATTCCTTTGAGACGTGGAAATGTACATATTCTGCGACCAGAGGAAGATGAGGATTTGATCCTAAACCAGTCTTTGTTGGAGCGTTCCGTCGAGAATGTTTTAAATCAAAATGTCAACCAAGTGGTTGAACAAGCATTAAATAGGTTTGGTTTTAACATTGGTTATGCTAACCAACCATTTTTTGCATCGAGCATTTCTCGATTGGGTCCAACAGGTAGAAATGCCTCGAGGATATAAAATACCCAAGTTGTCGAAATTCTCAGGAGAAAGTGGAGAGTCGACAATCGAGCATATTGCTCGATATACCATCGAATTAGGAGAATTGGCCTTGGAGGAAGGATTAAAAATGAAGTTCTTCCCCAGCTCGTTAACTAATAATGCTTTTTCTTGGTTTTCAACTCTAAGGCCTAATTCAATCCATTCTTGGAATCAATTGGAAAGAGGTTTCCATGATCAATTCTTTAGAGGAGACTTGAAAATAGGATTGACAGATTTGTTTGGAATTAAAAGAATGAATAACGAATCTGTTGACGACTACCTAGCTCGATTCCGTCAGATGAGGAGTCGGTGTTTCACCCCTATTCCAGAAACAGAAATAGTGAAAATTGCTGCGAGTGGTCTAGATTACTATATCAGGAAGAAACTGGTTAACCAACATTTGATAGATCTTGCCCAGTTAGGGGACAAGGTTCGACAGATTGAACAATTAAGAACTGAAAAGATTTTTAAGCAGAAGAGATTCCTTAAGAGGGAAAGGGTTAATTTTGTCGGATGTAGTGAATCCGACAAAGAAAGTAATGATTCTGAAGAGTATGAGGTAGAATATGTCGAACTAAAGAATGGTCCACCTTATATATGTCAAGCTTTGAAGCCCGCAAGGGCCAAAGAAAAAATCCCTTTCATTAATAAGAAAGTATACACATTTGACGTGACCAAGGCCGATCAAATATTTGACATATTACTTAAAGATAAGCAATTAAAATTGTCAGATGATCATAGGCTCTTGAAAGCCCATGAAATTAAAGATCGGAAATATTGTAAGTATCATAATACTTTTGGTCATGTGACGAATGACTGTATGCATTTCGAGGATATCATTCGAGAAAAGGCTTGACAGACGGAAGGTTGATGTTTTGAGACAAGAGACCGGAAATGAAGATTGATCTGAGAACCCTTCGGTCCTGAAGCTAACCAAGCGGACCGCCAAGTCCATATGGGAGTAGGCATGGTCAACATCACGGCCGGACAGAATATCCAAATGGATTTGTCGATCCATTTGATGTTTATCCGGCCGCAGGGGAACCACTTATTGAATATATGACACAAAAGAAAGATGAGGGCATAATTAAAGTTTGCCCTAGATGCGAAGCGTTTTATGATGAGGTAGCCGCCAGAAAAGCTAGGGGGCATAAATTACCATCGCATCGTCCACAAGATGACCAGCGCAGGTTTTCACATTCAAATAGCCATGCCGGATCCAACAGTGTACAGAGGAGTGCTGCATCTGCTGTAAATGGACAGACAAACAGCCGTCAGCAACATATACACCAGTCAAAATCCGGACAAAGACAATCTGGGAGGCTGGCTTGATTCAACCAGAGGATCAGCAGTAAAGCGAGGCAGATAATTGTCGGCCACATATACACCATCAAAATCCGGACAGCCACAATCTGGGAGGCTGGCTTGATTCAATCAGAGGATCGACAGTAGGTAACTCTGTCAGTGGCAGATTTAATCCTGCTAAGACAAGGACACCCCCATCCAACGTAATGGTGGATAAATGGGTAAGGAATTCAGCCATGACACAGTACCCAGAATTGCAAAAACAGACGTGGGCACGGAGAAACAAGAGCAATGAACGAGGGGCACCCTTTTGGAATGAACATTACCGAAAAGGTCAACTGGCTAAAAATGCTCAGATGGAAGGGCCTGGTCTTTCAGGACCCACAACTCAATTGGCCATTTCCAAGAGCCAAAAGAGGAGACTACAAAGACTCCGACAAGCCCAGAAAAAGAAACTTGCCAAACAAGGAGGCGTCATTATAAAAGAAATGCCTTCCCAAGATGCTGGTTGCTTGGTTGCTACAACTGACAACAAAGTTGATAAGATAGCAGATACCAAGATGAAGAGTGTAATAGTAAGTCACCCCACGGAAGCTAATGTGAAGAAACTCAGTAATCAGACCAAGCAAGGCGAACCTATATCTCAGGTTTTTATAGAGAAGAAGACTTCAGGACAAGCATCCTCACCAATAAAACCCAAAGGCAAATGGCCAGTCGGACTGACGGAAGTAGAGAGAGTTGCAGGGCTCGAAAAGAAAGTTGAGGCTAGAATAGAAGAGCAACAACTGACTACATTCAAGCCTGAATGCGATTTAACAAAAGAAGAGTTGTCATTTGATGCTGTCATTGAAGCATTGAATGATCCGAATGATGACATAAACGTCAGTGGAGCCATGGATATGGACGGCCAGAATGAGGATTGGGCCGACATCATGGAAGCGTTAGATAACTGTGGCGCTGGAATTGCCCGGCCTTTGTCGGATAGGTCAGGGTCAGATGACGAGAGTGACTTAAAGAGAAATCACGGAAGAACAGTCGGGGGTGCTTTTCTGGATGAGGATCCAGACAATGAAGTCATACTGGAGCCTGGAATGAGAATGAACATAGGTTTAATTTCTTTTATCCCAGCAGAATACGAGGGATATTTTGAGTTTGATCCCTCTGACGACGACAGTGATGTCGTCAACAATGCAGGAGACCCAAGTGATCACTGGATGTTTGTACAAGAGAATTTAGTTACTGTATTCGACAACGTGGCTCAGTTGGAGAAACCTACCGACGAACAGAAAAATCATCTAAGACCTTTGCATGTAAAGGCCATCATCAATGGAAGACCCACCAATAGAGTCTTGATTGACGGAGGTGCCGCTGTAAACTTGATGCCTAGGGCGATGTTTAAAAAATTAGGAAAGGATCAGTCAGACCTAATCCCAACTGATATGGTTGTCACTGATTTCAGTGGCAAAACATCTCCGTCAGATGGTGTCACTTTATTAAACATACAAATTGGCACTGTCGAAAGAATGACATTGTTCGTCATAATTCCAGGCCAAGTCAAGCTACAACATTTTGCTTGGCGGGGATTGGATCCACTCTATAGGGGCAGTTCCATCAACGGTACATCGAAGGTAATTTTGTGGAATGAACAGGATCAAGTGGAGATTGTGGAGGCGAGCGATAGTGCTTGTTACGCTCAGCAAGCACATATTGATTTCGGGTGTATTCTCCGAATGTGAAGCCAATAACTACCATTGAAGGGGTTATCAACAAGGATACGTTGGAAGCAAGCCTTTTTAGCCGGTTTGGAGTTACAATACAAGACAAGGCCGACAAGACCCGGCCAGAATCGACAATGAGTATTGAGACCCACTTGAGAAGGCTGTCGGCCTATCTGGCCGACAAAAGAAATACACACTCAAGAAAGTGTATTGGCGGATTGTATAATTGACGACGGCCCTTTGGGTTTTGAAAGAGGAGCCGAAGTCAAACAAAATATGGAAGTAGAAGATCCTTTGGAAGAAATAAATTTGGGGTCAGAAGAAAAGAAAAGACCAATTTTTGTCGGTGCTTTTACGCCAAAGGATTACAAAAGAAAACTTGTTGGATTAATAGCAGAATACAAAGATTTCTTTGCATGGGACTATGACGAAATGCCTGGTTTAAGCAGGGATCTTGTTGAACATCGCCTACCACTAAGGGATTGCAAGCCTGTTAAACAAGCAAGCGGCGGTTTGCTCAGAGGTGGTACATAAAATCAAAGAGGAAGTACAAAGAGCTGCTTAAAGCCAAGTTCATACGAACAACCGGGTATGTCGAATGGCTCTCTAATGTAGTCCCTGTTATTAAAAAGAATGGAAAAATGAGGGTATGCATAGATTTCAGAAATTTGAATATGGCTACCCCTAAAGATGAATATCCGATGCCTATAGCCGATATGCTTGTCGACTCAGCATCAGGAAATGAGATTTTAAGTTGTATGGATGGCCATGCAGGATATAATCAAATCTTTATAGCCGCAGAAGATGTGTCAAAGACCGCCTTCAAATGTCCAGGAGCAATTGGGACATATGAATGGGTCGTCATGCCTTTCGGTTTAAAGAATGCAGGAGCCACCTATCAACGAGCAATGAATACAATTTTCCATGATGTTATTGGAAAATTTGTAGAAGTATAAATTGATGATGTGGTCGTCAAGTCCAAGAGCAAAGATGACCATTTGGAGCATCTGAGGCAAGGATTTGACAGGATGAGAAAGCATAATCTAAAAATGAACCCAGAGAAGTGTAGTTTCGGAGTGTCGGCTGCAAAATTCTTAGGATTCCTGGTTCACAAAAAAGGAATCGAAGTAGACAGGAATAAAGCTAGAGCAATCATGGAGGCCTCCGCACCGACAAATAAGAAAGAGCTACAGTCCTTCTTAGGGAAGGTTAACTTTCTCGGAAGATTCATATCAAATCACGTCGGGAAGGACAAGAGTATTTGCACCACTGGTCAAGTTGAAATCGGAACAAAGCTTCATTTGGGAACCTTGTCACCAAGAGGCTTTTGACCGAGTCATGATATCTAGTCAGCCACCGGTCATGATGCTGCGAGTGCCCGTCAACCGGTTGAAGTTGTACATATCAGCATCGAGAGGACACTATAGGATGTCTATTAGCCCAGGATGACGATGACAATGTTGAAAGGGCTATATATTATCTAAGTAGAGTCCTAAATGATGCTGAAGGAAGATATAGTGCAATAGAGAAGTTATGTCTAGCATTATATTTTTCTTGTACAAAACTCAAATATTATATGATGCCATGTCATGTATTAGTTATTTCCAAGACTGATGTAATAAAGTATATGTTGTCGAGACCAATCCTTAATGGACGAATTGGCAAATGGACTATTGCTTTATCAGAATATTCTTTACAATACGTGCCAGCTAAAGCTGTCAAAGGACAGGCAATAGCTGACTTTACGGTAGACCATCCAGACTTGGATGTGCCAGAAATAAATATTGTCAGTCTACTACCTTGGAAACTCTATTTTGACGGATCAAGACATCAAAGAGGAAGTGGCATAGGAATCCTTATTGTGACCCCACAAGGAGTTCCTACAAAGTTCATGTTTGAACTTAAATATCCATGTTCCAACAATGAAGCCGAATATGAGGCTTTGATTGTCGGATTGGAAATATTGATAGAATTAAGAGCACGAAATGTGCATATTTTTGGGGATTCTCAATTAGTCATCAAACAACTCACACAAGAATACAAATGCGTTAGTTATAATTTGTCAAAATATTGTATCGTAGCTAACAAGTTGATGAAAAAATTTGATGACGTAATTGTTCAATACATTCCCAGAAGTTTAAATCAAGAGACTAATGAGTTGGCTCAGATAGCCTCAGGATATAAAATATCTCAAAAGACTCTGTCGACACTAATGGAAATCAGAGAATTGCTGTATCCATTAGAAGAAAGAGATATTTTAGTTAATGATGTAATTCCACCTAATGAATGGAGGTTGCCAATAATCGAGTATTTGGAAAATCCAAGTCAGAGTGTGGATAGAAAAACAAAGTACAAGGCATTGAATTACACAGTGCAAGGAGGATTGTTATACAGAAAATCTGTTGACGGAACTCTACACAAGTGCCTGAGTAAGCAAGATGCTTATTTGGCTCTCTCAGAAGTCCATGAGGGTATATGTGGAGCTCATCAGGCAGATCTTGTGAAGAGTGTCAGAAGCACGGTCGCATACAAAACGTACCGGCTAGCGAATTACATTCTATTGTCAAGCCTTGTCCATTCAGAGGATGGGCTCTAGATTTGATTGGTCAGATACATCCTGCTTCATCGAAAGGACATCAATTCATTTTGGTTGGAGTTGATTACTTTACCAAATGGGTAGAGGCAATCTGTCTTAAAACAGTCACCCAACAAGAAGTAATTGATTTCATTGAAAACCACATTATCTGTGGGTTTGGCATACCCCAAACTCTGACAACGGATCAAGGGTCAATGTTTGTCGGAAAGAAAGTTGTGGAATATGCCAGTTCTAGGCATATAAAAATGCTCACATCTACGCCATATTATGCACAAGCAAATGGCCAAGTTGAGGCCATAAATAAGATCATTATTAATCTTATTAAAAAGCATGTGGGCCGACAACCTAAAAATTGGCATAATACCCTTGATCAAGTGTTATGGGCATATAGAAATTCACCCAGACAGTCAACAGGAACTTCGCCATATCGTCTAACTAATGGACACGATCCTGTATTACCTGTTGAAATCAATCTCCAATCCACTCGCAGTCAAAGGCAAAATGACCTGCCTACTGACCAGTATTGGGATGCAATCTTTGGGCCAATTGAATGAATTAAGTGATGACAGATTGATTGCGTTGGAGAGTTTGATTCGGCAAAAAGAAAGAATTGCCAGATTTTATGATAGTCGAGTTAAGTTCAAAGCATTCAAGGTAGATGATTTAGTCTGGAAAGTTATATTGCCCATGGGTAAAAGTTGTCGAGAATACGGGAAATGGTCACCTAAATGGGAAGGACCATTTAGAGTTGACAGAATATTTTCTGGAAATGCTTACGCACTTGTCAATATTAATACTGGCTCGACAATTAAGTCAATTAATGGCAAGTATTTGAAGGAATACAAACCGACGATGTTAGAAGTACAAATTGATGAATAAAGAAAATAAGTATATTCATTAAATTGACAATACAATGAAATATTGTCATTTGATGATAGAAATCAAGCTGTCAATTAAAGCTAGTCTAATCCTAAATTACAGGACAGTGCGCTAATAATATTTTAGTTTCATACAACAGCAGAGAGGTGCAGGTAAATTTGTTGAGGCTTCATTCCCACGAGATTCCGATTGCCTCATTTGTCAAGGAGACTCCAAAAGGGGGGATAAAGCACGAGCAGATGTCACCATCATTTCATTCGAGGAAGGTGGTTGTTGCTACGGTAGATAACACCAAACTCTTCTCGATGAAGATGATGGAACTAGACGAGGTGCACTCGTTACGTATCAAGATCCGCTTCTCCCTGGGATATGCAGTGAGGCCAGTTATGGATGTTACATTGGTTACTGACCTTCACTATATGTTTTTACATTGGTTATTGACCTTCATGGAGTATGTGACCATTAAGACAAACACCTTGGTTTGAAAAGTTAATACAGACAAGGTCATATTCTCGTGGAAGAAGAAAGAGGAATAGGTAGAGGCCTGTTATAGAGGAATGCATGCATGAATTACGAAGTTAGTTGGAAATATGCAGTCAAATCCAGTAATAAATAAACGTGCAAGAAAGGAAGCGGTTATTAATTACAATGGACCGTAAAAATTGACCAGGTTAAATGGTCGACGAAAACAAGAATTACAACTGGTATTGTTGACCTAAAAAGAGGATAATTGATCCCATGCAAGGGAAAGATTAGTTTTGTCAGCAGTAACTGCTTCATAGTCGGGCTGCAATGCACGGAGTTTGCTGACTACACTTTCCGCTTGTTGACCAAGACGGACAGATTCATCATCAATAGCTTTGACTCTGTCTTTGCTCTTTTCCAAAGCTTTATCAAATTTAGCACACTTTTGGTCCGTCAATTCAATCTCGGCCAACAGCTTCTTCCGGTACTCTAGTAAACTCTCCTTAGTTTGAATCCCGATGGAGATAAGGTCAAGTTCTTTTTGTTTAGATGATTCAAGATTTTGGAACTAAGCTAAGAGATCATCCTTGATTCTTTCTTCCTCTTCGTAAGAAGGAATGACAGAAGTCATCCTTTCTAATTTATTAGAGAGCCGTTCCCAAAATGTCTGAATAGAGATAAAAAGTGAACGGCTCGACAGAGGAAGATTAGAATGAAGAGGAGTGATCTCCTTGACAAGTCGAGATAGTTCTTTTTGAATCTTGATATCAGACAGAAGCTTATCAAAAGGATTGACCAGAAGAGCTTGAAGATCATGCATGAGAGTAGTAACTAAAGAGTCGCTGGAATCATGTTGAGTCGATGAAGTGGTAGAAAAGGATGACTCTTTCCGGCTTACTTCCGACAGCATATTAATCCACGTGTTAAAATGTAGAGCCGGTTTGGGATCAGGAGACTTCATGGTAGGAGGTTTGATAGCAGGTGGAGAAGGAAGGGAAGGAGTTGTTTCAGTCAACAGGGCCTCCATGTCAATATCTTCCTCCGGAATCTCCATCATAACAGTAGTTCCTCTTTGGATCATCACTGAAAATTGGGGTGATTGAAGTCGGATGATGAGGGCTCAAGGCATTCCCTGATGAGAATCAGGAACCTGCAATTCAATTGTCAAACTCTTAGTATTAACAGAGATACCTCCTAAAGTTTGGTCAATATGTAGTTCCGAATCATATACATTTATAGGCTCGACAGTCGTGATAATCTCCTGAATGGTCATTGAGTCATCAAACTGGGGAGATTTTTCCTGACATGAGATATAAGTAAGAAAGTATACATTTAATTTAAAAAAAAAAAAAAGGAGTCAGTGGACATACCAGATTAGAGTCTGAAGACATCAAGTCAACATCAACAATAGCCTTCTCAGAAACCAGAGGGGTCTCGACAGTTTTGTTTTTCTGTCAAGAATAGCAAGCATGTGAGCAAAAGGATGTAACTTGACAGACTAACATAAAATTGTTACCTCGGATTGGTTGGAGGTCGAAGTGTTGGAAGAACTAGTCATAACCTCCCGAGTTCTAGAGCCAGTAGAGACTTTGGCGGCATCAGATGCTGTCACCATGGCAAAACCTTTGGCAGATTTTGATTTCTTGGAGAGAGGGCTAGACGAAGCCATTTTCTCTTTTCTTTTTCTGGATCCTTTTGACTGAGGATCAGAAACATAAGCTTAGGCTGACCGAGAGCTCTTCTTGACCAAGGGGATAACAGGTTCATTATCATCTTCGAAAGCTTCTCCCGAAAGTACGTCAGACTTAGACTTGCCAGGGAGGGGTTTGTCAAGAGGAATAGCTGTCAATATCAATGAAAATAAGTTGATTGTCAGACGAAAAGAAAAGCAAAATAAGTGATTTGACAAATGAATACCTGAGTTACAAGTTAGAATTCTTGAATAGAATTCAAAGTCGTCATCAGGTTGAAGAAACCGACGAGCGAAGGTAACTGGATTTGGTTTTTCAAAAGGGTCAACGTAAGCACTCACGCTGTCCAAAAAGAAAAAGTTACCTCCTTTCGACGGTTTTCCTGGGTGTGAATCAGCTAAACCAAAAGGGGCACAAGGAATAGGCACTGGCTTGGGAAAAGGAGCTTTCAAACTGTCAAAATATTCCCTGGTCATATTGGGAATATTCCTATACATGGCAAGCCTCTCAGATTCCTTATTATCATGCTTCCTTTTGGCTTCAGCCAAAACACTATTGACATGACGAACCATATCAAATGGTAACTTGGGATTCCACTTAATTTTATAAAATTTCTCAAAGGCTTGAATTTCTTTCTGAAGTTCACCTCGAGTTTTGGTTCTTTGGATCCTATTCCCGCACGAGAGAATCATCGGTGTTACCCGGTGTCTTCAATACAACTCAAGCAAGTCTGTAAATTCAGATGATGGCTGGAGTAGTATTCATCCCACCAGTCAAGGAAGCTTTGAGTGACTCCGTGGAAGACCGAAAATGAAACGGGTTGTAAGAAAGTCCCGCGAACTTTGTCTTCCTCACTAATGGCAACAATATGCTCATACGTTGGGACTTTGATACCAATAAAATTCTCGTCAAGATCTGACGAATAGGGAGCAGGAATAGCTTAGCGAGAAGCCGTGACAAGCAACGAGTGTTGGGTAAATGGAGATAGGCTCTATGAGTTTTAAAGCCGGGGCCATCAACAAAAATAATTTTCCGACAAAGAAATTTGGTCCAAATGGATTTGTTGGATTTAGAGATGGTGGTGCTCGATTGTGTAAACCATGTTGGGCGTATTTCTGGTCGGAAAAGGGAGAGAAGTTGATCTTTGGGGATGAAGATGAAAGCGAATGAAGAATTTTAAAATAAAATTTGAAGTTCGCAGTCTCATCTCTCGTCAAAGACTCGGCAGACACATAACAGAGATAGGAGCCATACGTGTCGATTGTCAAATCTGCGGGAGCTTTATATGAAAATTGACGCTCCAAAACTGCATTTAACCATAATTGGAGAAGCCAAAGAGGCCCTCCTATATTGGTTTTCTTTTTAGATTTGACGGTGTCAACTAGCATGCTCATGCTATCATAAAGATTGGCTAAGACACATTGTCCTAATGCTACTCTTTTACCAGATGACAACAGATTGGCTAGAGGGACATTTGAAGCGACCAAAGAAGCAGATTTGCTACAAAAAACGTAAGCACATAGCCAAAGAAACAAGAAGGCTACATGCTTAGTATCCGTCACAGGATCATGAGCTTCACCTCTAAAATCTGCTATGTATTTAGAAAAAGAACACTTCGGCACGTAAACATCAATTTGATTTTCAATTTCTACTTCAGTATGCATGGTGGGACCATCTGGGCGAAGGCCAGTAATAGCCGACATATCAAATAAAGTCGGACCCATCATTCCATAAGGAAAATGAAAATTATTTGTTGTTTTGTTCCAAAAGAAAACTGATGCTCCTATTAAAGAGAAGTCTACCAGTTTAACATTACGAGAAAGTTGAATGAATTCAAAGATTCCAGCTTTTTCCCATACACTGCGTTTTTCAGTTTGAACTCGGTCCAGCCAACTAATGTAGGCATCAAACCGAGTAGCAGGAGGCATTCTGAAAATCCTGTTACTCTTCTTGAACATGTGAATGGGAATAGGAGTAAAACAAGATAGAATAGCCTCATTTACGCTGGCAGAAGGAAAGGAATTGCGTAAACCCTCAGAAATTTCATTGTTGGCCACAATAGGACCCAAAAATGCAGCAGGAGGACTTAAAACAATAGCAGGATCAAGAATAGGGTAAATTACCTTGGATTCTTGCCATAACTCGGATTTCTCCAAAATTGGGTCTTGAACCACTGTCCTAGGAGGCACGACTGTAGCATGAGGTACTGAAGACGGCACCTTAGAAGATGTGGCCATGGTCAAATGGAATAAAAAATAAAGGGTTCCTTTTAAGAAAGGATTTTTGCGAGGGAAGAAGAAAATGTCTTTCGTTAGAAAAGATTTACTAGTGAAGAAGGAAGGATAAGAAGAAGAAAGTCAATTCTGATGTGATTGACATTTAAAGGAGAATTAAAAACCTTCGGTTCGAGTTCCAAGAAACCTACAGTGTCATGATTATCCCTATTAAGTAGGGATGAGATAAGAAGCAAGGTTTAATTAATGAATAAGAAACCGAGATTAAAACAATCGTTGGGGATTTGAAAAATCAAATTTTGCTATTCTTACGGGCAAAAAACCGTCGAAAAGCAAAATTTGGGGGGCATCTGTTAATAGGAATTTAAAATTCTTGACGGAAAGCGGATCCGAAGCGGGATGACGGAAAAATTGAAGAGTTGTCGAGATAACCACCACAAGGAATCGAATTGAAGAAAATTGACAGGTTGAAAAGTTGACGAGAAATTAGTATGTCGAGGATGATAAAGCCGTCAAGAAAGGAAAATACGTCAAATTTCCGACGAATATATCCAAATTGATCGACGGAGGAATAGAAATAACAACCCAACTTTCGACAAAGTTGGTAATAAGAATTGTCGGACAAACAAAGTATAGAAATGGCTAAGTTTCCGGGGTTGACAAAGATCGGCAAGATAAGTTGTCAAATAACCAAACTGTGGACGACAAGTGGACATAAAACCACTCGAAGGATCGAGCGATTAGAGAGAAGTTTACTTGTCGAGATAGTTTGAAACATAGCAAAACTGCCATACAGGTGTCAAATTTTAAGATAGGAAGTTTCTTTAGGCAGTTATTTTGTATGCTTATAAATACTATCAATCCCGATGTAATCAAGGAGGTTGTACTTGAAGCGATATCCTGCATATCTCGATCACACAGCAGATTAAATGATTGGACTCAAGTATTTCCTCCACCCCTTTTTCATTTCCAGTTCAATTTATAATACAGCACCGCTCATTTAATTTTACATGTTCGTCTTTACCTTCAGCATTGCCTTTCATGTTCTTCATTTAAGTTTGTTATTCAGTCCTTTATTCCTCCCCCAGTTATTTTTCAAGCTTTTTACTCGCTTTCATTTAATTTCCTGCACTTTAAAAGCTTTCTCCTGCCTTTCACTCATTTAAATACTTTTCAATAACTTGCTTCTTTCCTTTAATTTACTGTCATTTACCTTTACTTGTCATTTACAAGCTTTCAATTTAATTTCCTGCAACTTACATGCTTTCCTTTAATTTTCTCGTTGTTTACGTGCTTTCCTTTAAATTTCACGTTCTTTAATTTCCTCTAATTTTGCTGCAAGTCACGTCAAATCTTTTGTATTTCTGTAAAAGTAAGAAGCCATTCTTGTTTGAGCAGACATGCAAAATACTCATCCTTACGAGATTACCGTATAACTCGTCCGTCCCTACATTCGTCTGATCTTAAAATTATTTGTGACGAGGATTTTGGACACAAACCAAAAAACCAGCGTCAACACTGATCAAGGTGGCGAAATGCATGGAACAACAAAAAAGGCTACTGAGTTGTCCTTTAGAGACATGGTGTTGGGAAAAAAAAGAGGCTCAGACTCCCAGACCGAAAGTTGATCTGTATGAAAAGAAACTAGCAAAGCTTGTGTATGAAGATGGGAACGCATTGAAGCCTATAGTACATATTGATGATTCAGTTTTTGAAGGCCTCTATGCACCATGGCAGGATGCTCTCGTTGTAAAACTCCTTGGGAAGAGTATTGGTTACAATACTATGCGTGATAGACTGGCGAAGGTTTGGAAGCTTATGGCGGGATTTGAAATCATGGACATAGGGAATGATTTCTGCATGGTCAAGTTCCAGAATGAGTATGATCGTATGAAGGTGATGTAAAAAGGGGCCCTGGCTCATTTTTTATCACTATGTTAGCAAGGTTGGTCACCAGACTTTATCTCTCCAAAAGCTCAGATTAACAAAACTCTGGTTTGGATTCGTTTCCCTGGGCTCAATGTTTTCTATTACGATGAAAGTATCCTCTTAGCCATGGCAGTAGCGGTGGGCAAACCCATTAGGGTTGATACTGATACACTGGACGTGAAGAGGGGAAGCTACGCTAGGGTGTGTGTTGAAATGGATCTGACAAAACCAGTGATAGGGAAAGTATGGTTGAAGGGCTTCTGGTATAATGTTGAATACGAGGGTCTTCACCATATCTGCACAACTTGTGGCATCTATGTACACCTTGCAGAGGATTGCACCAAGAAAGTTGGGGAAGAGTCGAGTTCACCAACACAAGCTCCAGCTAAGGTGAATGAAAAACCTTTGTCTTAAGCTACGGTGGTTCCCCCGGCCAGAATTCCTGCTCCGACTAACTTGAATGCTGAGATTGCCGTGGAGCAAAACCAGTCGAAATCTAAGGGATCCATCATTGATTTGTCAGTTACGGAGAATCAGGAACCGATTTATGGGGATTGGATAATGGTTAAAAAGAAGCCATGGAATATTCCAGGAGCAAAACAAACAAAAGGTAATATGGTTTCAAAGGGGAAGGCGGTTATGAGCAATAATGGCAAAAAAGATAAATCCCATGCACAACGGGATCTGCAATTTTCCCATGCAAAAGATCTGCCTGCCAATGATTGGAATAGGGGCCCAGCGAAGGAAAAAAAGCTTCCAAACCCGGCGCATCACCAAAGCATAAAAGACAAAGGAATGATGGGGACTCTAATAATAGGGCCATACAACTAGATTTCTCCAAATTGTTGTATGGTGTATGAGGACAATGTATGTGTTGTTCATTGAGGACAATGTATGTTTTAAGTGTGGGGGAGGGAACCGTTTGTTTTGTTGTGTTTTGTGTTTTGTTGTGTTTTCTTTTCGCTCTTGAATAATTTGAGAAGCTCCGAAGCATCACGGATTTAGATGGCATGATTTATGTTGATGATTCCCTAGGTTTTGAAATTTGGAAATTGTTGAAAACTGAACTTTGAGATATTTTGTTGTGAGAGCATGATTTATGATAAGTTTGGGGTGATAGGGTGCACACACTAGGGATAGAATCTCGGTCAAACAATTTGCATGAATGTCCGGGTGAGGATTTGAGCCTCCAACATGTTTTTGATTGTGTGAATCACTTTCGAGTTGCACTTTCCCGAATTTGCTTGAATCTCTTCATGGTTTGCATGTCTATGTGTTTGCATCATAAGCCCGATCGTACTCTAATAGCAAAAAGAAAGAGAGGGACATCCAGAAAAATAAAGAACTGATGGTGTATGATTTGGGAAATGCACCAAAAGTTCGGTTAAGATGAAGGCTATTTCTGGTAATAGATATCAACTGCTCTATGATGATGAGGGAGCAATGTCCCAAGCTGGAGTTTCAAGGGACAAGGGAGAGGAAACCTCTACCCAAGGGGATGCTAACATGGACATGGTTCCTGAGACTCAGCTAAACTCAGTTCATATGGCCACGTAAGCTGTCTTTCTTGCCCTCCCCCCTTTTTATAATTTTTTTATGGATTTATTTCAAGATATATCTATTCTTTCTTGGAACATTCATGGTGCTTTTGATAGAAACAAGAGGTGCCATGTTAGAGATATAATTCAGTTACATCATCCTTCTTTGTTTCTGATTTATGAAACTCATGGACCTTTTGCTAATATTGAGCCTTTGTGGAGTTCCTTGGGGTACAAGCTTTTGTTTGTTCAGGAAGCTAGAGGACATTCAGGGGGAATCTGGATTTTGTCTTGCAAAGATGATCTGGATGTCTCTCTTGTTGATAGCAACATACAAGCTATTACCTTTTCCGTTCAGAGAAGAAATGTTAAGTGGTATTGCTCTTTTCCGTTCAGAGAAGAAATGTTAAGTGGTACTGCTCTGCAGTATATGCATCCCCTACTTTTTCAGTCTGTTGCAACTTATGGAATCATATGAGTACTTGGAGAAGTAATATTCAGGGTCCGTGGATTGTCCTTGGTGATATGAATGAAATTCTTCATTTCTCAGGTGGCTCTTTTAGTCTTTCTAGAGCCAATTTGATGGCTAATATGATGGCTGATTGTGCCCTTATTGATCTAGACACAATTGGTGGTTTTTACACTTCGAGAAAGAACATTCAAAATGGTGGCCATATTAGGAAAAAACTGAACAGAGAGTCATGGCAGACATTGATTGGAGACTGTCATTTCCTTATGACTTTGTGGAACTTCTACCTCTTCATGGTTCTGATCATAATCCAATTCTCTTGAGTTGCAAGAAATCTCAGAGCTCTAGGGCAAAATTCTTTCATTTCCAGGCAGCATGGATTGATCATCCTGACTATGGGAACTTGGTGGAGAGTACTTGGAATCAAACAAAAGGTAATGTGATGACCAAGCTGGGAAAAGTTCAAGATGAGTCAATTATCTTCAACAGAGAAGTCTTTGGCAACATCTTCAGAAAGAAAAGACAACTTGAGGCTAGAATTAAAGGGGTGCATAGACAATTGGATTCCAATCCGAGTTCAGACATGATCAGGCTGGAAAAAGACCTTCAAAATCAATATAATCAGGTGCTGGCTCAAGAGGAGTTGCTTTGGTATCAGAAATCTAGAGAAAATTGGGTGAAGTTTGGTAATAAAAGCACCAAATTTTTTCATACCCAAACTGTCATTCGAAGAAGAAGAAATAGAGTCATGGGCCTTGACATTGGAGGGATTTGGTGCACTGATGATGCAGTCTTGAAAAGGGAAGCACAAGCCTTTTTTAAAGCTCTTTTCCAATCCACTGATCCCTTCCAACCTCAAAGTTTTAACCTGAGATCCACACCTCAAATCAGTAATGCTCTTGTGGATAATCTCTTGCAACCAGTGTCTTTTGAGGAAGTTAAACATGCTTTATTTTCCATGAGTTCTTACAAGGCACCAGGACCAGATGGCTTTTTACCAATTTTTTACTAAACTTATTGGAACATAGTTGATAGAGACATCCATAGACTGGTTGCAAATGCTTTTGCTACATGAACTTTTGATAAGAGATTGGCTTTGACTCTTATTGTGCCTATTCCTAAAGTAGATGCTCCAACAAATCTAAAGGAGTTCAGGCCAATTAGTTTATGCAACGTTCTTATGAAACTGATCTCTAAGGTCCTTGTCAAGAGAATTAGGCCTTACTTGGAGGATTTTATTGGACCTCTCCAGAGTAGCTTCATTCCAAATAGAGGAACAACCGATAATGCCATCATTGCATAAGAAATAGTTCAACACCTAGATACTAAGAAGGGGGAGAAAGGGTGTCTGCTCTTTAAAATCGATTTTGAAAAGGCATATGATAGGGTTGATTGGAACTTCCTCAAACTCACTCTAGCTGAATTTGGGTTTCCACAGCCAACCATCAACCTTCTTATGCAACTTACTACTTCTTCCTCCTTGGCCTTGAAGTGGAATAGTGAAAAGCTAGATAGTTTTGAGCCTAAGAGGGGCCTAAGACAAGGTGGTCCAATTTCACCCTACTTTTTTGTCTTATGCATGGAGAAACTTGTTCTTCTTATTCAACAAATGGTCCAAGACAACAAATGGAAATCTGTTAAAGTTGCAAAGAATGGGCCTGCTATATCCCACATTTTATTTGTGGATTATTGCCTTCTTTTCACCCAAGCAAAGACTTCTCAAGCCAAAATTGTTCATGAGGTTCTGCAGAGCTTCTGTCTTGCTTCAGGTCTGAAAGTTAGCATTCAGAAGACTCGATTCCTTGCTTCTAAGAATGTCTCTAGAACTAAGATTGCCAAGTTTACTTGTCACAAGCTTCCAGCACACTTCAAAATTGGGGAAATATTTAGGTTTCCCTCTCTTGACAGTGTTAATAGGAATTTAAAATTCTTGAAGGAAACAGATCCGACAGGATGACGGAAAAAATTGAAGAGTCGTCAGATAACCACCATGAGGAATCGAATTCAGCAAAATTGACAGGTTGAAAAGTTGACAGAAATTAGTATGTCAGACAGATAAAGCCGTCAAGAAAGGAAAACACATGTCAAATTCCCGACGAATATATCCAGTTGACTGACGAAGGAATAGAAGTAACAACCCAACTTTCGACAAAGTTGGTAATAAGAATTGTCAGACAAACAAAATATAGAAATGGCTAAGTTTCCAGGGTTGACAGCATCAGCAAGATAAGTTGTCAAATAACCAAACTGTGAACGACAAGTGGACATAAAACCATTCGAAGGATCGAAGCGGTTAGAGAAGTTTACTTGTCAGATAGTTTGAAACATAGCAAAACTGCCATACAGGTGTCAAATTTTAAGATAGGAAGTTTCTTTAGGCAGTTATTTTGTATGCTTATAAATACTATTAATCCCGATGTAATCAAGGAGGTTGTACTTGAAGCGATATCCTGCATATCTCGATCACACAGTAGATTAAATGATTGGACTCAAGTATTTCCTCCACCCCTTTTTCATTTCCAGTTCAATTTATAATACAGTACCGCTCATTTAATTTTACATGTTCATCTTTACCTTCAGCTTTTCCTTTTATGTTCTTCATTTAAGTTCGTTATTCAGTTCTTTATCCCTCCCCATTTATCTTTCAAGCCTTTTTACTCGCTTTCGTTTAATTTCCTGCACTTTAAAATCTTTCTTCTACTCTTCACTCATTTAAATACTTTTCAATAACTTGCTTCTTTCCTTTAATTTACTGCCATTTATCTTTACTTGTCATTTACTCGCTTTCAATTAATTTCCTGCAACTTACATGCTTTCCTTTAGATTCCTCGTTGTTTATTGCTTTCCTTTAAATTTCACGTTTTTTACTTTCCTCTAATTTCACTGCAAGTCACGTTGCATGCCGTCAAATCCATGTATTTCTGTAAAAATAAGAAGCCATTCTTGTTTGAGCAGACATGCAATATACTCATCCTTACGAGATTACCGCATAACTCGTCCGTCCCTACACTCGTCTGATCTTAAAATTATTTGTGATAAAAGGATTTTGGACACCAACCAAAAACCAGCGTCAACAAATTGGCACGCCCGGTGGGACGAGTTTAGAGTAACTCGTATAGTGTCAGGAATTTAACATACAACTTTATTTGTATGCGTTTACGGAGCGGAAAGGTGGTTCAAACATCTATTTCCCAGAACTCTGTAAATATGAATAATGCAAGTGATGCAGGCGTAGTAGACACTAATGCCGCTGTGTCAACAGTAGATGCTATCGCACCAGTTGACAATATTCCTGCAAGTGGAACTAATGCAGAGGTAAATAGTACTAATGGTCTAGGAATAAGAAGAGGCGTTTCTTACGCCCAAGTAGTCAATAGATTTGACGAAGTTGGTCAAGGAACACTTCCGTCACCAACTTCACCTGTCTTACAACAAATAAATACATCAACTACTGGATTGTCATCAAGAAGTGTTGTGAGTTCAAATCCAAGAGGGACTACACAACCTCTCTCACAACCTTTATATGGGATGCCTTATGGGTCAACAACCGTCAACCCAAATACTCCATTTGCTTACATACCATATCCGAATGGAATGACGATGGCTGCCCATACATCTGGACAGGCAGGGCCATCGACTGGGGGGCAAACTCCCAGTCATGCGAATGGAATAACGGGGTCCATGATAGTTACCCATTCTCGACAAGAACAACCGGTAGAAAGGCCATATATTTCTCCATTGAGGCAACTCCCACAAAGCATTGTTGGTCTGTCGGAGGCTACTTTAGCCAATGTCCGACAACAGATTGATTCTAGTAACCATGACATGGTAAATACATTTACTCAACAAATGAGTACAATAATTACGCCATTGATGGAAAACACAAACAATGCATGTTTAGCATTGACAAATGAAATACGTCGGTTAAACAGAGCCTTAGGTGTTGTAACCCCAGGCGAACACCAAAATACTGGTAGAAATTTCAATGCAAATCTCAATAGGATTAATCAACCACAGGTTGAACCACAAGTTGACGGATTTGAACAAGATGATGAACGACAACAGCTTCATCGTCGGATTCCTTTGAGATGTGGAAATGTACATATTCTGCGACCAGAGGAAGATGATGATTTGATCCTAAACCAGGGTGCTGTTGGAGCGTTCCGTCAGAATGTTTTAAATCAAAATGTCAACCAAGTGGTCGAACAAGCATTAAATAGGTTTGGTTTTAACATTGGTTATGCTAACCAACCATTTTTTGCATCAGCATTTCCTGATTGGGTCCAACAGGCAGAAATGCCTCGAGGATATAAAATACCCAAGTTGTCGAAATTCTGAGGAGAAAGTGGAGAGTCGACAATCGAGCATATTGCTCGATATACCATCGAGTTAGGAGACTTGGCCTTGGAGGAAGGATTAAAAATGAAGTTCTTCCCTAGCTCGTTAACTAAGAATGCTTTTTCTTGGTTTTCAACCCTAAGGCCTAATTCAATCCATTCTTGGAATCAATTGGAAAGAGGTTTCCATGACCAATTCTTTAGAGGAGATTTGAAAATAGGATTGACAGATTTGTTTGGAATTAAAAGAATGAATAACGAATCTGTTGATGACTACCTAGCTCGATTCCGTCAGATGAGGAGTCGGTGTTTCACCCCTATTCCGAGAGACGAGAAATAGTGAAAATTGTCATGCGGGTGGTCTGGATTACTATATCAGGAAGAAACTAGTTAACCAACATTTGATAGATCTTGCCCAATTAGGGGACAAGGTTCGACAGATTGAACAATTAAGAACTGAAAAGATTTTTAAGCAGAAGAGATTCCTTAAGAGGGAAAGGGTTAATTTTGTCGGATGTAATGAATCGTGAAGAGAGTAATGATTCTCAAGAGTATGAGGTAGATTATGTTGAACTAAAGAATGGTCCACCTTATATATGTCAAGCTTTGAAGCCTTGAGGGCAAAGAAAGAATCCCTTTCATTAATAAGAAATTATACACATTTGACGTGACCAAGGCCGATCAAATATTTGACATATTACTTAAAGATAAGCAATTAAAATTGTCAGATGATCATAGGCTCTTGAAAGCCCATGAAATTAAAGATCGGAAATATTGTAAGTATCATAATACTTTCGGTCATGTGACGAATGACTGTATGCATTTCAGGGATATCATCCAGAAAGGTTTAACAGACGGAAGGTTAAAGTTTTCAGACAAGAGATCGGAAATGAAGATTGATACAGAACCCTTTGGTCCTGAAGCTAACAAAGCAGACCGCCAAGTCCATATGGGAGTAGGCATGGTCAACATCACGGCCGGACAGAATATCCAAATGGATTTGTCAGATCCATTTGATGTTTATCCGAAGCCAGGGGAACCACTTGTTGAATATATGACACGAAAGAAAGATGAGGGCATAATTAAAGTTTGCCCTAGATGCGAAACGTTTTATGATGAGGTAGCTGCCAGAAAAGCTAGGGGGCAGAAATTACCATCGCATCGTCCACAAGATGACTAGAGCAGGTTTTCACACTCAAATAGCCATGCCGGATCCAACAAAGGTACAGAGAGGAGTGCTGCATCTGCACGTAAATAGACAGACAAACAGCCGTCACAAGAACACATACACCAGTCAAAATCCGGACAAAGACAATACCGAGGCTGGCTTGATTCAACCAGAGGATCAGCAGTAGAGCGGACATGATAATTGTCGGCCACATATACACCATCAAAAATCCGGACAAAGACAATACCGGAGGCTGGCTTGATTCAATCGGAGGATCGACGGTAGTTAACTCTTCACAAGGCGCATTTAATCCTGTTAAGACAAGGACACCCCCATCCAACGTAATGGTGGATAAATGGGTAAGGAATTCAGCCATGACACAGTACCCAGAATTGCAAAAACAGACGTGGGCTCGGAGAAACAAGGGCAATGAACGAGGGCCACCCTTTTGGAATGAACATTACCGAAAAGGTCAACTGGCTAAAAATGCTCAGATGGAAGGGCCTGGTCTTTCAGGACCCTCAACTCAATTGGCCATTTCCAAGAGCCAAAAGAGGAGACTACAGAGACTCCGACAAGCTCAGAAGAAGAAGCTTGCCAAACAGGGAGGCGTCATTATAAAAGAGATGCCTTCCCAAGATGTTGGTTGCTTGGTTGCTACAACTGACAACAAAGTTGATAAGATAGCAGATACCAAGATGAAGAGTGTAATAGTAAGTCACCCCACGGAAGCTGATGAGAAGAAACTCAGTAATCAGACCAAGCAAGGCAAACCTATATCTCAGGTTTTCATGGAGAAGAAGACTTCAGGACAAACATCCTCACCAGTAAAACCCAAAGGCAAATGGCCAGTCGGACTGACGGAAGTAGAGAGAGTTGCAAGGCTCGAAAAGAAAGTTGAGGCTAGAATAGAAGAGCAACAACTGACTACATTCAAGCCTGAATGCGATTTAACAAAAGAAGAGTTGTCATTTGATGCTGTCATTGAAGCATTGAATGATCCGAATGATGACATAAACATCAGTGGAGTGGTCGCGCTGTCGCGCACGCGCCAAAAAGGACGAGCGGGTTTTCAAAAATGTAGTTTATGGCGACAACTCGGATGTCGTTCTCAAGGACTCTTAAAGTGTTATTTTCCACTAAAATAAGTTTTTTTTGGGGGGGGGGGGTGTTTGGATTGAGATGCAATCAAAGAAAACAGAATAATAAAAACAGAGCAATTGAAAACAGGCAGTTCAGAGAGGTTATCAAATGGCCAAAAACAGATTGATCTATTGTTCTCAATTTCCTAACTATCATAGGTTCATGCAATTTCCAAGCCCTAAGCAGATTCTAATCCCCTCCCGGTTGTAGCAGCAATTTACAAGCGAAACCACTACTACAGATGCATGTCCCTATTCCCGAATTAAGCAAACGGGGTTAAGCCCTTCGTGAACTAAGCGAACACGAAATGTACACACGCAAATTAAGCAGATGCGATTAATTATAGGAACATGATATCACCGGAAATAAATCAACACAATACAGTATACTCCTGAATTAAGCAAACAGAAATATAAAGCATGGCATTGAAGAGGGAAAAGCATACAAAACAGGGAAATACAAGAACCTCAAGTGTATGGAAATCAATTACAATAGATCAATCCTAGAAACTTAGTTCTCCATAACACAAATGAAATCACACAGAGAAAAACGTAAAAACAGAAAAATGGAGAAGCAAAAGTCTTTACAAACTGTTCAGAACATCAATTTATACTAGTCAGAAATTAAGCTTATTCGCGAGGCGAAGCTTCTCTCGCGACGCGATTCTTGTGAACAGTCTGCAACTTTTGGTATTCTCGCGGGGCGAACAATCCTTCGCGGGGCGAGGAACTGAAGAGTCTTCTTGTCACGCCCGTTATGGACATCAGGGGCCAACCGTGATGCTCTCTGACTTCCAGGCTCGCGAGGCGAATGGATGCTCGCGAGGCTAGACTCTTCAACTTCAAAACTGCCACGGCCGTGACCTTCAACACGGGCAAGCCGTGATCGTCTCTGACTTTTCAGGGTTGCAAGACTCGCGGGGCGAACCAGAGACCTTGCATTTTCTTGGAACAGTCAGGCTTCGGGGTCGCGTGGCGAGTATAGCTGTCGCGGGGCGAATCCCCTGTTTCTTTATTCTCTTGCCTTCTACTTAACCTGAAAACAAGGAAATAACCATAAGTGTATTATTTGACTTAAAACTAGCTAAATTAACCTAAAACTACTCTAGAGACTCAAAACCTTGCTTGAGGACAATCTAATCTAAATTGGGTGAAAATAGGATATAATTTGCACAAAACCCTGGTCATACTAGCCATAAAACTAGATGAGCCAGAGGCTCATCAAAATACCCCAAACTTAAACTTTGCTTGTCCCCAAGCAAACTAAGACTCAAAAATCAAAAAGACTCAAGACCTGGCAAGCTTAAAAGATCCAATCAACATTGCACAAATTCAAGCAACTTCATCAAAACAGTTTTCTTCATTGTTTCCCCCCTTTTCAAACAGAGCAATCCCCACATTCATTTATTCTAAACATTTGAGAATTTCATCAATCAAACAATCATTAATCTAAGAAGGGAATCTAAGTTACACACAAGCGGGAGATCACCAACTTCAAACAACTGCCTTCCTCACAAGGGCATTTAGTATATCACTCAATCACTCAGTTTGTGTCAGGCTAACAACTTGCACTCAGTTTCACTTTTCAAGATCACTTCCCAAAAATTTGATTTTCATCTCAAAATGGTTCCCACAGAAAACATGCAAGCAACATCAAAAGGTCTTTTATGGGTTGTAATGGGGCCTGGCTAAGGGTAGGATATACAAAAGGAACTAGGCTGAAGACCCTAGGAACTAAGAGAGCATGAACTATATTTACACTTTGAAATTCACTCAAGTTCCTTTCTTTATTTTTTTTTATACTTCTGGGTGACTACAGCCTTTTTATTTCTTTTTGGCATTTTTGTATTTTTTTTTTAAGCTCAGTCCCAACAACATATTGCACCTTGCAGCCACCCCCAAACTTAGTTTCTTGCACCCATTCTAAGATTACATGCTCTCCTAATCGTAAGATCGGGTCAACATGGTTTTCCAGATTTTTGGGCTTATAACATTAGGTTATCAAGAATTAACAGGCTAATCGGCTCAAAGGGGCTAACTAGGGAACATGCATTAGGAATTGGTTATTTTTAGGCTAAGTGGCTATTTACAAAGAACATGCCTGAATCATCTGAAGCAAACACATAATCATGCAAACCAAAAAGAGATTCGATCAAATTCAGGAAAGTACAACTTGAAAGTGATTTTCACACAGTCAAAAACATGTTGGAGGCTCAAAACCTCAC
Organism: Sophora flavescens; assembly: GCA_030762895.1. Classification (NCBI taxonomy): domain Eukaryota; kingdom Viridiplantae; phylum Streptophyta; class Magnoliopsida; order Fabales; family Fabaceae; genus Sophora; species Sophora flavescens. The sequence continues at coordinate 248,474,595 of CM061063.1, read as the reverse complement.
CTGGACATTCATGCAAATTGTTTGAAAGAGATTCTATCCCTAGCGTGTGCTCCCTATCACCCCAAACTTATCATAAGTCATGCCATCATAATAAAATCTCAAAGTTCAGTTTTCAATTTCACATGGGAATCACTTTTCAAAAAAACAAAAATTTTCAGCCTAGGGGGAATCATCACATATCAATCATGCAAGCAATCTGTGCAACATCAATCAAAATCTAGCAAACTTGCCAACAAAAGACTCAACATACAAATACTCCTGAGCTTCTCAAATTATTCAGGAGCTTTATTCAAAGAAAAGAAAAACTACAACTAGTTCCCTCCCCCACACTTAAAACATGCATTGTCCCCAATGAACAACAGAATTATACAATCAGAGTGAGGGAAAAGGAAAAGAAACTCCCTGATCAAGTATCAGTGTAGGTTGGAGCATCCAAAGAGAGCTCCTCAACATTAGCATCCGCAGGGTCACCAGCATCTACACCATGGAATGGCTTCAACCTTTGCCTATTAACCTTGAAGGTCTTGTTGGTACCTGTACTTTGAATCTCTACTGCACCATAAGGAAACACATTAGTCACAATAAAGGGGCCATCCCATTTGGACCTAAGTTTCCCAGCCATCAATCTCAGGCGGGAGTTAAACAATAAGACCTTCTGACACACAAAAGATTCTTTCCTAAGAATCATTCTATCATGAAAAATTTTTGTTTTCTCTTTATACATCCTGGAGCTTTCATAGGCTTCAAGCCTAAGCTCCTCAAGTTGCTTTGAATCGCAGCTTTTCTTTCAACACCAGATTTCTTCATGTCCATGTTACAACACTTTACTGCCCAATATGCCCTATGCTCAACTTCTACCGGGAGGTGACATGCCTTGCCAAATACAAGCCGGAATGGGGTCATTCCTATAGGTGTCTTAAAAGCAGTCCTCTGGGCCCATAGTGCGTCTTCCAGACGGCGGCTCTATTCCCTTCTGTTTGGCTGCACCATCTTCTCTAGAATTTGCTTGATCTCCCTGTTTGATATTTCTACCTGGCCGTTGGTTTGGGGATGGTAAGCAGTGGACACTCTATGTACAACCCCATATTTCCTGAGTAAGGCCTCCATGGTTCTGTTGCAAAAGTGTGTGCCCTGGTCACTGATGATGGCCTTGGGTATGCCAAACCTGCAAAAAATGTTGGACCTAACAAATTTGGAAACAATCTGAGCATCGTTAGTCCTAGTGGGGATTGCTTCCACCCACTTTGAAACATAATCTACAGCCAAAAGAATATATACAAAACCAAAAGAAGGAGGGAAAGGACCCATGAAGTCCATCCCCCACACATCAAAGACCTCACAATAGAGCATGGGCTGCTGAGGCATCTCACTCCTACGAGTGATTGCAGGGCCTGTTATTTGACATTCTTTACAATTCTTGTATACCTCATATGAATCCCTAAAAATTGTGGGCCAATAAAATCCAGAATCCAGGACTTTTCTTGCTGTCCTCTGAGGTCCAAAGTGTCCTCCAACTGGAGAGGCATGTGAGAAATGCAGGATGGACTCCGTCTCATGATCGGGGACACACCTCCGAATAACCTGGTCACTGCAAAACTTCCACAGGTAGGGATCATCCCACACATAATACTTTGCATCGCTCTTGAGCTTGTGGAACTTATGTCTACTTGTACCTGCAGGAACAACACCAGCAACTAGAAAATTTACAATGTCAGCAAACCAGGGGGTTACCCCATACAGATGTAACAGTGTCTCATCAGGAAAATCATCTTGGATGGGAAAAGTATCCTCATCCCTTGCTATCCGGCTCAATGATCTGCTACCAAATTTTCAACTCCACTTTTATCCTTTATCTCCACATTGAATTATTGGAGCAAAAGCATCCACCGGATCAGTCTTGGCTTAGCTTCTGGCTTCTTCAACAGATATTTCAAAGCTGCATGGTCAGTAAAAACAGTCACCCTAGAACCTAGCAAATAAGACCTAAACTTATCAAGTGCAAATACAACAGCTAGCAGCTCTTTCTCAGTGGTTGTGTAATTTGCCTGTGCAGCATCTAAGGTCCTAGAAGCATAATGAATTACATGGGCAACCTTGCCCACCCTTTGTGCCGTAATCGCTCCCACAAAGAAAATTTGAAGCATCACACATCAGTTCAAAAGGGAGTGTCCAGTCTGGGGGCTGGATGACAGGGGTAGAAGTCAATGCTTTCTTCAGATAGTCAAATGACTCTTTGCACTTTTCATCAAACTGGAACAGGGCATCATTCTTCAAGAGTTTGACAATGGCGGTGCTATCTTCTTCAAGTCCTTTATAAAGCGCCTGTAGAAACCTGCATGTCCAAGAAAAGAACGGATCTCGCGTACGCGAGATGGGTAAGGCAATGAAGAAATCACATTTATTTTTGCAGGATCTACAGAAATACCCTCTTTGGAAATTACATGACCCAAAACTATCCCCTGTTCTACCATGAAGTGACATTTCTCATAATTCAAAATCAAATCAGTATCAATGCATCTTTGTAGAACTAGACTTAGACTATGCAAACAAGCATCAAATGAGGAGCCATACACAGTAAAATCATCCATGAACACCTCTATGCAATTTTCAATAAAGTCAGAGAAAATACTAAGCATGCATCTTTGAAAGGTGCCAGGAGCATTACAGAGGACAAATGGCATCCTCCTATAAGCAAACGTACCGAAGGGGCACGTGAAGGTGGTCTTTTCCTGATCCTCAGGGGCAATATGAATCTGGAAATACCCGAAAAAGCCATCTAGAAAACAATAATGGGATTGACCAGCCAGCCGATCTAGCATCTGATCTATGAACGGCAAAGGAAAATGATCCTTTCTGGTGGCCTGGTTCGGCTTCCTATAGTCTATACAAACTCGCCAGCTATTCTGGACTCTAGTAGGCACAAGCTCATTATTTTCATTCCTAACTACTGTTAGACCAGACTTCTTTGGTACAACTTGCACCGGACTTACCCAAGTACTATCAGAGATGGGGTAGATAATACCTGCCTGTAGAAGCTTAGTCACCTCTTTCTTTACCACATCCAGAATCGAGTGGGTTAAGTCGCCTTTGGGCTGTCCGACCGGGCTTAGCCCCATCCTCCAATAAAATTCTGTGCATGCATTTGGAGGGGCTAATTCCTGGAATATCGGCCAATGTCCACCCAATAGCCTTCTTGTATTTCTTCAGAACCTCTAAAAGCTTGGCTTCCTAGTCAGAGTTGAGGCTGGAGGAAATGATGACTGGCAATGTTGCATTCCTCCCCAAGTAGGCATACTTCAGGTTCTCAGGAAGTGGTTTGAGTTCCAAAGAAGGTGGCTGCTCAACAGATGGTGCATTGGGAGTAGCCATGGGGTCAAGGACTTCTGCTGAATAGACAGCTTCACTCTCATTATCACTATCACTATCATCCTCACCCTGCAAGGTTAAATCCAAAAACTCAGAACAAACAGAACATGGGTTAGTGTTAGTACAGTTAGTACAAGTATATACATCATCAAAACCAGAAATAAGAGGAAAATCAGAAATAAAGTCATCATGGGTGTCCTCAATAAGCTCAGAAAGCAACTCTAAGTGGAATACAGAGTGCTCCTCTACTGGGTGTTTCATAGCATCAAAGATCTTGAACTGGGCCACAATACCACCAAACTCCATAGACATAGTCCCATCATAAACATCAATCTTGGTCTTGGATGTCATCATGAATGGTCTGCCCAAGATTATAGGTGATCTACTGGACTGAGTCTCTCCTGCCATGTCTAGGATGTAGAAGTCCGCAGGGAATATCAAATCATCAACTTGCACTAGCACATCCTCTACCATTCCCATGGGTCGGGCACTGGTCCTGTTAGCCAACTGGATGGTAAGACCTGTATACTGCAATGGCCCAAGATCAAGGTTATTAAAGATGGAGGTAGGCATGACATTGATTGATGCTCCCAAGTCCAACATGCAGTTTTCAAACTTCTTGTCCCCAATAGTGCATGGAATAGTGAAGGTGCCTGGATCCTTGCACTTCTGTGGCAGTGCCTGAGTAGGGGTTAAAGCAACAACTCTTTCTGGCTTAGACTGGATAAGCGCTGAGACATTCATTCCCAAGTCAACCCTCTCATTAGTCTTCATTTTCCTCTTGTTGGTGCATAGTTCCTTCAAAAATTTGGCGTACTTGGGCACTTGCTTGATCACATCTAGGAGAGGAATATTTACAGCTACTTTTCTGAAAACATCAACAATCTCCTTCTCCTTATTTTCACCACCAACCTTCTTATTTTTATGTAATCTATGTGGGAATGGAATGGGTGGTCTATACACTTTCTCAGCTTCAACTTCAACCATAGGCTCAGGGGTAACCTCAACGGTAGGCTTAGGAGTTACCTCAATAGTTTCTTCATCCTTTCCAGAGGTGGCCTCAACAACTTTTCCCGATCTCAGAGATATGGCACTCACATTAGGGTTGGAGGAATTGGGATTTATCACTGGTTGTGCTGGCAGCTGGGTTGTTCTTTGAGCTTGCTTTATGTTATTTATGTCTGTGGCCATCTGTCCAATCTGTGTCCTCAAATCTTGAATGTTAGCACTTGTTTGCTGCTGATACTGTGCCTGTGAGGCCTGGAACTGTCCCATTTGCTGATGGAAAAGTGTAGTCATTTGTGCATTCAATTGTGAAGTTATTTGCTTGCACATGTCATCTACGAAAGGTCCGGAAGGTGCAGAAGTGGCCACTGGAGGAGGATTCTGAGGTGCCATCGGTCTCTGTTGGGATGAGTTCCCATACCGCAGATTAGGATGATTACTCCAGCTGGGATGGTACCTATTTGTTGAGAGGTCTGGAGTGCTGTATTTGTTCTGGTTATTGCCCTGATTATACGGATGGACTGCAAAGGCTTGAGGTGATTCAGTAACTGATCCTCCTTTCAAAATGGGGCATGCTTCATATGGGTGCTCAGGAGAACTGCACATGCCACACAACACCGCAGGCTGAACCCTATCCATTGCCAATTTCTCTACCAAAGAAGTGAGCCTATCAATTCTATCATCACGGTCATGGCTGGAAGAGGAAGTGCGGACCTCATGTACACCTCTAGTCTCAACAAATTTCTTCCGTAGTGAATTGCTGAGAATTCAGTGACATGTTCTCAATGAGTTGCTTGGCGCCAGATGGAGTCTTGTCAACCAACGCTCCCCACTAGCAAAGATCCAAAATATTCCTATCCATCGGCAGTAGCCCTTCATAAAAGTACTGGATGAGGAGCTGTTCAGAAATCTGATGCTGGGGGCAACTTGATGTCAACTGCTTGAACCTCTCCCAATATTCAGCTAGCGACTCATTTCCTTACCTAATGCCACAGATTTCTTTCCTGATTGAGGCGGCTCTGGAGGCAGGAAAATATTTCTCTAGGAAGAGCTTCTTCAAGTCGTTCCATGTGGTAATGGAATTCGGCTCAAGGTATAATAGCCAATCTTTTGCAGCTCCCTGGAGTGAGAACGGAAAAGCCTTCAACTTGATATGATCCTCAGTTACTCCTTCTGGCCTCAAAGTTTTGGAGCAGACAACTTGGAATTCCTTCAAGTGCTTGTGTGGATCTTCACCTGCAAGACCATTAAATCTTGGAAACAAATGGATTAGCCCAGATTTTAATTCAAAAGGAGTGTCAGCACCAGGATAAGCAATGCACAAACCATTGTAATTCACATCAGGGGCAGCAAGCTGCCTCAATGTCCTTTGGTCTCCCATGTTTTCAAAAACAGACTTGGAATTAGAATCACTACTAGAACTAGCCCGAAATTCTCTACGGAGTGTATACAATGTTCTTTCTATCTCAGGATCAAATTCACACAGTTCAGGGCAGTTAGATCTAGTAGCCAGACTAATTCAAAACAAAAACAAAAATAAAAGAGAAAAAACAGAAAATAAAATGCGAAAATAACAAAACAAGAGTCCCCGGCAACGGTGCCAATTTTTGGTCGCGCTGTCGCGCACGCGCCAAAAAGGACGAGAGGGTTTTCAAAAATGTAGTTTATGGCGACAACTCGGATGTCGTTCTCAAGGACTCTTAAAGTGTTATTTTCCACTAAAATAAGTCTTTTTGGGGGGGAGGGGGGTTTGGATTGAGATGCAATCAAAGAAAACAGAATAATAAAAACAGAGCAATTGAAAACAGGCAGTTCAAAGAGGTTATCAAATGGCCAAAAACAGATTGATCTATTGTTCTCAATTTCCTAACTATCATAGGTGATGAGTGTGATTTCACCTCATTTTCCATGTACATTTCTGCATGCATTTGCATATAGTTAGGCCATTTTAGTGTTTATTTTGTTTAGTTTTTCCTTTGGAACGGATAAGGTGGTATTGTGTGTTGTTTTGCAGATATTCATGATTAAATGCCCAAGAATTAGCAAGTATGAAGCTTGGATGACTTAGAGCTTTGAAAGATAAGAAATTGAGCCAAGCAGAGAGCATCACGGCCTGGCCGTGATGGCCCTCACGGCCGTGAGGGAGCAAAGAGTCAAGAAAGAATTGAGCCGAAAGTCGGAAGTCAGTCACGGCCTAGCCGTGATGGCTATCACGGCCGTGACGTGTCACCGTGCCAGATCTCCAAAAGTCGAGAGACGATCACGGCCTAGCCGTGAGGGATAGTACTGGCCGTGATGAATCGCTTGGAAAAGTCGAGAGGCGATCACGGCCTAGCCGTGATGGATATCACGGCCGTGACCTGTTTGTTGGAAAAGTCAGAAAGGATCACGGCCTAGCCGTGATGAGTATCACGGCCGTGATGAATCAGAAAGTGAAGCGGTGCCAAGTCAGAAACCATCACGGCCTGGCCGTGATGGCTGTCACGGCCGTGACCGGCCACGAGTACTAGAAAAACTGAGCAGAACAGAAGAATCAGGAGGATTCAGAAAACCCTAAAGAGAAATATCCTCTGCTGCTGTGGCTGTGTGCATCATTCCATGGAGCTCTCCCCTTTCTTCATCTCTGTAATTATTCCTTTTGTTTTACTTTCAATTATGTGTAGCTAAACTCCCCTTTTGTTGGGGTTAGACTATTGCTATCTGAATTTGGTTGTAAAAATGATTTGATTTTAATACAGCTTCCTTGTTCAATATGAGTGTTTGATTCCATGCTTAATGCTTTCTTAGGCTTGATCACCCTATGAATGATTAGTTGCTTTAATAGATAACTGGAAGGTTGGTGTTAGAGCTTGCTCATGAATCAAACACCGGGTAATTCATGAACCTAGGAATAGGTCTTGAGGTGCTTGCAATCTTATAAGTCTTTACCTAATGCAAAATCTCTGGTTAATCCACCTAAGGAATTAGGGTTTAACTTGGGATTTTAGGCTCAATGCACCTAAGGAATTAGGCTTGGGTATCTCTGAAAAGACTTGATTGTCATACTAGAACTAGGAACTGTGTTAGTTATCATTTCATAACAACCAAGGGAGGATTAGCTTAGTTTAACCCCAGCAATCTTATATCATTGTTATTCATCTCTTTGTTTTCACATTAACTGTTTGAGAAAAATCCAAAAAGAACAAAAATATTTTCTTCTTGTTTGTTTGCTAGATGTTAAAACAACCTTCAATCCAAAATTCGATCGCCTAGATAGTAGTCAAATTTGCGAAGTGGTAATTGTCCACGATCCCTGAGAACGATATCCGGTCTTACCCTTTTTATCACTTGCAACGAACCCGTACACTTGCCGAGTCCGTGTCAAGTTTTTGGCGCCGTTGCCGGGGATCGGTGTGCCAATATCACGAGTACCAAAGGGGACTCCTAATTTAGGCATTTTAATTTTTTTTTTTTTACTGTTTTTCCTACTGTGTTGTTTTCGTTCTTATTGCCTATATCTCTGCTGTGAATTTCTGCAAGTGCTGTTTTTTCTGTTTGTTCTGTGCTACTCCGTTTGTTCAGTGTATGCGAGGTACAATCGACCCAGGTGAACTCCAATTCGAACCTGAGATCGAGAGACTCTGCAGAAGGAATAGAAAGAGAACCAAGGCAAGACAGAACAGAGAAAGAGCATCTTCTAGTAGACAAGAGCAGCAAGTTGAGTTACCCAGTGTGCAAGAGCCACAAGTTGAAGTAGCAGCTGTCACCATGGCAGAAGAGAACGCACCAAGGAGAACAATGGGGCACTACACTTCCCCTAGAGTTGATAGATGTGGAACTCCGATTGTGAGACCTGCAGTGGCCTGCAATAATTTCGAAATCAAGGCCTCACTCCTCCACCTTGTGCAGCAAAACCAGTTTGGAGGGTTGGAGAGTGAAGATCCTCATGCTCATATTGGTACCTTCATTGAGCTGTGTGACACCATCAAGTTGAACGGAGCTTCCGATGAGGCCATTCGGTTAAGGCTTTTCCCTTTCTCCTTGAGGGATAGAGCCAAGGCATGGCTTCAATCTCATCCTCATGGGAGCATCATCACCTGGAACGACTTGGTCAGCAAGTTTTTGTCTCGCTTCTTCCCGCCGTCAAGGATGATTAAACTGAGATCAGAGATCAATGCCTTTGCACAGAGGGATGGTGAGTCACTATATGAAGCCTGGGAGAGGTTCAAGTCCTTACTCACGGCTTGTCCCAATCATGAACTGGAGACATGGCAGCAGGTCGCAACTTTTGTTAATGGGCTCAACAGGAATTCAAGAAGTATGATTGAAGCGGCTGCAGGAGGTACATTGAGTCAGAAGACACCGGAAGAAGCAAAGGACTTGATTGAGAACATGGCTAACAATGACTATCAGATGCCTAGTTCTCGGTCAATGGTCAGTAGAGGTGTTCTAGAGCTGGATGAAATTGGTGCCCTCAAAGCACAAATGGCCATTCTTACCAAACAACTGGGGTCAGTTCAACTGCAGAACTCTCAAGTACAAGCTGTTCAAGTTCAAGGTGCCTCAGTGTGTGATTTCTGTGGAGGCAACCATGCAAATGGGAACTGTGAGATCAATGTGGTTGGAAGCTCGGGACAAGAAGAGGTAAGCTATATGGGCAACCAAGGGCCTAGAAATGATCCCTACTCCAACACCTACAATCCGGGGTGGCGCAATCATCCCAACTTTAGTTGGAGACAAGGACAAAGTTCAAATACTCAAGCAAAGCCTCCTCAAGAAAGTTCGAGCAAATTGGAGAACCTTCTAGGCCAGTTCATGCAAGTTACTCAAGAGAGTATAAAGAATCAGAATGCTTCAATCAAGAACTTGGAGCATCAAATGGGCCAACTAGCAAGGCAGATGGCAGAGAGACCTCCAGGACAATTGCCTGGGGATACTGAGAAGAACCCAAGGGAAGATTGTAAGGCCATTGTTACAAGAAGTGGGAGAATGTTAAGTCCACAAGAAAAAGAGGAAGAAGAGAAGACAAGTGATGCTGGAATTGACAAGGGGCAATCTGAAGAGGTAAACAATGAAGAACCCGGAACTTCCCAAGGTACTACCTCTAATCCTATTGATGTAGAAGCTGAAGAACCACAGAGGGAGAAATTGGTTGATGAAGAATTTGCGAAGAAGAAGACTAGAAGACAGATTCTGGAAGAGGTTGATAATCCCAAGGAGCTGCCCCCATATTTCAGAATTCCATACCCCCAACGGTTGAAGAAAGAAGCAAAAGATCAGCAGTTTTCTAAGTTCCTGGATGTATTTAAAAAGCTACAAATAAACATCCCGTTCTTGAAGCTCTACAAAGAAATGCCTTCCTACGCAAAATTCATGAAGGAGATCCTTACAAACAAAAGAAGGTGGAAGGAGGAGACAGTTATGCTTATCAAGAAGGTGCAACGCTATACTTCAAAGGAAGCTGCCAAGAAAAATGAAGGACCCGGGCAGTTTCACTATCCCATGCACGATTGGTCATCCGAACATAGGGAGAGCATTGTGCGATTTAGGGGCAAGTATTAACTGATGCCGCTCTCCATTTTCAAGAAGTCGGGGATTGGTGAAGTAAAACCAATCGGAATTTCTCTTCAACTCGCAGACCGTTCAATTACATACCCCTATGGTGTTGTGGAGGATTTGTTGGTGAAGGTAGATAAATTTATTTTTCCAGCAGATTTTGTGGTGTTAGATATGGTCAAGATGGTGATACCCCCCGATTCTTGGGAGACCATTCCTAGCAACAGTAGAGCCTTGATCGATGTCAATCAAGGGGAATTGGTGCTTCGGTACAAGACGAAAAGGTCACTTTTAATGTGTTTGAAGCGATGAAACACCCAAGCGACAAGGACACATGCATGATAGTGGACCTCATTGATTCATTAGTCGACAAGAGTTTGCACCGAAGTTTGAAGATTCGTTGGAAGCCGCTCTAATGGTAGAGGATGTGGAAGAAGAAGTAGGTGCGAAGAAGTTGATCTCATGATTAAATCTCTGGGAGGCTTGTCTCGGTTGTGAGTACTGATGAAGACAAAGTGGTGGAAGATGTGAGAATTGAAGATAAGGGTGACCCACCGGTGCTAGAGTTGAAGGAATTGCCATCCCATCTCCGTTATGCCTTCCTAGGGATGAACTCTTCATTCCCGGCTTATCATCGATAGTGGGTTGAATTCCTTGGAAGAAGAGAAGCTGTTGAGGGTGCTTAGGGAGCACAAATCTGCAATTGGATGGTCTATGTCCGATTTGAAAGGGATAAGCCCCTCCTTCCGCATGCACAAAATCCGTGTGGAGGAAAAATTCAAGCCGCTTAGGCAACCGCAAAGAAGGCTCAACCCAAATATGAAGGAAGTTGTGAGGAAGGAGATTGTGAAGTTGTTGGATGCGGGCATTATCTATCCCATCTCCGATAGTCCATGGGTGAGTCCGTAGTCCAAGTTGTGCCAAAGAAAGGGGGGATGACAAGTGGTAGCGAATGAAAGGAATGAACTTATTCCCTCCAGGACCGTGTCTGGGATGGAGGGTATGCATTGACTACGAGAAGACTGAATGAGGCCACTAGAAAAGACCACTTTCCATTACCCTTCATTGATCGAGATGTTAGAGAGGTTGGCGGGTCATGCTTTCTATTGTTTCCTTGATGGATACTCCGGTATAACCAGATTGTGGTTGACCCGGAGGACCAAGAGAAGACCGCTTTCACCTGCCCTTATGGAGTCTATGCATACAGGAGAATGCCTTTCGGGTTGTGCAATGCACCCGCCACTTTTCAAAGGTGCATGCTCTCCATATTTTCTGATATGAATGAGAAGTTTATTGAGGTATTTATGGACGATTTTTCTGTATTTGGTGATTCATTTGATAACTGTTTGAATAATCTTGCCTGTGTCCTAAAAAGGTGCCAAGAAACTAACCTCGTTTTAAATTGGGAAAAATGCCATTTCATGGTTAGGGAGGGTATAGTTCTTGGGCACAAAATTTCATCACAAGGGATGGAGGTTGATAGAGCCAAAATTGAAGTGATTGAAAAACTTCCTCCTCCCTTAAATGTAAAAGGTGTTAGAAGCTTCCTAGGGCATGCGGGTTTTTATAGAAGGTTCATAAAAGATTTTTCAAAAATAGTGAAACCCTTATGCAAGCTTTTGGTAGCTGATACTCCTTTTATATTTGATGATGATTGCATGCATGCCTTCAAAATTTTGAAAGAAAAACTCACCACTGCACCAGTCATTGCTCCTCCAGATTGGAGTTTACCTTTTGAGCTAATGTGTGATGCAAGTGACTATGCGGTGGGAGCCATTTTGGGCCAAAGAAAAAACAAAGTGCTGCATGTCATTTACTATGCCAGTCGTGGTGCTTAATGATGCCCAATTGAATTACACTACGACTGAAAAAGAGTTGCTTGCTGTGGTATTTGCTTTTGATAAATTTAGATCCTACTTGATTGGTTGTAAAACTACAGTCTACACTGATCATTCTGCTTTGAGATATCTGATGACTAAACAGGATGCTAAGCCAAGACTTATTAGGTGGATACTGCTACTCCAAGAGTTTGATTTGGAAATAAAGGACAAGAAAGGAGTGGAGAATGTGGTAGCCGACCATTTGTCCAGGCTTCCACAAGCAGAGGTCCAAGCGAAAGCAAAGTTGCCAATTCAAGAGGAGTTCCCGGATGAACAGCTTGTTTGTGGTGCAAGTGGCACCTTGGTTCATGGGATATTGCAAATTACAAGGCGGCCAATAAAATTCCTAAGGACTTCAATGCGCAACAGAGGAAGAAGCTCATTCATGATGCCAAGTTCTACATTTGGGATGAGCCGTATCTTTTCAAAAGAGGTTCAGATGGAATTCTGAGGAGGTGCATACCTGAAGAAGAAATTAATGGGGTGTTGATCCACTGCCACAACTCACCCTATGGAGGACATTTTGGTGGTGAGAGGACCGCCATGAAGATTTTGCAAAGCGGGCTGTTTTGGCCTACTATTTTCAAGGACTCCCGAGCTTGGGTGATGAATTGTGATAAATGCCAGAGGACCAAAGAAGATCTCCAAGAGAAATGAGATGCCCTTAAAGGGTATATTGGAGGTAGAGCTCTTTGACGTATGGGGGATTGACTTCATGGGTCCTTTCCCGTCGTCTTACAACAACAAGTACATCCTGGTGGCAGTAGATTATGTGAGCAAGTGGGTGGAAGCTGTGCCAACTTTGAAGGATGATGCAAGAACTGTGATCAGTTTTGTGAGAAAGAATATTTTTACCCGGTTTGGGACCCCTAGAGCTATCATAAGTGATGGAGGTACCCACTTCTGCAATAAGGAGTTTGATGCAGTGCTTGCCAAGTTTGGGGTGAACCACAAAGTTACCACCCCATACCATCCCCAAACCAGTGGGCAAGTGGAATTGTCCAACCGGGAGTTGAAGAGAATTTTGGAAAAAACTGTGAACAATGCAAGGAAGGACTGGGCGAAGAAAGTTGATGATGCACTTTGGGCTTATCGGACTGCTTATAAGACGCCTATTGGTATGTCACCTTACCAATTGGTGTTCGGGAAATCATGTCATCTTCCGGTAGAGCTACAACACCGTGCTTTTTGGGCAGTGAAGGCCCTAAACTTTGATGCAAGGCTGGCCATGGACAAGAGGATGCTTCAATTGAATGAGTTAGATGAGTTCCGACTCTTGGCTTATGAGAGTGCCAGGATATACAAGGAAAGAACCAAGTTCTGGCATGATAAATACATTCTTCCCAAGCAATTTGAAGAAGGCCAGTCAGTTTTGTTGTACAACTCAAGACTCAAGTTTTTCCCGGGCAAATTGAGATCAAGATGGTCAGGCCCATATTATGTCAAGTCAGTTTCTCCATTTGGTTCAGTTGAATTGAAAAATCCATCATCAGGAAACACTTTCACTGTAAATGGGCACAGGCTCAAGCACTACCTTGGAGGAGATTTTAATCGTCAGGCAGTCTCCATCCCTCTTGAGGCACCATCTTAGAAATCATCCGTCAAGCTAGTGACGTTAAAGAAGCGCTTATTGGGAGGCAACCCAATCTTTATTTTTTTTATATATAATTTTCATCTTCTCTTTCGTTTTGGATTTCCCCTCTTGAATAATTTGAGAAGCTCAAGAGGTTTGTTAATAGTTTGTTGAGTGATTCCAGATGTTGAAGGAAGGAGGAGAAGAAGGGCAAGAGGAAACAAGACCAGAAAGCATGTGATTCAGCACCACTACCACCTTGTGAGTTGTTCCAGTTTTCTCCCCTCTCTAAGCTTAATTATTTACACTGAGGACAATGTAAGTCTTTAAGCTTGGGGTAGGGGTACTCTTCTTTTCTTGCATTGTAAATATTGCATCCATATATGCATTGTAAATATTGCATTCATATAGGCTTAAGTTGCATGATCGCATGATTCGGTTACCCCTGCTTAGATTGAACATATGATAGTAAGAGCTAAGTGCCAATTTTTCTGTGATAGTGAATTTTGGACCCTGATTTTCTATTCTTGTAATTTGGCTTCATTAAATATGCTTGAGATGTTCTTGGATAGTTGATGATTAGCATGTGTTTCTATGGAATTATGTTCTCACTGGTTCTTGAACTGATGAATGTGAGCTTTTGAGCCATTAGGGGGCACTCACTAAATCTGCCCCCGTTCTTTGTGTAGAGTGTTTTCCTCTTGGACTGTTTTTCTCTAGAACTTGACTTGAAACCATTTCGAAACTAGAAATTTTTGGAAACATTTTTGAAAATGATTGAGGCAATAGGCATTTTTTCCGGCCTTCTGAACTTTGAATGTGTAAATGCTACCCTTAGTTGCCCATTTTGAGCCGGAATGAATAGCATGCTTTTCTTGGTGCCCTGAAATGTTTTGTTAAATATGCTTATGAGGGACCTTCTAAAGTGCTGTGCAAAAATGGGTTAGAAAATGTAGTTGAAAGTTGGGATGATGTAAAGAAAAAGATGAATCTGAAAAAAAAAAAAATTTTACTCCTCTTGGATTGAAAAATCTCCCCTTCTCCAAACAAAAAAAAAAAAAAAAAAAAAGAAGAAGAGAAAAAGAAATAAAAATGGGGAAGGGGATGACAAAAAAGGAATGAGAAGTAGAAAAAAAAAATGAAAGAATGGTGGAAGAGTAAACTGAAACCCAAGAAAGGTATTTTAGAAGGTCGTGCCTTGTAATGCTTGATTGTTTGTATAGCCTTGTGAAATTTCCTGTTTTCGAAATTCCCACCTGAAAATTGATCCCATGGCCTCATTACAACCAAAGAATAAGACCTCTTGATTCTTAGATGTTTTCATTAATAAAGTGAAGATGTGGTTGATAGTCAAGCTTATGGTAGGAATCATTCTTTGAGGAAAATGGAGTGAAATGTCATATTCCCTTAACACTTGAGTGAGTGAGGCAAGAAAGAGGGCCAAGCAAATGAACAAGCTTGGGGTGAGCTGCAAGTGAGATAGAGTGCCCGAATTAGTGAGAATGTGAGTCTAGGGAAACTAAGCCCCTAATTGGACTTGAATTGATTGTCTCTTGCTGAAATAATTGACTGCCTGTTGCTTGGATCATTTTATTTGGGTTCTTAGTTCACTATCATTGTCCTGGTTGTTTTCATCTTATGGCCTTGGTTTTTGCTTGAGGACAAGCAAAGTCTTAAGCTTGGGGTGATTTGATGAGTGTGATTTCACCTCATTTTCCATGTACATTTCTGCATGCATTTGCATATAGTTAGGCCATTTTAGTGTTTATTTTGTTTAGTTTTTCCTTTGGAACGGATAAGGTGGTATTGTGTGTTGTTTTGCAGATATTCATGATTAAATGCCCAAGAATTAGCAAGTATGAAGCTTGGATGACTTAGAGCTTTGAAAGATAAGAAATTGAGCCAAGCGAGAGAGCATCACGGCCTGGCGTGATGGCCCTCACTACCGTGAGGGAGCAAAGAGCTGAAGAAAGAATTGAGCCGAGTCGAAGTCGTCACGGCCTAGCCGTGATGGCTATCACGGCCGTGACGTGTCAGCGTGCCATCTCCAAAAGTCGAGACGATCACGGCCTAGCCGTGAGGATAGGATAGTACTGGCCGTGATGAATCGCTTGGAAAAGTCGAGACGATCACGGCCTAGCCGTGATGGATATCACTGGCCGTGACCTGTTTGTTGGAAAAGTCGGAAAGGATCACGGCCTGGCCGTGATGAGTATCACGGCCGTGATGAATCAGAAAGTGAAGCGGTGCCAAGTCGAAACCATCACGGCCTGGCCGTGATGGTGCTATCCTGCCGTGACCTACCACGCAGTACTAGAAAAACTGAGCGAAACGGAAGAATCGGGAGGATTCGGAAAACCCTAAAGAGAAATATCCTCTCGCTCTTTGTGGCTGTGTGCATCATTCCATGGAGCTCTCCCCTTTCTTCATCTCTGTAATTATTCCTTTTGTTTTACTTTCAATTATGTGTAGCTAAACTCCCCTTTTGTTGGGGTTAGACTATTGCTATCTGAATTTGGTTGTAAAAATGATTTGATTTTAATACTGACTTCCTTGTTCAATATGAGTGTTTGATTCCATGCTTAATGCTTTCTTAGGCTTGATCACCCTATGAATGATTAGTTGCTTTAATAGATAACTGGAAGGTTGGTGTTAGAGCTTGCTCATGAATCAAACACCGGGTAATTCATGAACCTAGGAATAGGTCTTGAGGTGCTTGCAATCTTATAAGTCTTTACCTAATGCAAAATCTCTGGTTAATCCACCTAAGGAATTAGGGTTTAACTTGGGATTTTAGGCTCAATGCACCTAAGGAATTAGGCTTGGGTATCTCTGAAAAGACTTGATTGTCATACTAGAACTAGGAACTGTGTTAGTTATCATTTCATAACAACCAAGGGAGGATTAGCTTAGTTTAACCCCAGCAATCTTATATCATTGTTATTCATCTCTTTGTTTTCACATTAACTGTTTGAGAAAAATCCAAAAAGAACAAAAATATTTTCTTCTTGTTTGTTTGCTAGATGTTAAAACAACCTTCAATCCAAAATTCGATCGCCTAGATAGTAGTCAAATTTGCGAAGTGGTAATTGTCCACGATCCCTGAGAACGATATCCGGTCTTACCGTTTTTATCACTTGCAACGAACCGGTACACTTGCCGAGTCCGTGTCAATAGGTTCATGCAATTTCCAAGCCCTAAGCAGATTCTAATCCCCTCCCGGTTGTAGCAGCAATTTACAAGCGAAACCACTACTACAGATGCATGTCCCTATTCCCGAATTAAGCAAACGGGGTTAAGCCCTTCGTGAACTAAGCGAACACGAAATGTACACACGCAAATTAAGCAGATGCGATTAATTATAGGAACATGATATCACCGGAAATAAATCAACACAATACAGTATACTCCTGAATTAAGCAAACAGAAATATAAAGCATGGCATTGAAGAGGGAAAAGCATACAAAACAGGGAAATACAAGAACCTCAAGTGTATGGAAATCAATTACAATAGATCAATCCTAGAAACTTAGTTCTCCATAACACAAACGAAATCACACAGAGAAAAACGTAAAAACAGAAAAATGGAGAAGCAAAAGTCTTTACAAACTGTTCAGAACATCAATTTATACTAGTCAGAAATTAAGCTTATTCGCGAGGCGAAGCTTCTCTCGCGACGCGATTCTTGTGAACAGTCTGCAACTTTTGGTATTCTCGCGGGGCGAACAATCCTTCACGGGGCGAGGAACTGAAGAGTCTTCTTGTCACGCCCGTTATGGACATCAGGGGCCAACCGTGATGCTCTCTGACTTCCAGGCTCGCGAGGCGAATGGATGCTCGCGAGGCTAGACTCTTCAACTTCAAAACTGCCACGGCCGTGACCTTCAACACGGGCAAGCCGTGATCGTCTCTGACTTTTCAGGGTTGCAAGACTCGCGGGGCGAGACCTTCTTCGCGGGGCGAACCAGAGACCTTGCATTTTCTTGGAACAGTCAGGCTTCGGGGTCGCGTGGCGAGTATAGCTGTC
Source organism: Sophora flavescens (assembly GCA_030762895.1). Taxonomy (NCBI): domain Eukaryota; kingdom Viridiplantae; phylum Streptophyta; class Magnoliopsida; order Fabales; family Fabaceae; genus Sophora; species Sophora flavescens. Next base: position 248,457,209 of record CM061063.1, on the reverse strand, counting down.
GCGGGGCGAATCCCCTGTTTCTTTATTCTCTTGCCTTCTACTTAACCTGAAAACAAGGAAATAACCATAAGTGTATTATTTGACTTAAAACTAGCTAAATTAACCTAAAACTACTCTAGAGACTCAAAACCTTGCTTGAGGACAATCTAATCTAAATTGGGTGAAAATAGGATATAATTTGCACAAAACCCTGGTCATACTAGCCATAAAACTAGATGAGCCAGAGGCTTATCAGGAGCCATGGACATGGACGGCCAGAACGAGGATTGGGCCGACATCATGGAAGCGTTAGATAACTGTGGCGCTGGAATTGCCAGGCCTTTTTCGGATAGGTCAGGGTCAGATGACGAGAGTGACTTAAAGAGAAATCACGGCAGGACAGTTGGAGGTGCTTTTCTGGATGAGGATCCAGACAATGAAGTCATACTGGAGCCTGGAATGAGAATGAACATAGGTTTGATTTCTTTCATCCCAGCAGAATACGAGGGATATTTTGAGTTTGATCCCTCTGATGACGACAGTGATGTCGTCAACAATGCAGGAGACCCAAATGATCATTGGATGTGTGTACAAGAGAATTTAGTTACTGTATTCGACAACGTGGCTCAGTTGGAGAAACCTACCGACGAACAGAAAAATCATCTAAGACATTTGCATGTGAAGGCCATCATCGATGGAAGACCCACCAATAGAGTCTTGATTGACGGAGGTGCTGCTGTAAACTTGATGCCTAGGGCGATGTTTAAAAAATTAGGAAAGGATCAGTCAGACCTAATCCCAACTGATATGGTTGTCACTGATTTCAGTGGCAAAACATCTCCGTCAGATGGTGTCACTTTATTAAATATACAAATTGGCACTGTCGAAAGAATGACATTGTTCGTCATAATTCCAGCCAAGTCAAGCTACAACATTTTGCTTGGCAGGGATTGGATCCATGCGGTAGGGGCAGTTCCATCGACGGTGCATCAGAAGGTGATTTTGTGGAATGAACAGGATCAAGTGGAGATTGTGGAGGCAGACGATAGTGCTTGTTATGCTCAGCAAGCACATATTGATTTCCGGGTGTATTCTCCAAATGTGAAGCCAATAACTGCCATTGAAGGGGTTATCAACAAGGATACGTTGGAAGCAAGCCTTCTTAGCCAGTTTGGAGTTACAATACAAGACAAGGCCGACAAGACCCGGCCAGAATCTGACAATGAGTATTGAGACCCACTTGAGAAGACTGTCGGCCTATCTGGCAAACAAAGAAATACACACTCAAGAGAGTGTATTGGAGGATTGTATAATTGACGACGGCCCTTTGGGTTTTGAGAGAGGAGCCGAAGTCAAACAAAATATGGAAGTAGAAGATCCTTTGGAAGAAATAAATTTGGGGTCAGAAGAAAAGAAAGGACCCATTTTTGTCAGTGCTTTTCTGCCAAAGGATTACAAACGAAAACTTGTCGGATTAATAGCAGAGTACAAAGATTGCTTTGCATGGGACTATGACGAAATGCCTGGTTTAAGCAGGGATCTTGTTGAACATCGCCTACCACTAAGGGAGGATTGCAAGCCTGTTAAACAAGCAAGCAGACGGTTTGCTCCAAAGGTGGTACATAAAATCAAAGAGGAAGTACAAAGACTGCTTAAAGCCAAGTTCATACGAACAACCAGGTATGTCGAATGGCTCTCTAATGTAGTCCCCGTCATTAAAAAGAATGGAAAGATGAGGGTATGCATAGATTTCAGAAATTTGAATATGGCTACCCCTAAAGATGAATATCCGATGCCTATAGCCGACATGCTTGTCGACTCAGCATCAGGAAATGAGATTTTAAGTTGTATGGATGGCCATGCAGGATATAATCAAATCTTTATAGCCGAAGAAGATGTGTCAAAGACCGCCTTCAAATGTCCAGGAGCAATTGGGACATATGAATGGGTCGTCATGCCTTTCGGTTTAAAGAATGCAGGAGCCACCTATCAACGAGCAATGAATACAATTTTCCATGATGTTATTGGAAAATTTGTAGAAGTATATATTGATGATGTGGTCGTCAAGTCCAAGAGCAAAGATGACCATTTGGAGCATCTGAGGCAAGGATTTGACAGGATGAGAAAGCATAATCTAAAAATGAACCCAGAGAAGTGTAGTTTCGGAGTGTCGGCTGCAAAATTCTTAGGATTCCTGGTTCACAAAAAAGGAATCGAGGTAGACAGGAATAAAGCTAAAGCAATCATGGAGGCCTCCGCGCCGACAAATAAGAAAGAGCTACAGTCCTTCTTAGGGAAGGTTAACTTTCTCAGAAGATTCATATCAAATCTGTCAGGAAGGACAAGAGTATTTGCACCACTGGTCAAGTTGAAATCAGAACAAAGCTTCATTTGGGAACCTTGTCACCAAGAGGCTTTTAACCAGATTAAGCAGTATCTAGTCAGTCCACCGGTCATGATGCCTGCAGTGCCCCGTCGACCGTTGAAGTTGTACATATCAGCATCAGAGGACACTATAGGATGTTTATTAGCCCAAGATGACGATGACAATGTTGAAAGGGCTATATATTATCTAAGTGGAGTCCTAAATGATGCTGAGGGAAGATATAGTGCAATAGAGAAGTTATGTCTAGCATTATATTTTTCTTGTACAAAACTCAAATACTATATGATGCCATGTCATGTATTAGTTATTTCCAAGACTGATGTAATAAAGTATATGTTGTCGAAACCAATCCTTAATGGACGAATTGGCAAATGGACCATTGCTTTATCAGAGTATTCTTTACAATACGTGCCAGCTAAAGCTGTCAAAGGACAGACAATAGCTGACTTTCTGGTAGACCATCCAGGACTGGATGTGCCAGAAATAAATATTGTCAGTCTACTACCTTGGAAACTCTATTTTGACGGATCAAGGCATCAAGGAGGTAGTGGCATAGGAATCCTTATTGTGACCCCACAAGGAGTTCCTACAAAGTTCATGTTTGAACTTAAATATCCATGTTCCAACAATGAAGCCGAATATGAGGCTTTGATTGTCGGATTGGAAATATTGATAGAATTAAGAGCACGAAATGTGCATATTTTTGGGGATTCTCAATTAGTCATCAAACAACTCACACAAGAATACAAATGTGTTAGTTACAATTTGTCAAAATATTGTATCGTAGCTAACAAATTGATGAAAAAATTTGATGACGTAATTGTTCAATACATTCCCAGACATTTAAATCAAGAGGCTAATGAGTTAGCTCAGATAGCCTCGGGATATAAAATATCTCAAAAGACACTGTCGACACTAATGGAAATCAGAGAATTGCTATATCCATTAGAAGAAAGAGATATTTTAGTTAATGATGTAATTCTGCCTAATGACTGGAGGTTGCCAATAATCGAGTATTTGGAAAATCCAAGTCAGAATGTAGATAGAAAAACAAAGTACAAGGCATTGAATTACACAATGCATGGAGGACTGTTATACAGGAAATCTGTTGACGGAACTCTACACAAGTGCCTGAGTGAGCAAGATGCTTATTTGGCTCTATCAGAAGTCCATGAGGGTATATGTGGAGCTCATCAGGCAGGTGATAAAATGAAATGGGTCCTACGAAGAAGTTTATATTACTGGCCAACTATGGTTAAAGATTGCATTTTATTTGCCAGGTCTTGTGAACAGTGTGGTCGCGCTGTCACGCACGCGCCAAAAAGGACGAGCGGGTTTAAAACTGTAGTCTAGTGCGACAACTCGGATGTCGTCTCTCAAGGACTCTGAGAATATTATCTTTCACAGAAATCAGTTTTTGGGGGGGGGGGGGGGTTTGGATTGGAGTGCAAATAAGAAACAAACAAAACAGAGCAATCAAAAATAGGGCAGTTAAAAGGAGATTATCAATTATCAAACAACGATTAATCTACTGTCAAGAATTCCCAACTATCCTTGGTTAATGTAATCCCAAGCCCTAAGCAGATTCTAATCCCCTTTCGCATTCTGATAATAACTAACAACGTAATTGCTACTATGGATGCAAATTCCTATTCCCGAAATAACAAACGGGATTAAGCTCTCATGATCGAACGATCATGAATGAACACACGCGAATTAACAAACGCGATTATGTATAGGAAATTAACATCACTGAAACAAATCAATACAATATTACACACTCCTGAAATAACAAACAGAAATATGAAATATGGTATTGAAAAGGGAAAAGCAATTAAAATAGGGATTACATAACCTCAAGTATATAGGATCCTCAAACAGTAGATTAATCCTAGGACTTAGTGCTCCATGGCAAAAACGAAATCATAGAGAAAAATGTATATCCGAAAGTTGGAGAAGCAAAAGTCTTTACAAAATGTTCAGAACAACCTTTTATACAAATTCAGAATTCAGATGGCTCGCGAGGCGAACACACATTCGCGAGGCAAATTTCATGCAGAGTCAGCAACCTTTGGCATTCTCGCGAGGCGAAATACTTTCTCGCGAGGCGAGGATATGAAGAGTTTTCTCCTTACGCCCGTTATGGCCATCAGGGCCTAACCGTGATGCTCTCTGACTTCCAGACTCGCGAGGCGAATGGATGATCGCGAGGCGAGACTCTTCAGCTTCAAAACTGCCACGGCCATGACCTTCAACACGGGCAAGCCATGATCGTCTCTGACTTTTTCAGGTTTGCAAGACTCGCGGGGCGAGACCTTCTTCGCGAGGCGACCCAGAGACTTAGCAATTTCTTGGAACAATCGAAGCTTCGGTCGCGTGGCGGCGTGTCGTTCTTCAGCGGGCGAATCCCCTGTTCTTTATTTTCTCAACTTCTACTTAACCTGAAAGTAAGGAAATAACCATAAGTGTATTATTTTGACTTAAAACTAGCTAAATTAACTTAAAACTACTCTAGAGACTCAAAACCTTGCTTGAGGACAATCTAATCTAATTTGGGTGAAAATACGATATAATTCGCACAAAACCCTGGTCATACTAGCTATAAAACTAGATGAGCCAGAGGCTTATCAAAATACCCCAAACTTAAACTTTGCTTGTCCCCAAGCAAACTAAGACTCAAAAATCAAAAAGACTCAAGACCTGGCAAGCTCAAAAGATTCAATCAACATTGCACACATTCAAGCAACTTCATCTAAACAGCTTTTCTTCATTGTTTCCCCCCTTTTCAAACAGAGCAATCCCCACATTCATTTATTCCAAACAATTGAAAATTTCATCATGAAAACAATCAGAAATTTAAGCAGGGGATCTAAGTCACACACAAGAGGGAGATCACCAAATCCAAACAACTGCCTTCCTCACAAGGGCATTATTTGTTCACTCAGTCACTCAGTTTATGTCAGGCTAACAACTTGCACTCAGTTTCACTTTTCAAGTACACTTCCCAAGAATTTGCTTTTCATCTCAAAATGGCTCCCACAGAAAACATGCAAGCAACATCAGAAGGTCTTTTATGGGTTGTAATGGGGCCTGGCTAAGGGTAGGATATACAAAGGAAACTATGCTGAAGACCCTAGGAACTAAGAGAGCATGAACTATATTTACACTTTGAATTTCACTCAAGTTCCCTTCTTTATTTTTTTTTTCTTTACACTTCTGGGTGGCTACAGCTCTTTTTATTTCTTTTTGGCATTTTTGTATTTTTGTATTTTTTTTATGTACACTTTTTCTTTCACAAGCTTTTGGATTCAACTTTTTTTCTTCTTCTCTTTTTTTTTTTTCTTTTCTCTTCCCCAACAACATATTACACCTTGCAGCCACCCCAAACTTAGTTTCTTGCACCCATTCTAAGATTACATGCTCTCCTAATCCTTAAGATCGGGTTAACATGGTTTTCCAGATTTTTGGGCTTATAACCTTAGGTTATCAAGAATTAACAGGCTAATAGGCTCAAAAGGGCTAACTAGGGAACATGCATTAGGAATTGGTTTATTCAGGCCAAGTAGCTATTTACAAAGAAACTGCCTAAATCATCTGAAGCAAACATATAATCATGCAAACCAAAAAGAGATTCAATCAAATCCAGGGAAGTGCAACTTGAAAGCGATTTTCACACAGTTTAAAACATGTTGGAGGCTCAAAACCTCACCTGGACATTCATGCAAATTGTTTGAAAGAGATACTATCCCTAGTGTGTGCTTCCTATTACCCCAAACTTATCATTCATCATGCCATCATAACAAAATCCCAAAGTTCAGTTTTCAATCATATGGGGATCAAATTTTCAAAAATAAAAATTTTTCAGCCTAGGGGGAATCATCACATATCAAATTATTCAGGAGCTTTATTCAAAGAAAGGAAAACTTTATTCAAAGAAAAGAAAAACTACAACTAGTTCCCTCCCCTACACTTAAAATATGCATTGTCCCCAATGAACAACAACAGACTTTACAATCAGAGTGAGGGAAAGGAAAAGAAACTCCCTGATCAAGCATCAGTGTAGGTTGGAGCATCCAAAGATAGCTCCTCAACATTGGCATCCATAGGAACAACAACATCCACACCATGGAATGGCTTCAACCTCTGCCCATTAACCTTGAAAGGCTTGTGTGTACCTGCACGTGTAATCTCTACTGCACCATAAGGAAACACATTAGTAATGACAAAGGGGCCATCCCATTTGGACCTAAGTTTCCCACCATCGATTTCAAAGGGAGTTAAACAATAATACTAGCTGGTCCATAAAAAATTCTTTCCTAACAATCATTCTATCATGAAATTGTTTTGTCTTTTCTTTATAAATCTTGGAGCTTTCATAGGCTTCAAGCCTAAGCTCCTCAAGTTGCTGCAACTGCAGCTTTCTTTCAACACCAGATTTATTCATGTCCATATTACAACACTTTACTGCCCAATATGCTCTATGCTCAACCTCCACCGGGAGGTGACAAGCCTTACCAAAAACTAGCCGAAATGGGGAGATTCCTATAGGAGTCTTGAAAGCAGTCCTTTGTGCCCACAGTGCGTCTTCCAGACGGCGGCTCCATTCCTTTCTATTAGGCTGCACCATCTTCTCCAGAATTTGCTTGATCTCCCTGTTGGATATTTCAGCTTGGCCATTAGTTTGGGGATGGTAAGCAGTAGACACTCTATGTACAACCCCATATTTTCTGAGTAAGGCCTCCAAGGTTCTGTTGCAAAAATGTGTGCCCTGGTCACTGATGATTGCCTTGGGTATGCCAAACCTGCAAAAAATGTTGGACCTGACAAATTTGGAAACAATCTGAGCATCGTTAGTCCTAGTGGGGATTGCTTCCACCCACTTTGAACATAATCTACAGCCAACAAAATATATACAAAACCAAAAGAAGGAGGGAAGGGACCCATGAAGTCCATCCCCCACACATCAAAAACTTCACAAAAGAGCATGGGCTGTTGGGGCATCTCACTCCTACGAGTGATTGCAGGGCCTGTTATTTGACATTCTTTACAACTCTTATATACCTCATATGAATCCCTAAAAAGTGTGGGCCAGTAGAACCCGGAGTCCAGGACTTTTCTTGCTGTCCTCTGAGGTCCAAAGTGTCCTCCAACTGGAGAGGCATGTGAGAAATGTAGGATGGACTCCGTCTCATGATCGGGTACACACCTCCGAATGATCTGGTCACTGCAAAACTTCCACAGATAGGGGTCATCCCACACATAATACTTTGCATCGCTCTTCAGCTTGTGGAACTTTTGTCTACTTGTACCTGCAGGAACAACACCAGCAACTAGAAAATTTACAATGTCAGCAAACCAGGGGGTTACCCCATACATATGTAACAATCTCTCATCAGGGAAATCATCTTGGATGGGAAAAGTATCATCATCCCTTGCTATCCTACTCAAATGATCTGCAACCAAGTTTTCAGCTCCACTTTTATCCTCTATCTCCACATTGAATTCCTGGAGCAAAAGCATCCACCGGATCAGTCTTGGCTTAGCTTCTGGCTTCTTTAACAAATATTTCAAAGCTGCATGGTCAGTAAAAACAGTCACCCTAGAACCTAGCAAATAAGACCTAAACTTGTCAAGTGCAAATACAATAGCTAGCAGCTCTTTCTCAGTGGTGGTGTAATTTGACTGTGAAGCATCTAGGGTCTTAGAAGCATAGTGAATTACATGGGCAACTTTGCCCACCCTTTGTGCCAGAACTGCCCCCACAGCAAAATTTGAGGCATCACACATTAGTTCAAAAGGGAGTGTCCAGTCTGGGGGCTGGATGACAGGGGTAGAAGTCAACGCTTTCTTCAGATAGTCAAATGACTCTTTGCACTTTTCATCAAACTGGAACAGGGCATCATTTTTCAGCAGATTTGACAATGGTAGTGCTATCTTGCTGAAGTCCTTTATAAAGCGCCTGTAGAAACCTGCATGTCCAAGAAAGGAACTTATCTCGCGTATGCAAGATGGGTAAGGCAATGAAGCAATCACATTTATTTTTGCAGGATCCACAGAAATACCCTCTTTGGAAATTACATGACCCAATACTATCCCCTGTTCTACCATGAAATGACATTTCTCATAATTCAGAATCAAATCAGTATCAATGCATCTTTGAAGAACTAGATTTAGACTATGCAAACAAGCATCAAAAGAGGAGCCATACACAGTAAAATCATCCATAAACACCTCTATGCAATTTTCAATAAAATCAGAGAAAATACTAAGCATGCATCTTTGAAAGGTGCCAGGAGCATTACAGAGGCCAAATGGCATCCTCCTATAAGCAAACGTACCGAAGGGGCACGTGAAGGTGGTCTTTTCCTGATCCTCAGGGGCAATATGAATCTGGAAATACCCGGAAAAGCCATCTAGAAAACAATAATGGGACTGACCAGCCAGCCAGCCGATCTAGCATCTGATCTATGAACGGCAAAGGAAAATGATCCTTTCGGGTGGCCTGGTTTAGCTTCCTATAGTCTATACGAACTCTCCAGCTATTCTGGACTCTAGTAGGCACAAGTTCATTATTTTCATTCCTAACTACTGTTAGACCAGACTTCTTTGGTACAACTTGAACCGGACTTACCCAAGAACTATCAGAGATGGGATAGATAATACCTGCCTGTAGGAGCTTAGTCACCTCTTTCTTTACCACATCCAGAATCAGTGGGTTAAGTCGCCTTTGAGCCTGTCTGATTGGCTTAGCCCCATCCTCCAGTAAAATTCTGTGCATGCATCTGGAGGGGCTAATTCCTGGAATATCGGCCAATGTCCACCCAATGGCCTTCTTGTTCTTCCTCAGAACTTCTAAAAGCTTGGCTTCCTGATCAGAGTTGAGGCTGGAAGAAATGATGACTGGCAATGTTGCATCCCTCCCCAAGTAGGCATACTTTAGGTTCTCAGGAAGTGGTTTGAGTTCCAAAGAAGGTGGCTGCTCAACAGATGGTGCATTGGGAGCAGCCATAGGGTCAAGGATTTCTGCTGAGTAGACAGCTTCACTCTCATTATCACCATCACTATCATCCTCACCCTGCAAGGTTGAATCCAAAAACTCAGAACAAACAGAACATGGGTTAGTGTTAGTGCAGTTAGTACAAGTATATACATCATCAAAACCAGAAATAACAGGAAAATCAGAAATAAGGTCATCATGAGTGTCCTCAATGAGCTCAGACAGCAACTCTAAGTGGAATACAGAGTGCTCCTCTACTGGGTGCTTCATAGCATCGAAGATCTTGAATTTGGCCACAATACCACCAAACTCCATCGACATAGTCCCATCATAAACATCAATCTTGGTCTTGGATGTCATCATGACTGGTCTCCCCAAGATTATGGGTGATCTACTGGACTGAGTCTCTCCTGCTATGTCTAGGATATAGAAGTCTGCAGGGAATATCAAATCATCAACTTGCACTAGGACATCCTCTATCATCCCCATGGGTCGGGCACTAGTCCTGTTAGCCAACTGAATGGTAAGACCTGTATACTGCAATGGCCCCAGATCAAGGTTATTAAAGATGGAGGTAGGCATGACATTGATTGATGCTCCCAAGTCCAACATGCAGTTCTCAAACTTCTTGTCCCCAATAGTGCATGGGATGGTGAAGGTGCCTGGATCCTTGCACTTCTGTGGCAGTGCTTGAGTAGGGGCTATAGAAGCAACTCTTTCTATCTTTGACTGGATAAGCGCTGAGACATTCATTCCCAAATCAACCCTCTCATTAGTCTTCATCTTCCTCTTGTTAGTGCATAGGTCCTTCAGAAATTTAGCATATCTGGGTACTTGCTTGATCACATCCAACAGTGGAATATTAACAGCTACTTTTCTGAAAACATCAAGAATCTCCTTCTCTTTATTTTCACCACCAATCTTCTAAATTTTCTGAATTCTGTGTGGGAATGGAATGGGTGGTCTATACACTCTTTCAGTTTCAACTTCAACCACAGGTTCAGGAGTAGCCTCAACAGTATCTTCATCCTTTCCAGAAGTGGCCTCAACAACCTTTCCAGATCTCAGAGAGATGACACTCACATTAGGGTTGGAGGCATTAGGATTTATCACCGGGCCGTGCAGCACTGGTTTGTCCCTTGACCTTGTTGTATGCTATTCATGGATGTGGCCAACTGTCCAATCCGTGTCCTTAAATCTTGAATACTAGCATCATCCATCCGCTGCTGAAACGTACACTAGATGCAGCCATTTGCTTTACCAAGTCTTCTAATGATGGTCCGTAAGGTGCGTAGTGGTCACCTGGAGGATGATTCCGAGGTGCCATTGGTCGTTGTTGGGAAGAGTTCCCATACCGCAGATTAGGGTGATTTCTCCAGCTAGGATGGTACCTATTAGTAGAGAGGTCCGGAATGCTTTGTCTGGATTCTGTCTGCTTCCTTGATTATAGGGGTTCACTGCATAAGCTTGAGGTACTTCACTGACAAACTCTTCTCTCTGGATCGGGCATGGATCAAATGGGTGCTCAGGTGCATTGCACATGCTACATAACTTTGCAGGCTGAACCTTGTCTATTGCCAGTTGTCTCACAAAGGAAGTCAGCTCATCCAATCTATTTTCAAGGGCGGCCTGGTTGGAAGATGAACTATGAATCTCATGCACACCTCTTGGCTCAACTGAATTTCTTCTTGTAGAAAACTGCTGGGAATTCAACGACATATTCTCAATAAGTTGCTTAGCAGCAGCTGGGGTCTTATCAACTAATGCTCCCCCACTAGCAGCATCCAACAGATTCCTATCCATAGGCAACAATCCTTCATAAAAGTATTGGATCAGGAGTTGTTCAGATATTTGATGCTGGGGGCAACTAGATACCAAATGTTTGAACCTTTCCCAAGATTCGACTAGTGACTCGTTCCCTTGCCTGATGCCACATATCTCTTTCCTTATTGAAGCAGCTCTTGAAGCAGGAAAATACCTTTCTAGGAACACCCTCTTCAAATCATTCCAAGTGGTGATGGAGTTAGGCTCAAGGTACAATAGCCAATCCTTTGCAGCTCCTTGGGTGAAAATGGAAAAGCCTTCACTTGATCATCGTCCTCGGTGACTCCCTCTGCTCTCGAGGTTGTGGAGCATACAACTTGGAATTCTTTCGAGTGCTTGTGTGGATCCTCACCGCAAGACCATTAAACTTGGGCAACAGGGAATAAAACCAGATTTCGGTTCAAAAGGGGTGTCGGCACCAGGATAAGAAATACATAATCCATTATAGTTGACATCGAGGGCAGCAAACGCCTTAATGTCCTCTGGTCTCCCATGTTTTCAAAAGCAGTTTTAAAATTGGAATTACTACTAGTGCTAGCCCGAAATTCCCTACGGAGTGTGTGCGATGTTCTTTCAATTTCGGGGTCAAAATCACACGAGTTCAGGGCAATGAGACCTAGTAGCCGGACCAATTCAAAACAGAACAGAAAATTAAAAGAAGGAAAAGAAAATAAAATAAAACAAATTGCGAAAAATAACAACTCGAGTCCCCTAACAATCGCGCCAATTTTTGGTCGTTACATTGTCGCGCACGCGCCAAAAAGGACGAGCGGGTTTAAAACTGTAGTCTAGTGCGACAACTCGGATGTCGTCTCTCAAGGACTACGAGAATATTATCTTTCACGAAAATCAGTTTTTGGGGGGGTTTGGAGAGGAGTGCAAATAAGAAACAAACAAAACAGAGCAATCAAAAATCAAGCGAGTTAAAAGGAGATTATCAATTATCAAACAACGATTAATCTCATGTCAAGAATTCCCAACTATCCTTGGTTAATGTAATCCCAAGCCCTAAGCGATTCTAATCCCCTTTCGATTCTGATAACAACTAACAACGTAATTGCTACTATGGATGCAAATTCCTATTCCTGAAATAACAAACGGGATTAAGCTCTCATGATCGAACGATCATGAATGAACACACGCGAATTAACAAACGCGATTATGTATAGGAAATTAACATCACTGAAACAAATCAATACAATATTACACACTCCTGAAATAACAAACAGAAATATGAAATATGGTATTGAAAAGGGAAAAGCAATTAAAATAGGGATTACATAACCTCAAGTATATAGGATCCTCAAACAGTAGATTAATCCTAGGACTTAGTGCTCCATGGCAAAAACGAAATCACAGAGAAAAATGTATATCCGAAAGTTGGAGAAGCAAAAGTCTTTACAAAATGTTCAGAACAGCCTTTTATACAAATTCAGAATTCAGATGGCTCGCGAGGCGAACACACATTCGCGAGGCAAATTTCATGCAGAGTCAGCAACCTTTGGCATTATCGCGAGGCGAAATACTTTCTCGCGAGGCGAGGATATGAAGAGTTTTCTCCTTACGCCCGTTATGGCCATCAGGGCCTAACCGTGATGCTCTCTGACTTCCAGACTCGCGAGGCGAATGGATGATCGCGAGGCGAGACTCTTCAGCTTCAAAACTGCCACGGCCATGACCTTCAACACGGGCAAGCCGTGATCGTCTCTGACTTTTTCAGGTTTGCAAGACTCGCGGGGCGAGACCTTCTTCGCGAGGCGACCCAGAGACTTAGCAATTTCTTGGAACAGTCAGGCTTCGGGGTCGCGTGGCGAGCGTGTCCTTCGCGGGGCGAATCCCCTGTTCTTTATTTTCTCAACTTCTACTTAACCTGAAAGTAAGGAAATAACCATAAGTGTATTATTTTGACTTAAAACTAGCTAAATTAACTTAAAACTACTCTAGAGACTCAAAACCTTGCTTGAGGACAATCTAATCTAATTTGGGTGAAAATACGATATAATTCGCACAAAACCCTGGTCATACTAGCTATAAAACTAGATGAGCCAGAGGCTTATCACAGTGTCAGAAGCACGGCCGCATACAAAACGTACCGGCTAGCGAATTACATTCTATTGTCAAGCCTTGGCCATTCAGGGGATGGGCTCTGGATTTGATTGGTCAAATACATCCTGCTTCATCGAAAGGACATCAATTCATTTTGGTTGGAGTTGACTACTTTACCAAATGGGTAGAGGCAATCTGTCTTAAAACAGTCACCCGACAAGAAGTAATTGACTTCATTGAAAACCACATTATCTGTCGGTTTGGCATACCCCAGACTCTGACAACGGATCAAGGGTCAATGTTTGTCGGAAAGAAAGTTGTGGAATATGCCAGTTCTAGGCATATAAAAATGCTCACATCTACACCATATTATGCACAAGCAAATGGCCAAGTTGAGGCCATAAATAAGATCATTATTAATCTTATTAAAAAGCATGTGGGCCGACAACTTAAAAATTGGCATAATACCCTTGATCAAGTGTTATGGGCATATAGAAATTCACCCAGACAGTCAACAGGAACCTCGCCATATCGTCTAACTTATGGACACGATCCTGTATTACCTGTCGAAATCAATCTCCAATCCACTCGCATTCAAAGGCAAAATGACCTGCCTACTGACCAGTATTGGGATGCAATGTTGGACGAATTGAATGAATTAAGTGATGACAGATTGATTGCATTGGAGAATTTGATTCGGCAAAAAGAAAGAATTGCCAGATTTTATGATAGTCGAGTTAAGTTCAAGGCATTCAAGGTAGATGATTTAGTCTGGAAGGTCATATTGCCCATGGATAAAAGTTGTCGAGAATACGGGAAATGGTCACCTAAATGGGAAGGACCATTTAGAGTTGACAAATTATTTTCTGGAAATGCTTACGCACTTGTCAATATTAATACTAGCTCGACAATTAAGTCAATTAATGGCAAATATTTGAAGGAATACAAACCGACGATGTTATAAGTACAAATTGACGAATAAAAAAAAATAAGTATATTCATTAAATTGACGATACAATGAAATATTGTCATTTGATGACAGAAATCAAGTTGTCAATTAAAGCTAGTCTAATCCTAAAATACAGGACAGTGCGCTAATAATATTTTAGTTTCATGCAACAGCGGAGAGGTGCAGCTAAATTTGTTGAGGCTTCATTCCCACGAGATTTCGGTTGCCTCATTTGTCAAGGAGGCTCCAAAAGGGGGATAAAGCACGAGCAGATGTCACCATCATTTCATTCAGAAGGTGGTTGTTGCTACGGTAGATAACACCAAACCCTTCCAGATGAAGATGATGGAACTAGACGAGGTACACTCGTTCTGTATCAAGATCTGCTTCTCCTCGGATATGCAGTGAGGCCAGTTATGGATGTTACATTGGTTACTGACCTTCACTATATGTTTTTACATTGGTTATTGACCTTCATGGAGGACTTGACCATTAAGACAAACACCTTGGTTTGAAAACCTAATATAGATAAGGTCAGATTCTCGTGGAGGAAGAAAGATGAATAGGTGGAGGCCTATTGTAGAGGAAAGCATGGTATGTGGAAAAATTCAACTGTGAAATCAGGGAGTTATAGACCTCGTTATTTATAGTTGAACACAAAAGGCATTTATTGCGATGTGGTTTACCAAAGTTTCGAAACTTACCATGACATTTATGATGATTTGATAGAGCATGAGTTACGAAGTTAGTTGAAAATATGCAGTCAAATCCAGTAATAAATAAATGTGCAAGAAAGGAGTCGGTTATTAATTACAATTGACCGTAAAAATTGACCAGGTTAAATGGTCGACAAGAACAAGAATTACAACCGTTGACCTAAAAAGAAGATAATTGATCCCATGCAAGGGAAATATTAGTTTTGTCAACAGTAGCTGCTTCATAGTCGGGCTGCAATGCACGGAGTTTGCTGACTACATTTTCAGCTTTTTGGCCAAGACGGACAGATTCATCATCAATAACTTTGACTCTGTCTTTGCTTTTTTCCAAAGCTTTGTCAAACTTGGCACACTTTTGGTCCGTCAACTCAATCTCGGCCAACAGCTTCTTCCGGTACTCCAGTAAGCTCTCCTTGGTTTGAATCCCGATGGAAATAAGGTCAAGTTCTTTTTGTTTTGATGACTCAAGATTCTGAAACTGAGCCAAGAGATCGTCCTTGATTATTTCTTCCTCTTCGTAAGAAGGAATGACAGAAGTCATCCTTTCTAATTTACTGGAGAGCCGTTCCCAAAATGTCTGAATAGAGATAAAAAGTGAACGGCTCGACAGAGGAAGATTAGAATGAAGAGGAGTGATCTCCTTGACAAGTCGAGATAGTTCTTTTTGAATCTTGTTGTCAGACAGAAGTTCATCAAAAGGATTGATC
Source organism: Sophora flavescens (assembly GCA_030762895.1). NCBI lineage: Eukaryota > Viridiplantae > Streptophyta > Magnoliopsida > Fabales > Fabaceae > Sophora > Sophora flavescens. The sequence goes on along the minus strand of CM061063.1, from coordinate 248,441,605 downwards.
AGAAGAGCTTGAAGATCATGCATGAGAGTAGTAACTAAAGAGTCGCTGGAATCATGTTGAGTCGATGAAGTGGTAGAAAAGGATGACTCCTTCCGGCTTACTTCCGACAGCATATTAATCCACGTGTTAAAATGTAGAGCCGGTTTGGGATCAGGAGACTTCATGGTAGGAGGTTTGATAGCAGGTGGAGAAGGAAGGGAAGGAATTGTTTCAGCCAGCAGGGCCTCCATGTCAATATCTTCATCTGGAATTTCAATCATAACAGTAGTTCCTACTGGATCATCAGTTGTTGAAGTTGGGGTGATTGAAGTCGGATGATGAGGGCTCGAAGGCATTCCCTGATGAGAGTCAGGAACCTGCAATTCAATTGTCAAACTCTTAGTACTAACAGAGATACCTCCTAAAGTTTAGTCAATATGTAGTTCCGAATCATATACATTTACAGGCTCGACAGTCGTGATAATCTCCTGAATGGTCATTGAATCATCAAACTGGGGAGACTTTTCCTGACATGAAAAATAAATGAGAAAGTATACATTTAAAAAAAACAAAAAAAAGGGGGGGTCAGTGGAAATACCAGATTAGAGTCTGAAGACATCAAGTCAACATCAACAATAGCCTTCTCAGAAACCAGAGGGGTCTCGACAGTTTTGTTTTTCTGTCAAGAATAGCAAGCATGTGAGCAAAAGGATGTAACTTGACAGACTAACGTAAAATTGCTACCTCGGATTGGTTGGAGGTCGAAGTGTTGGAAGAACTAGTCATAACCTCCTGAGTTTTAGAGCCAGTAGAGACTTTGACGGCATCAGATGCTGTCACCATTGCAAGACTTTTGACAGATTTTGATTTCTTGGAGAGAGGACTAGAAGAAGCCATTTTCTCTTTTCTTTTTCTGGATCCTTTTGACCAAGGATCAGAAACAGAAGCTTTGGCTGACCGAGAGCTCTTCTTGACCAAGGGGATAACGGGTTCATTATCATCTTCGGAAGCTTCTCCCGAAAGTACGTCGGACTTAGACTTGCCAGGGAGGGGTTTGTCAAGAGGAATAGCTGTCAATATCAATGAAAATAAGTTGACTGTCAGATGAAAAGAAAAGAGAAATAAGTGATTTGACAAATGAATACCTGAGTTACAAGTTAGAATTCTCGAATAGAATTCAAAGTCGTCATCAGGTTGAAGAAACCGACGAGCGAAGGTAACTGGATTTGGTTTTTCAAAAGGGTCAACGTAAGCACTCACGCTGTCCAAAAAGAAAAAGTTACCTCCTTTCGACGGTTTTCCTGGGTGTGAATCAGCTAAACCAAAAGGGGCACAAGGAATAGGCACTGGCTTAGGAAAAGGAGCTTTCAAACTGTCAAAATATTCCCTGGTCATATTGGGAATATTCCTATACATGGCAAGCCTCTCAGATTCCTTATTATTATGCTTCCTTTTGGCTTCAGCCAAAACACTATTGACATGACGAACCATATCAAATGGTAACTTGGGATTCCACTTAATTTTATAAAATTTCTCAAAGGCGTGAATTTCTTTCTGAAGTTCACCTCGAGTTTTGGTTCTTTGGATCCTGTTCTCGCACGAGAGAATCATCAGTGTTACCCGCGGTGTCTTCAATACAACTCAAGCAAGTCTGTAAATTCAGATGATGGCTGGAGTAGTATTCATCCCACCAGTCAAGGAAGCTTTGAGTGACTCCGTGGAAGACCGAAAATGAAACGGGTTGCAAGAAAGTCCCACGAACTTTGTCTTCCTCGCTAATGGCAACAATATGCTCATACGTTGGGACTTTGATACCAATGAAATTTTCGTCGAGATCTGACGAATAGGGAGCAGGAATAGCTTGGCAGAAGCCAAGCTGACAAGCAACAGTGTTGGGCAAATGGAGATAGGCTCTATGAGTTTTAAAACCAGGGCCATCAACAAAAAGAATCTTCTGACAAAGAAATTTGGTCCAAATGGATTTGTTGGATTTAGAGATGGTGGTGCTTAGTTGTGTAAACCATGTTGGACCGTATTTCCGGTCGGAAAAGGGAGAGAAGTTGATCTTTAGGGATGAAGATGAAAGCGAATGAAGAATTTTAAAATAAAATTTGAAGTTCGCAGTCTCATCTCTCGTCAAAGACTCGGCAGACACATAACAGAGATAGGAGCCATATGTGTCGATTGTCAAATCTGCGGGAGCTTTATATGAAAATTGACGCTCCAAAACTGCATTTAACCATAATTGGAGAAGCCAAAGGGGCCCTCCTATATTGGTTTTCTTTTTAGATTTGACAGTGTCAACTAGCATGTTCATGCTATCATAAAGATTGGCTAAGACACATTGTCCTAATGCTACTCTTTTACCAGATGACAAAAGATTGGCTAAAGGGACATATGAAGCAACCAAAGAAGCAGATTTGCTACAAAAAACGTAAGCACATAGCCAAAGAAACAAGAAGGCTACATGCTCAGTATCCCGTCACAGGATCATGAGCTTCTCCTCTAAAATCTGCTATGTATTTAGAAAAAGAACACTTGACACGTAAACATCAATTTGATTTTCAATTTCTACTTCAGTATGCATGGTGGGACCATCCGGACGAAGGCCGATGTAATAGCCGACATGTCGAATAAAGTCGGACCCATCATTCCATAAGGAAAATGAAAATTATTTGTTGTTTTGTTCCAAAAGAAAACCGATGCTCCTATTAAAGAAAAGTCTACCAGTTTAACATGACGAGAAAGTTGAATGAATTCAAAGATTCCAGCTTTTTCCCATACACTGCGTTTTTCAGTTTGAACTCGGTCCAGCCAACTAATGTAGGCATCGAACCGAGTGGCAGGAGGCATTCTGAAAATCCTATTACTCTTCTTGAACATATGAATGGGAATAGGAGTAAAAGAAGATAGAATAGCTTCATTTACGCTAGCGGAAGGAAAGGAATTGCGTAAACCCTCAGAAATTTCATTGTTGGCCACAATAGGACCCAAAAATGCAGCAGGAGGACTTAAAGCAATAGCAGGTTCAAGAATAGGGTAAATTACCTTGGATTCTTGCCATAACTCGGATTTCTCCAAAAGTGGGTCTTGAACCACTGTCCTAGGAGGCACGACTGTAGCATGAGGTACTGAAGACGACACCTTAGAAGATGTGGCCATGGTTAGATGGAATAAAAATAAAGGATTCCTTTTAAGAAAGGATTTTTGCGAGGGAAGAAGAAAAGGTCTTTTGTTAGAAAAGATTTACTAGTGAAGAAGGAAGGATAAGAAGAAGAGAGTCAATTCTGATGTGATTCACATTTAAAGGAGAATTAAAAACCTTCGGTTCGAGTTCCAAGAAACCTACGGCGTCATGATTATCCCTATTAAGTAGGGATGAGATAAGAAGCAAGGTTTAATTAATGAATAAGAACCCGAGATTAAGACGATCGTTGGGGATTTGAAAAATCAAATTTTGCTATTCTTACGGACAAAAAACCGTCGAAAAGCAAAATTTGGGGGCATCTGTTAATAGGAATTTAAAATTCTTGACGGAAACAGATCCGACAGGATGACGGAAAAAATTGAAGAGTCGTCAGATAACCACCATGAGGAATCGAATTCAGCAAAATTGACAGGTTGAAAAGTTGACAGAAATTAGTATGTCAGACAGATAAAGCCGTCAAGAAAGGAAAACACATGTCAAATTCCCGACGAATATATCCAGTTGACTGACGAAGGAATAGAAGTAACAACCCAACTTTCGACAAAGTTGGTAATAAGAATTGTCAGACAAACAAAGTATAGAAATGGCTAAGTTTACAGGGTTGACAGCATCAGCAAGATAAGTTGTCAAATAACCAAACTGTGAACGACAAGTGGACATAAAACCATTCGAAGGACTGAGCAGTTAGAGAAGTTTACTTGTCAGATAGTTTGAAACATAGCAAAACTGCCATACAGGTGTCAAATTTTAAGATAGGAAGTTTCTTTAGACAGTTATTTTGTATGCTTATAAATACTATTAATCCCGATGTAATCAAGGAGGTTGTACTTGAAGCGATATCCTGCATATCTCGATCACACAGCAGATTAAAGGATTGGACTCAAGTATTTCCTCCACCCCTTTTTCATTTCCAGTTCAATTTATAATACAGTACCGCTCATTTAATTTTACATGTTCATCTTTACCTTAAGCGTTTCATTTTATGTTCTTCATTTAAGTTCGTTATTCAGTTCTTTATCCCTCCCCATTTATCTTTCAAGCCTTTTTACTCGCTTTCGTTTAATTTCCTGCACTTTAAAAGCTTTCTTCTACTCTTCACTCATTTAAATACTTTTCAATAACTTGCTTATTTCCTTTAATTTACTGCCATTTATCTTTACTTGTCATTTACTCGCTTTCAATTAATTTCCTGCAACTTACATGCTTTCCTTTAGATTCCTCGTTGTTTATTGCTTTCCTTTAAATTTCACGTTTTTTACTTTCCTCTAATTTCACTGCAAGTCACGTTGCATGCCGTCAAATCCATGTATTTCTGTAAAAATAAGAAGCCATTCTTGTTTGAGCAGACATGCAATATACTCATCCTTACGAGATTACCGCATAACTCGTCCGTCCCTACACTCGTCTGATCTTAAAATTATTTGTGATAAAAGGATTTTGGACACCAACCAAAAACCAGCGTCAACAGACAGGAAGAGTAAAAAAGAGTGATTTTGGCTACATATTGGATAAGGTGAATAACAGACTAGCTGGTTGGAATGGCAAGCTCCTTAATTGAGTCGTGTCACCCTTGCAAATTCTGTCCTAACAGCTATTCCAATATACTCCATGCAAAATTTCTGGCTTCCTACATGCATTTGTGATAGTCTAGATGCTAGTATAAGGAGCTTTATTTGGGGTGGCAGATCCTGTCATTGGGTTAACTGGAAGGATATTACTCAGCCTAGAAGCAAGGGATGTCTTAGCATTCACACTTCTAGAGAATCAAATATATCCATGCTTGGTAAACATGTGTGGGACATGATCCATAATCAGGAGAAGCTTTGGGTGAAACTCCAGTCAGCTAAGTATCTGAAGGGCTCTCACATGCTAGAGGTCAATCACTCTGTGGGAGCTTCTTATGTGTGGAATTCTATTTTAAAAATAGCTAACTACATTAAAGCTGGTTTTAAATATAGAGTTGGCAAGGGTGACATTTCAATTTGGTATGATAGATGGCTTGAAGATGATCTTATATGCAACATGTTGCCATATGTAGATATTCAGGACACTCGACTCAAGATTCATGATATTTATTATGACAATGCTTGGCACTGGGAAAATCTTGCAACTCAGATCCCCTACACATCAAATTACAGATGCAGAGCCATTTTATAGATGCAGGCTCTGATGATGTCTTGATTTGGTCTTTTTCTAACTCAGGGTTGTATTCTGCCAGAGATGGATATAAATGGTTGCTGCATCAGTTTCCTTCTCAACAAACTAAATCCTTGCCTTGGTCCTGCCTGTGGAAACTAAAACTTCCTGAGAACTTGAAACACTTCCTTTAGATTGTTCTGCACAACTGTCTTCCTACCAACTCTTTTAGAACCTATAGACATGTCTCAAGTGACCCTTCTTGCCAAAGATGTGGTTTTGAGCAAGAATCACTCTTGCACACTTTGAGAGACTGTCCTAAAGCTAAAAGGGTATGGTCTATTCTTCATTATGTTCATGATCAGAATTTTTACTCTATGAATTGCAGTGATTGGCTCATCACTAACATTTCTAAATCCCAAGGTTTCCTCTTTGTAACTATCTGCTGGTCTATATGGAGAGCTAGAAATGGTGAAATCTTTTCTGATCAAGCTTGGCATGATTGGTACCTATTGAATTATATTAACACTCAACGTGATTCAATTGTTAAAGCTTATGGTACTTTGATGTCTAATAAACCAGCAAGGGAAGTGAAGTGGAATCCTCCTCCTGAGGATTATATTAAACTCAATGTTGATGGAAGTTCTTTTGGTAATCCGGGGAAATCAGGATTTTATGGTGTTTTAAGAAACTCTAGTGGAGAATGGATCTCTGGTTTTTCAAGATTTTGTGGTATCTCAACCAATCTTAATGTGGAATTACTTGCTATCTTTCATGGTTTGGACATGGCTTGGAGGGCAGGTTACAAATTTTTTATTTGTGAGTCTGACTCTATGTCAGCTCTTAAAGAGAAACTAGAATGCAGTAGTGAAGAAGAGGTGCATTGCTGAAAATGCAATTGATGATTAATTGTTTTGTCAATATTACAGCCATGAGAGGTATTTATAACTCTGATGTATCTTGGTAAGCAAGCAACTGAATCTAACTGTCATAACTAACATAACAAACTTCTAACAGACTCTAACTAACTGCTAACAGAATTGGTAGGTGTAAAGTATTTGTACAGATATTATACTACTCTGATAGCCCTCCACAAGTTCAAGGGGGTTGTGGAGAAGCAACGACCTTGAGCTTGTCCTGAGATTCAGCAAAACGACTGGATGGCAGAGGCTTGGTTAGTGGATCAGCAAGTTGGTGAGAGGCTGGAACATGTTGCACTGAGAGTGACTTGGCCATGACTTTCTCTCTGACGAAGTGTCAAGCTCCATGTGCTTGGTTCTAGCATGCAGGATTGGATTATGTGCTAGCATTACTGCACTCAAGTTGTCACATAGCAGCACTGGAGGATGGAAGGGAGTGTGAAGCTCAGTGAGCAGTGATTGTAGCCAAAGCAATTCTGAGGTAGTGTGAGCCATGCTCCGATATTCGGCCTCAGTACTGGACCGTGCCACTATAGGTTGTTTCTTTGAACTCCAAGACACTAGGTTTGGTCCTACAAAGATGCAAGACCCTGATGTGGAGCGCCTATCATCAGGGTCACTTGCCCAGTCTGAGTCACTGTAGGCACGGAGAGACAGTTTTCCATCGAAGGGTGCGGGCTGGAGCAGGAAGCCGTAGTGTGAAGTGCCACTGAGATACCTTAGGATGCGCTTGACTGCACGCCAATGGGAATCAAGTGGTGAAACCAGAAATTGACAAACCTTGTTCACACAGTAGGAGAGATCTGGGCGAGTCAGAGTGACATATTGGAGAGCCCCAACTATGGACCTGAACAACGCAGGATCGCGTAGGGAATCCGTGCCATGTCTGCTAAGTTTGAAATCATGGACCATTGGTGTAGAGATACCATTACAGTCAGCCATATTAGCCCGTAGCAGCAGATCTCTTATGTACTTTGTTTGAGTCAGAATCATGGAACCATTACTCTGATACTTGACCTCTATTCCAAGAAAGTAATCAGGTTTGCCTAGATGTTTTAGGGCAAAGGTGGTATTCAGTTTACTGATCAAGTCTGCAACAAGCTTGGTTGAGGAACTTGTGAGAGGATTTACCACAAAACGGTGCAGCTTATGAGAGGCAATGACACCTTCAACTTGTTGACTCCACAGCAGAAAGTTCTTGTCATCCAATTTGATTGAGAGTGCAGGCGCAAAAGAGAATGTTGTTGTGGAATTCAATCGTCCACCATCATTGCTGAGATTCGAAGGAGTTGGAGAAGATGAAGATGAAGTCGCCATAGCTAAAAACCTTGAAGGTTTGGCCCAGGGAAAAGAAAAGCTCTAGATACCATAAAGAGAAACTAGAATGCAGTAGTGAAGAAGAGGTGCATTGCTGAAAATGCAATTGATGATTGATTGTTCTGTCAATATTTCAGCCATGAGAGGTATTTATAACTTTGATGTATCTTGGTAAGCAAGCAACTGAATCTAACTGTCATAACTAACATAACAAACTTCTAACAGACTCTAACTAACTGCTAACAGAATTGGTAGGTGTACAAGTATTTGTACAAGTATTATACTACTCTGATAGCTCTCAATCTCATTACTGATGGAGTTAGTCCCTTCCACCCCTTTGGCCCCCTGATTGAGCAGATTCGCAGGCTTAGAGATATGCAATGGGCTTTGGTTTTCAAACATACTTTAAGAGAAGGGAATGAGTGTGTTGATTGGATGGCCAAAGTTGGAGCTTCGATGGAACATGCTCTGCAAGTTTGGGAAGACTGCCCGCCTCAGTTGTTCACTGTGATCTTAGTTGATGCTGAAGGGGTGTATAGGCTAAGAGTTTAGATTTTTTCTTTTGCTTGTGTTTTTTATTTCCCCTAATAAAAAAATATAATAAAATTGTAGATGTTTGAAATCATGATAAAAAAATTGTATTGTCAAAAGAAGATAATATAAATATATAGTTCACTTGACATAGAGTGGGGCAGAGTGGGTACTAATCATCCATACCCGCATTCATATCAATTAAATTTGGTTGGTAATTATCCGTCCCGTATCCATACTTATTATAAACGGATAATTATTCTACAGATCATGAGTAAATTTTACGGGTACCCATTAAATATAATATCCGTTGTCATCCATATTTTTTATGCTAAAAAAAGGACCTTTCAACGTGATGCAAGTTTTATAATGAGAACTTGGAAATTGTCAATATATGGTTATGATTGTAGGTGTAATTAGTTACGTATGCAGAAGCAAAAGTTTCAGTCACCCGTGGTTAAGCATTTTTACTTCTTTGTCGAAAAAAATATATTTTTACTTCTTTGAAAAATAAAACTATAAAGAATCTCAATTTCAAAGTCAAAATATTACCAAACGAAGGTTTTTTTTTACCAAACTGGGTTCCTTTTAGAAATTATTTATCAGTTTAGGATTGTTCTAAAATTATTTATCAATGAGCGGTCCTGATGGGGTCAAAGGCGCCAGTCAGACTGGCGCCTACCAGTATTAAAAAAAAAAGACAATTGGTAGCAATAATAAGAGGTATAAAAAAATAATAGCAATAACAATTTACATCAATAAATATTTATCAATTATTACAGTAGTAAAAAAAATCTTACCTTGTAATAGCATTAATGTCATCGTTACTTCCTATACTTAGTATAATTTTTTTTAGCAGTGTTCCTTTAAAATTGCTGGTAACTTTCTTTTAATTCTTACAAGGTAAATTTTTGTTTATTACTGTAATAATTGATGAATATTTATTGGTGTAAATTGTTATTGCTATTATTTTTTTATGACTCTTGTGATATTATTTGCTACTTGTTATTATGAGATTTTTTTATTGTCTCTTGTTGTTTTAAATGGCTTTTTTACCAAAATGGGTTTCTTTTAGAAATTATTTATCAGTAGCAAGTAGCAAATAGCAATGACAAGTAGCAAATAATATCACAAGAGGCATAAAATAATAAATGCAATAACAATTTACACCAATAAATATTAATCGATTATTACAGTAGTAAAAAAAATTACCTTGTAAGACTTAAAAGAAAGTTACCTGCAATTTAGAATAAACACTGCTACAAAAAAAATTATACTATAAGTATAGGGAGTAACGATGACATTAATGCCAAAGTATCTATTTAAAACAACAAGAGGCAATAAAAAAAATCCCCTAATAACAAGTAGCAAATAATATCACAAGAGTCATAAAAAATAATAGCAATAACAATTTACACCAATAAATATTCATCAATTATTACAGTAGTAAAAAAAAATTTACCTTGTAAGAATTAAAAGAAAGTTACTAGCAATTTTAAAGAACACTGCTAAAAAAAATCATACTATAAGTATAGGGAGTAACGATGACATTAATGTTATTACAAGGTAAATTTTTTTTTTACTACTGTAATAATTGATGAATATTTATTGATGTAAATTGTTATTGCTATTATTTTTTTATACTTCTTATTATTGCTATCAATTGTTTTATTATTATTATTTTTTTAATACCGGTAGGCGTCAGTCTGACTGCGCCTTTGACTTGGAAGGCGTCAGTCTGAATGGCGCCTTTGACCCGTCAGAGTGAAAAAAAAATGTCACGTGTCCAAAAGGACGCCCCATTGATAAATAGTTTCAGAACAACCCTAAACTGATAAATAGTTTCTAAAAGGAACCGAGTTTGATCAAAAAGTCCCCAACGAAAGTCAACTATTTAGAAATTAGAGAAAAAAGAAAGTCAGCTCCTTAACCTTATTATTGTTATATTAATTAAAGTGGGGGAAAGCATAGTCAACCAATGAACTAGGAAATACATATTTTACAAAACAAATAATCGGAAAGATAAATATAGGAAATTAAGGGGACAATTTCATCATATATGTATAAGTAATCAGTTTGTGGAGTGAATGTGATCCTCAAAGATATAAATTTTCGATTTGAATACTCTAGAGTGAAGAATCTACTTTAGATGAAAAAGCGATGAAATTGACTTTTATAAATTGATGAAAAAGGAAAAAGTAGGAACAATAATAACTATGCAAAATTAAATCATAATTTAGTCATGGACTTACATATATTACTTTTGTAAACATGAACTGCATTATTGTTCCACGTAAAAGAAATATTTACGTTTGTGAAAGCTTCTTGACTAGAAAGTAGAAACCTGCAAGAAAATATCATAGAAGATTGGATATTTTATAATGAAGTAAGAGTTAAATTTCTATATTAGCATAAATGCTTTTTATATTGATATACAATAATAATTTGACAAATCAGTATTATTGTTATAATTATTTTATCTTGATTATTAAAATAAAAACAAGCCTATCAACATATTAGTGAATCTGATATAAAACTTTTTAAGTTAACAATATGCTTTAATCCATAAAGTAATTCATAAAAGAACATGGTATTTTTTTCTCGTTTGACAACTGGTTTAATTAGTATATATGTGTTTCCGTTCTTCATAATGACGTTGTCACTTGTGAATGAGTGTTCCGAGTCACAATTTTAAAGATTATGAAGAATTGGCGGTGGCCATTATAGCCTGTTAAACATGTTGTTATTTATAAAAAGAATTTATATTTATTTTTGCTGCGAAGCACCGCAAGCCACTAGCAGCCACCACCAGTTCCAGACGTACCTCCTTCCACCCCATAGCCACAACTAGTTCAAGCCGCCCCCTCCACCGCATAGCCACCACTGCTCCGCTCGACCCACAGCCACGCGCCCAAATCTGAGTTCACCATCGCAGCAACAGTACTCCTGAAAAACGACGAAGACAGCACGAAGGATGTGTGGTGGTGTACCGTGGTCATGGATTCTTCCATCTGTGGTGTCTCTTTCCTATTCGTTACCCTCTTTCTTCTTTCCCTTCTACCGGTGGCACTTTTCGATTCCTCATCCTCCTCCGGTCATATCAACACCAACTCCATCTCGGTGGCACTTCTAAATTGAGTTCAAGTATAGCCTCCTCATGCTGGCCCACGACGACAATGCTTGTCATCATCATGAAACGAAATCGAAAACACGTATGGTTCATGAGTTCTAGGTAGGTAGCTGAACTTTGGTTCATGAGTTCGGGAATTGGAACCTAAGTCAAGAGCTCGGGGTCTTCTGAATCGTTGGGCTTCGCGCATAACGTTTTTGGTTGTTGGATCGTGATGTTATTAGGCATGGACCAATTTTGGTGGGAACACCATCACTCATCCTAGATATGAGTTTTAAAATAATTATAATATAACTCAAATAGTTTTAATAATATAAAAATTTACGATTGTTTAATAATATAAAAAATATTTACACTAACATGTCAAATAAATCTTTTATATATATATATATATATATATATATATATATTACATTAAATTTTAAATTAACAACAAAGAAGTTTAAACACATATTTTTCATTATTTGCTAACATTAAATTTTAAATTAACAAAACAGAAATTTAAATACATATTTTTCATCCAAATAATGCTAAAGGAAAAAAATTATATATCTTTAATATTTTAATCACCACTTCTAAAACTTAATTTTAGGTAGTGTTTTTTAACCATATTATAATACGAAGTATCTACCATCGTTAGCAGTGATTAATCTACGTTGGGAAACCTGTTGGAAACCTAAGGTGAGTTTTTCCTCCCAATCAGGTTTTCTCCGCAGGCAAGAGTCAGGATTTGAACCTATGACCACTTACTTAAGATGTTTGAGTCCCTTATCTCTCGAATCAACCACATGTTGATAATTTTAAGTAGTGTTTAATGCATGAAGATAGGAAATGGAACGAAACGAAATAAAATAACAAGATATAAGATATTAATGTCAAATAACTATATAGTTAAAAAGAACCTGGTGTCCTAGAGATGAATTGGGATCCTTTGTTGGAGCTGCTACAACCTGGTTCTGGATTGCCCGAAGATTCATGAAACAGAAGCAATTGGGTTAATGCAAGGAATTCAGATGTTAATCACAAAAGGGATTAAAAATGCTGTTAATTATAGAAGTGTACTGTAAAATGGTGACAGATGCTTTGAGGAAACCAGAGTTTGATAGCACAGAGTTTGGGGTAATTCTAAATAAGTGCAGAGATCTCTTAAAGGATAGGCCTACTTACCAAATTAGGCATATTAGAAGATAAGCAAACTTGGTTGCTCATGCTCTTGGAAGGGCGTCTAATCTTTATGCTATCTCTTTTACTTTTGATGATGTTCCTTTTTGTATTGCTGAACAATTTTATATGGAAATGATATGAGATTATTTGAGTCAAAAAAAGAAAAGAAAAGAAAAGAGCATGGTGTCCTCTTTTGCATTTGGTATTAGCTACATAAAACATGATAACAATTACATATATATCAGCATCTTATTGGGAATGTATTTGGATTATATGTGAAAAATATATATTATTTCTTAAACTATCATATGTATAATCAATTTTTGTTATAATCGATCGTAATAAAAGTTGTTTTTGTTTAAGTATGTTTGGTAAAAAATATTTTAAGATAATATATTTTTAGGCTTAATTGCACTTTTGATCCCCTAGGTACGCAATAGTGCGATTTTAGTCCCTCAAGTTTCAATTGCGACAATTGGATCCCCCAAGTAATTCGATTTTGTAATTTTAGTCCCCCGTGTTCCAATTGCGCCAATTGGATCCCTTTGATATTACTATTGTGCAATTTTGGGCCCCCCAAATATCACAGTTATGCAATTTGAAATGTCAATAGCCTACGTTGCACACGTGGGACTGATTTGACACTTAGTGAGGATGGCTTGACAACTTACATGACATTCCTATATAATATTATTGACACCTCACATACTTAAATTAACAAATAGGAATGTCATGTAACTATCAAGCTGGTATCGCTAAGTACAAAATCAATCCCACGTATGTCACGTATGCTACTGACATTTAAAATTGCACAATTATGATATCTAGGGGATCAAAATTACAAAATCGTAATACTTGAGGGACCCAATTGACGCAATTGGAACCCGGTGACTAAAATTGCACAATCGCGATATCTAAATGACCCAATCGCGATATCACAATCGTGATACTCGGAGGACCAAAAGTACAATTAAACCTATATTTTATCTAAATTGTCTAAAACAATCACTTTTATATTATAAATTATAAAAAAAATGTTTAAATCAACACATACTAATAATGGTATATTCATATTCATGGGTAAATATGAGAAGAAGATATTTGAGAGAAAAGCAATCACAATCTTTCATCATAATGCCAAAGGTACATGAAATGGAGGAGGAACAATTTTGTTTAGCTCGAGGCCTAAATTACAATTTACACCTCAACTCCAAATAATCTAGCTATCCTAAATTACACACACCGAATATATGGCCAGATATTTAAAAATCGGATAAAACAAGACATTTCTCCATATGTCATTTTATGATGGTCATTAGTTAATAATTTTAAAATTATTGACATATTGATATATTTTTTAAGTTCATATAAAAGTTATCAAACATTTGATAAAATAAAAATTTTGGCATGGAGAGATTTTGAGATTTTTAAATATCAAAATAGGTGTTCTAAGAACTTAAATTAAATCTTAAACACTTTGATATTATACAAATTAAAATATCAAATGATAAAAAAAAAACAGGGCGATTCTATTAATAAAAAATAAATAATAGAGTATTTTCTGTCAATAAAAGGTTTTGTTAATGAAAAATAAACACAGAGATTATATTTCGAATTCTATCCTAATTTGGAGTACTTCTATAGAATGAAGAAAGGAATCTTTATCATCATTTTCAATTTTCATGGAATTCTTTCTCTTTTTCTTCTTATTTTATTAGATTTCTGAATTCAACATGTCTAGCTAATTTCTTTTACTTGATTCTATGATTATTTTAATGAACTGTTGTTGACTTGTTTGATGCAATGATTATTGATTAAATGATATTTTGAATGTCAATTATTTTATTGTGAGGATTCATTTATAAAGTACAATTGGTATGTATTATGGTATAAAGTATTTTACACATATAACTAATCACAAAACACTATACTTCATCAAAAAAATTACAAAACACTGTATGAATGACATTTAAAATAAGGACTAAACTTACAATACCAAATATATCGTTGATATTGTTCTAGACACAAGAAGATAATTATTTTTATTAAATATGTATATTTTTTGAGACAAGTTGTAATAATTGTGTTATGTTTTGTGTGAGGAACTATAGGAACATGATCTAAAGAAATGTTTCTAAGTTTTTTTTCTTATAATAATTAGGATAAAAATTAAATATTTACGTGACAATTTATAATTGATTAAGAATGTAAAAATATTTATATTAAAAATACATATACATATCAATTAAATTCTCGCTTATATATGTTAAGAATTTACACTTCATTTCATTAAGTTAATGAAGTATTTTTTTAGTGTCCTTAGGATATTCGTTGAGAAATACAAAAAAATAATAATAATGATTTATTAAAAAATTAAATATAACACTTTTCAAAATAATTAATATACACCTTCACATATAAACTTTTTTTTATTCCTTACTCGTTAGTAGTATTCTCTTTTATTTAAATTATTATTTGTTGACGGGAATCCTTTGTTTAATCTTCTTCCTTTCAATAATTATTTTTGGGTTATTGTCGGTATGTGTGCAATAATAATGTATTTTTGCAGTGGAGAGAGAATCCCGAGGAGAAGATTCTGTGAGAGCTGAACTTGTCTCTTAACTCTCTTTTACTGTTACTCTAATAATATTGTCTGGAAAGATGTAGGCTAATATTACATTCTTTTTATATAGGTTTTTTTAATACGTGTAATTTTGCACATATTAAAAATCTTGAAAAAAAATAAATTTATATATGAATTTATATATTTTATGTTTTTAAAATTGAAATGTTTAATTTTTTAATACATAGTTGTTATTTTTAGATTTTTTAATCAATATAAAATTACACATAATAAAAAAACTCTTTTATATATTGTTCTTGGTAAATGCTAACGAATATGGCATATCGGGATATGGATATTGGTTAAAAAAATAAAGATTGAAATTATGTATTAGAAAATGTTGAATTCAAATTTTAAAAAGTTTAAAAATAATAATTCTAAATATATAGTTTCTATTTTTTGATTCCTTAACTAATATTTTTAGAGTATTGATTACTAAGATAAGTTGTTCTTTTAATACAATTTTTTTAGGTTTAATTGCACTTTGTGTCTCTCTATTATTAATTATGTTCGATTTTTGTAGTTAAAGTTTTTTTTTTGTACATTTGACCCCCTATTTTTTCAATATTGCAAATCTGGTTCTTTCGTTCAATGTTCGACAATTTTTTCAATGATCAACATATAAGAATCACTCCTCTAATCGCATAGAACCATTGGTTCAGATTCTCTCTCCTCTGCATCTCCGATTTAGCATGATTAATAGTTCCTCCCTGCTATTTATTGATCTTGTCCCTCGTTTTCAAGACTTTTTTGGTTTCAAAGCAGGGCCCTTTACCACAAAGCTCAAGTAAAGGTTCCATGTGCTTAAAATAGTGATACTTCTCTGTTGATCAATGAAAAATTGACAGAAATTAGATATAAGAAATGAATTTGCGATATTAAAAAAATAGGAGGACCAAACGTGCATACAAAAAATATATTAGGGACCAAAATCGCACATGACCAATACTGGAGGACCAAAAGTATAATTAAACATTTTCTTTAACATTTTTGTTATTTTCTTTTATAATTTTTTATTAAAAAATGGAATATAGTATTTTTTTAATTTATCAAATAATTACTCCAACATTACTTCTCAATATAATTTTAGTTTTTTTCAATTTTTTAACTTGCCTTAATAATGAATTAATGATTAGTAAATAAAACAGTTTTTATTCTCAGAGCACATATTAGTTTGAGTTTAATTTGTATGTATTGACAACGTAATTTTTTTTATAATGGTATTCATTAAGATTTTAACAAATAGATTTTGTTGTTGTATCTCACTCTTAATTATCAAATTGAAAGCATAAGTATCAAAATGTTATTGGATATCAGCGTAAATTTTTTTACACTAACACTGTACTTAGTTCTCTTATATTTTTAAATAATTTTTCTTTTAAAATGTGATGTGTGGTATAGTAAAAATTAATAATTCGCTCGAAAAAATAGTAATAAAGAGTAAGAACTTGTTGCTAGCATTTTTTCGTTATTTTTTTTTATGTATGTTATATAAAGCGAGTTCATAAAAATTTTATTAGTTATTTATTATTTAATTTTTTACTTCTGTTTCTTGGAAATTATTTTTTTTCAATTTTTTTTATTTCAAATAATTAAACATTCCTTTAATTTATTCCCAAAATTTATTATTTTAAATAAAACCACTAATTATACATATTGCTAATTATTGAATAAAAAAATGCTAATAATGTAACATATATATCAGGTATATTATAATAAAGTTTTATATATAATAACACTATATTTCAATATAATCTTGATAATAAGTATTATTTTAAGGAAAAGGAAGCTATTTTTTATTAGAAAACTGAACACATTATTTTTTTAGTTTAATTTTGGAGCTAATTTGAGTTTAATTTGAGATTTATTTACATCCAATAAAAAATTGAGTTAGTTTAATTTTGATATGTTGTTAGCATAAATTTTTTTTAGTGTTAATCAAACACAAACCATTTTATGTATTTCTTTTAAGATAATTATGATAAGAGTAAAAAAAATGATAAGAGTCAAATATTTATAATAATGTGATAATTTATGATTGATTGAACGATATAAAAAATCTCTACACTGGACAATATTTGCCAAATAAATCCAAAAAATTTATCTTACATGTTTTATATCTTAATAATTTAATCTTTAATTATGGTTAGTATCTTCTTCCTTTTAAATTAAAAAAATATTATGTTTATTTTTTTAAGCCTTACAATAATTGAATCACCATTTTGATTCTTAAAATTATATGGTGGCAATAAGTTAATCTATCAAATTAAGAAATAGACAAAATATTTCGTAATTTGAAAAAAATCCATCACATTGAATGATGTTTTTTAATTTGGGGTCATGATATAATAAATGCTTAATTGTACTTTTGGTCCACCGAGTATCTTGTTTGTGCAATTTTGGTCATTCAAGTTTCAATTACATGAATCGGATTCCCCAGATATCACGATTGTGTAATTTTGGTCATCGAGTTCTAATTGTGCCAGTTGGGTCTTCTAAGTATCACGATTGTGCAATTTTGATCCTATTAGATATCATGATTGTGTAATTTTTAATGCTACTTGCCTACGTGGCACACATGAGACTAATTTGTGATCGATTTTCAAAAATGTCCTTTGCTGATAAACATTGGACCATATACTCATATAACGTACACGTGACCATTAAAACGTGAGATGTGTCAATAATACCATATATGAATATCATGTAAACTATCTAACTGGCTTCACTAAGTATCAAATCAATCTCACATATGTCACATAGACTAATGACATTAAAATTTGCACAATTGATGTGGGATCAAAATTGCACAATTACAATACTTACAAATAATATTGGCGCAATTGCAACTTGAGCTAAAATTGCACGATCATGTGACAGTTAAAAAACTCAATTGTTACATTGAAATAAGTGGATTAAAATTGCACAATCTTCGGACAATTAAGCCTATAGTAAACATAATCTAATTTGGAAGATATTATTTTTCCCTATTTTTTTATATTACGAACCAACTTACACCGCCCTACAATTTCAATAACCTTTAATAAATAATTAACATTACTGTTAGAAACGAGCTTCAAACTGCAGTAGAATCATAAGCCAGCTTCTGTCACTGTCTATGTCCCTGTCCGTGGGACCTACATTCCACTCACATTCATCAGTCCACCCCATTTTATGAACTCCAGTTTTGAATCACTTTCATGTCCGAAGAAGGAGAAGGAGAAGGATCACCGGAAGGAAAGACATGATTTTTTATATAAAGGGTATGTGTGTGCTGTTTTTTGTTGGCATATACAATAGTAGAATTAAAGTGTTATGTGGGTTTTGTAGACTTTTGAATACAAAAGACAAAGTGCCACCACTCCCTTTCCTTTATTAACTTTTCTAACTTCTTTTGATTTGGAATATCCATCATCAAAATCAAAAGAGTGGGAAGTTTCACTTAGCCGCTTTTTCATGGACTGTGATGAATTTATGTATGGTGAAATTCTTTGATTCCATGGTCAACTGTAGTAATGGTAAGCAGCTTAGTTTAGTTGTTATATTTGTTTTATTTGGTTGCTGAGAAAATGAAGCAGAACTGAAAAAAAATGAAAAAGGATCTTCTTTTTTTTTTTTTTTTTGGGTTTTGTTTTCAATTACTTTCACTTGTATGAATAGTTGAGTTTTGCAGTAGTATTGGGGTTTTCAATTTCTATCACTTTTAAATTTTTGGGCTTGTTTTCAATAATTCTCACTTGAATGAGTGTGAATAATGAATTTGTAATAGTGGGGTTTTTCATTTTCATAGTTGACTTGTCTTCATTTTCTGTTCATATCAAAATTTCCCAGTAATCAAAGAGACTTCTTTGAACGAATTCTTGACAAAAGTTTTGTGCTTTGGTGCTGCAGCATGTGTTCTTCTACATTGAGCTGCTTTGTGGCTTAATTCTTAGTTTTGGGTCTTATTCTAAAGCACTTTCTGAGAGTTTGGTTGCAGGTTGTTTCCAAATGGCACAGAAAATGGAACTATTGAGCAATTCTGGTCATCATTGATTGTGACAGGACGGCTCTATTTGTATACGTTCTCATAGTTTTGTGTTGGAGGAACCAAGCTATGGTTATTTTCATGCTCCTTGGTACATCAGAACCACCTATCAAAAGAAGAGCAGGTTTGAGGATTAAACAAGCGGGTAGGGGTTCATACCGTGGAAGCTAGGTGTGTGTTGTTGAAATTGTTGTTGGTTGTGTTTTGTGTTTGTGCTTTATTTTTGCGAAGTTCTGGAAAATACAACGGATGGAAGCTGCTTCTACAACGCAGTTGTTGAAGGGTTTTTGTGATGATACACAGTGGAAATATGCTGTTTTTTGGAAGCTTAACCAGCATTTTCCAATGTAAGTTCTTTGGATGTTGAGTTGCTTCTGTTTTTGTACTCATATGCAGTGTTTTGAAAATTCAGTACAATTGTTGTCTTTTTATGTAATGGTTATGAATATGTGATGCTCATCTTAGTTTACAAATGAGATTAATGACATTCCGGATAGGATTGAGCATCTTAGTGATGGCTCATGGTGTATAGGATCACTTTAATCATATAGTTGCTTCTGTAGATCTGCAATGCACTTCTTTAGAAAATGATGAATTTTATCTTCATGTCTTTTCTTATGAATTTAAATCAACAAAACGCATACTCACTTAAGAGGTCGATCTAGACGTTGATGTTCATAGCTCTATACAAAAATCTTCTTTTCACCTATTTCTGTTTTTGTTGAGAAACAGCATTTAGAACCTCAAGGTCAATATCCCTTTGGTCAAATTGGAAATTAATCGCATAAGAGATCATTTAGCAAACTGTAGTAGATTGTTATAGATTAAGTTGATGAGTAAATTAATGTCCATAACCATGTCTAGTATGTTACTTATAATAAATCTGATTGACAAACTACTTCTTCCAATGTTTGTATTAGACTATTAGCTTATAATTTTAGTACGTTGCGTGAGATTATGCAAGTCGTTAAGGATTAGATTGCTGGTTTGTAACACAAGTCTCTTTGTTTTAGGACTTTGTCCTGGGAAAATGGATACTATGGTTACCAGAAAACAAATGAGGTTGTGGAGAGTATGGGGGGTGGCCTCAATTTCAAATACAAAGATGGGGTATATTCTTCCAGCGGTGAAAATGCTGATGATCAAGGAGATTATTCAGCTCGACTACTCATGACTGAAATGTCTCATCTTAATTACAATTTGGGAGAAGGGTAACAACTTATGCCTTATAGTCTAGAAATTTGTTGTAGCAAATCAGGTGCTTCTGTAATTTAGTCAAATCATTCTTGTACATATTTGCATATAGAGTGTGCTTAAAAAATAATCATCTGTTATTAGAGAATCCCTGAATGGATGTTTTTACAGTGAGACCATGAGAACATATTTTGAAGTCTAAATGCTTTGGCTTTTCATCTATGTCACAGAGCCATCGTGCCTAAAATTGTAGTTGTGAGCATTGGTATCAAAATTAAATAATGGCTGCACATATTATATTCTTGTGCATATGATGTCATAAAGTAGCACCTATCTAGGCTCTTTAGATGGCCAGGATGCTATATTAATTATAATACCCTTGTGATACTGAAACATTTTTGTATTATGATCTGCAAAGATGATGCATACTCAATAACTATACCTGATATCATTCTATCAGGGTTGTTGGTAAAATAGCTCTTTCCGGGGATCATTGCTGGGTTTTCTGTGAGGATATGCTCGCCAGTAAATTTGACACTCGTTTAATCCCTGAGGTGAGATTCAATACATACAATTTCCTCATAGAAGTAAAACTAGTTAGCAATTCTGCTTTGAAATGCGTAATAACTGTAATCTTTTCCTCTTCTAGTGTCCTGATGAATGGCTTCTTCAATTTGCATTTGGCATCAAGGTAACAATATCTTGTGTTTGTATATTATTTAGTTTATACTACAAAAAAGGATTTGATTTCCATTTCTGTATAAATTATAAATGTACTAATCAGTGCGCTAGTGACTAGTCAACTCAATTGAGAGTAGGCACTAGGTATGACTTGCATAATATTTCTGTAATTTATGAGGCAATTCAAGTAAATGTTACGTTGATAATCTGGTTTTTTTTTTTTCAGACTATTGTGCTGGTACCAGTTCTTCCACAAGGGGTCTTGCAATTTGGTTCTTTTGAAGCGGTGCGTATGTGTTTTATATTTAGATCCTGACATAGAAAGGTGGGCTTTACAGTTTCGGAGTAACATCATGATAGCATACACCAATGGAAATACATATAAATCCTGTGCCACAAAATTTCTTGGATCATGTATCTGAGATATGTGCCTCGCCTTAAATATTACCTTCATTTTGGTCCATTTCCCCCCTCTATCAGCATCCTGTTGCAAGAGGTTGTTCAGGTTTTTGTGTAATTGTTTTTACACACAGCTACAGGCTCTGGTGCAAAAATTTGTGCGTTTATGTTAGTGTGCTAGTTGGTGCATCAGCTGTTGGTTGTGAGAGCATGTGTATTTATGTAGCAAATGTTTGTTTTATGCTTACCCAGCTCTTACACAATGCTATCTTTTCCTGTCAAGACTTTAGGTTGTTGAAGACCTGAAATTTATTACCAATATCAAGGACAAATTCCATTCCATTCATTGTCTACAAGCAAATACTGAACCTTTGAACTTGGGTACAAATATTCAAGATTGGTCATTCTCAGCCCTAACAGATGCTTTTACGGATAGCTTAGTTGAATCATCTTCTATTACAAATAGTACACTGAAAGGTGAAGTTTCAGGTTGTACTACACTCAATGTAAATGGATCAACAAGGTTGAATCCAACAATGCCATCATTTATTCAGGATGAGTGTCATATGTCTGGAGAAAATGAGCTGAATTCTCTTAAAAGAGCACATGAAAATGAGAAGAAAACAAATTATATGGAAGAAGAGATATGGGCCTGTTCTCAATGGGGCAACAATGTTGGATTATTTGGAGATACGTCAACTGAATTAGGCTCGTACTCTGGTGTAAATATGACAGAGCAACAATTAGGAGGCACTGAAACTGGTCATAATGATGTCAAGAATGTGAATGACTTTTTCACTTTTCCCTCAGAGTCTGAATTGCACAAAGTGCTTGGATCAATTGCATATAGACAAACAGCCAAATCTCTGTCAGAATTTATCTCCGAAGAGCATGATCATATTAATGGCTTTGAGTTTCCCAAAGAAATTGATCCAGAATATCTTTTGGATGCTGTTGTTAGTAATTTATGCAGTGCCTCCGACGATACTTCAAGTATATCCAACAGCGTGAAGTCTCCTATAAGCATGGCAATAGAGTTTACTGGTTGCATGCAACCTAACATTAATTCTGAAAAAAGCACTGTGCTTGCGAAAAGTTCAGACGTGAGAAGCAATCTCATGCCTGCAGTTATAATCAAGGGCAGAGATGATTTTACTAACCATTTTAAATCACCATCTTTTGGTGAAAATTCAAGCTTTTTGATTGATGAGTCACAGTCGGAAAAGGTCTATAGTCAGATGCAGACTATAAGTGGACCAAAGCGCTCTAGCACGAGCAAGAAAAGAGCAAAAGTTGGTAATTCCCAAAGGTCAAGGCCAAGAGATAGACAGTTGATCATGGACAGGATGAAGGAGTTGAGGGAACTTGTCCCAGATGGTGGAAGGGTAAGTTTTTATGTTTATGCACCAAAGCAAAGCTAATTTAACTGTTTGAGGTCTTTTTGTGCCATCTAAAATTTTTGTCTGTGGTCTTATGATATGCAGTGTAGCATTGACAATCTTTTGGAACGGACCATAAACCACATGCTGTACTTAAGAAAGATAACAAGTCAGGCTGAGAAACTGAAAAGATTTGCATATAGGGAGGTGAGGCTGACCATGTTTCTGAGAACTTGTATCAATATATTCAAATGTTATGTCCTAGCCCAGAAAACTTGTTTTTGTTTTAACACCTGAAACAATTTGTGGGCTTGCAATCCTTTGTGTTCATGTTCCACACAAAAGCTATATGATCTTATCTTTTGTTTTTTTAATAAAAAAAGTGGGGTGTAATTACCACAACAAAATGTTTTTTTGGGAAAGATTATTTGTCCATTAACCTGTCTCCTTACCACACCAAAAAGAAAAGGAATTATAGAGGGAAATGTGTATAACTTTGGTTGGGACTGCATCATTTAAGCTTGACATTGTGGAAGTTGGTGTACAGGTGCCCAAGTGCAACAAACAGAAAATCAAAGGCAGCCATCCAGGAAGGAGCTGTGCAATTGACATTGAAAGTGAACTAACATCTCCCATAATCATAGAAGATCTGGAAAGCTCAGGGCACATGCTCATAGAGGTATGTTATTTTTTTCTCCTCACCCTTTGTTCTGGAGCAAATTGAGCATGTTTGGTACATATTTAATCAGTACGGAAAAGTTGTTTCAAGTTTAACTTGATATGTTTGGCAAACCTGATTAAATTAGGAAAAAAAAACTGTTTTTATGGAGGAAAAGTTGTTTTTGTAAAAGCTAGAAGTTTGAAGCTTATTTAAAAAGCTGTTAGGTTATTTTGAAACCAATAACACTTTTCATTTTATACCTGCCAAACTATCTACTAAACAAATATTATTGAATTAAATAAATAATTTGATACCCTTTTTTGCAATTTATCGTATAATGGTATTTTTTTAACACAACTCAAACATAATAAATTATCTTATAATCGCTTTTTTAGTAAGCACATCCAAATATAAAATTAGTTGCTCAAATTTTCCAAAACAAATATCATACAAGAATTGCATTTATTTAAGTTACCACTTTTGTCACAGATGATATGCAATGAACATGGACTTTTCCTGGAGATTGCTCAGGTGTTCCGAAAGATGGACCTTACCGTCTTGAAAGGTGTTTTAGAAAACCGTTCAACTACTGACTGGGCTAGTTTCATTGTTGAGGTAAAGAGAAACATGCTTAATTTGATTAACTCTAAATTTGATTACAACAAAGTTCTAACATATATTTCTTTAACTTGCACAGGTTCCCAGAGGTTTTCACAGAATGGATGTTTTATGTCCTTTATTGCATCTTCTGCAGCTTAGAAGAAACACTGTGGCCTATAACGGCTGACCCTTCCATCCATGTGATCATGTTCTATATATGTCGACTAGAAGTCATGACAATGATATATTATAACATTGACTTCTGTCTAGTAGTGCAAATCATTGTGTTTATGCCCTCGTTAGTTTACTTTCAGCATTTTGGTTTTTTATGATAAAAAAAGTACCTATGTAAGTAAACAAGGACTCTGTAAGGGTGCTATTGGTTGTGGAAGAGTGACTAGCAAGTTACCAACCTTGTACTTTGATGTGACATTATGAGCTATAGGAAAAGTGTTTGCTAGAAAAGTAGATCCTTCCTTTTAGGGACAACATGTGGGTGCGTGAATGTTGTTAATCTTGAGGTCTTTGTGTAGAGCAGAGTAGACGGAACTCGATCCTCTCCGGTAACATGATAGAGAGAAAGAGACATAAAATAAAATATTATTTTATAAATAATATTATTTTATTTTATGTGTCACTCTTTCACCTGTTGGACACTTCCAGTTAATGGAGATGAGCTGAACCCAGAGTAGACCTTTCATTCTTCCTTGTTGAATTTTACTTTTAGCCACGCTGTGGATTATTTACCAGCTAAGTTTTTTAAGTCAAAAAATGTTGGGCTAGAAATTGGATATAATGAAGTTGTAGAGGAAATGTACTTATGTTTAAGAGGAATTATCATTTTTTATGATAGCTGTGCCCTGCAAAAATGATATCGTTAGATGCTTAAACAAAAATGTTGCTTGTAAATCTATACATCAAATGATGTGATTAATGAGTGAATAAATCATGATTAATAGTATCATTAATGAGTGTATAAATAATGATTAATAGTATCAAATGGTTAATGGTGTCGAGTGTACAGATAGATGGATGATTTTTTTTTTTTGGGACTAAAAAAGATACTCATTCATTCAAATTGGTAAAATATATCGAAAATAACACAAATTCAATATCGCTAAAAATCGAAAAGGATGAATCTGCGAACAAACTCAACATCCAGGTTAAAATGATAACATGACAAAATGTTTACAACTGTGACAAAATCAAAGCGATCGTAATATCCATACCTTCGGATATGTAACGTTGACGCTCAAGTCTTGATTGAATATGTAATGGATTGAAGCTGATCTGTCAATCTGAACCAAACGAACACTGTAACAAGATGGGAAACCAAAAGACGCCTGCTGTGACTCCGGCAAGTGTACCGGGTCGTCGCAAGTAATAAAAACACGGTAAGTAATTACCGAGGTCGAACTCAAGGATTGGGCTACCAATTCGACTAATCCGCGGGAAATCCGATACGTTTGGTCAAGTTACAGAAAAGTGGTTGAGAGAAAGAAGATTAATATCGAAATTCAATTAACAAGTCTAAATAAACTAATTAACTAAAAATCAGAAATTAAAATGTCCAAGGTCACAAATCCACCTACCCAACATGTATACCCAAGTGATGATGAATTCCTCCCTAAGTTCAATTATAATGTCAACCGGGACCCCTAAATTCACCTAAATCCACTCTCGTGCTCATTAGGACGTATTCGACGATTGGATTAATTACTTACTAGGTCTCATAATCCTAATCTCGAATTTGTTTAATTCTTGTTCCCTATAAGGTTGCACCGATCTCCTACTCACTCTCGTGCAATATTCGATCGATGATCCCAATTCAAGTTCTAAAACGCGAATCGCCGTTCGGCCTCAAACATGTTTAACAAATCAATCACGCAACACATATGATCAAGCATTCAAATCAGAATCGGAAAACATAAATTGAGACAAGGGAGAAAGACATACATCATATCGGATTTACATCGCCATGGGCGGCTTCATCGTTCCCTCGGACGAGGGGATTAGTTCCTCATGCTCATAGACAAACAATCGGACATAATCTCCATAAGAAAAAGGGAGACGCAGCTCCAAAGAGAAAAGAAATTACCCTAAACGCTACTCTAAACAGTGGAAAACTACTAGGATTCGCGGCCCTCCAAAAGCCCTACAGCCTCCTAAAGATGGATGCATCGTTCTGATACTGAAACAGCAATATATAGAATTCCTGATCTGCGCTCGCTCGTGAGGCGAGCAGCCTCTCGCGAGGCGAGAATTAAAATTGGCGCGCTTTCAATTTGAACTCTCGCGAGGCGAAAGTATGTTCGCGAGGCGAATCTTCGAACTTTCCTCTGTCACAGCCGTGACCTTCACTACGGCTAGGCCGTGATGGTCTCTGACTTCCAGGTCTTCATGATTCGCGAGGCGAGATTGGGTTCGCGGGGCGAGCCAGAGTGATGACTGTTGTTGCTTCAGTTGATGTTCAGGCTCGCGAGGCGAGCTTCAACTCGCGAGGCGAGTGTCTCCAGAAGTGCTTTTTCCACTGCTTCTTGACTTTCTCTGACTCCCGGAGCTTCACTTATTGACCTGAAAACACCAAAAGCAAACAAAAGCGTAATTCTATCCAAAATAAGCTAAAAACTACACAAAAGACACAAAATGAGTCAAAGTCCAACTTAGGAACAAAACAAGGCAAATTTGGGCGAAAACGAGATTGAACTCGAATAATTTGCACAAAAACCACGGTCCATCTAGTCATAAAACTAGATAAGCCGAAGGCTTATCAAAACACCCCAAACTTAAACCTTGCTTGTCCCCAAGCAAGCTTAAAACTCAAAAACGACTCAAGACTTGGCAAGCCTAAAGGAATCAATCGATTTCGCACAAATTTCATGCAATCAAAACAGTTTTTCTCCAATGATCTCCCCCCTACATTAATGTAATCCCCACATTCATCTACTTTAAACTTTTGAGAACTTCATCATTCATGCAATCATTAATCTAAGTTGAGGTTCAGAGTCACACACAAAAAGAAGATCACCAATTTCAAACAATTGCCTTCCTCACAAGGGTATGTAAAATTTCACTCATTCGCTCAAATTCGTCTAGGCTTTCAACTTTTTCACTCAATTTCACTTATCAAGAGCACTTCCCATGAATTTGATTTTCATCTCAAAAATAGTTCCCACGAAAACATGCATGCAACATCAGAAGGTCTTTAAAGGTTGTAATGGGGCCTGGCTGAGGGTAGGATAATGAAGGATATTTAGGCTTAAGTCCCTAGGAACTAAGAGAGCATGAGCATTTTGACACTTTTTCCACTCAAATTCCTTTTTCCATTTTTTCATTTGGGCTCGGGTGACTACATCCTTTTCTTTGCTAATCTTTTTGTTTTGCCCCTTTTCTTTTGGCATTTTTTTTTTGTTTTCTTCTTTTCTTTTCTTTTCTTTTTTTGCCTTGGGTCAACCTTTATTTTCTTTTTCTCATCCCAATATGACATATCACCTCGTAGCCACCCCAAACTTAGTTTCTCACAACCTTTCTCTTGCTCATTTCCATGCTCTCCTAATCCTAAGATTGGGTTAACATGGTTTTTCAGATTTTGGCTCGTAATGTAGGGTCATCAAGAAACAATAGGTCAATTGGGCTCAATTTGGCTAACTAGGGAACATGCATTAGGGATGGTTCTTTTCAGGCCAAGTAGTTATTCAAAGAAAATTGCCTAAATCATTTGATGCAACACATAAACATGCAAACCATATAGAGATTCAAGCAAATTCGGGAAAGTGCAACTTAACAGTGATTCACACATTCAAAAACAGAGTTGGAGGCTCAAATCCTCACCTGGACATTTTGCAAATTGTTTGACCGAGATACGATTCCTAGTGTGTGCACCCCCTCACCCCAAACTTATCATAAATCAAGTAATCACAACAAAATTCTCAAAGTTCAGTTTTCAATTTTTAAGTGGGGATAAATTTTTCTAATTCCAGAACCTAGGGGGAAATCATCGATGGTCAAAATATTTCATGCAATCAATCTATGCTCAATCTAATTAAAATCCAACAAGCTTGCCGACACGACATTTCATACAAAAACTCTTGATCTTCTCAAATTATTCAAGAGTGACAAACAAAAACAAAACAACAAGCAAAAACAAAACAAAAGTTAGGAACAGAGAGGGATACCTAGCTTGGGTTGCCTCCCAAGTAGCGCTTGTTTAACGTCCCGAGCCTGACTTATTAAGAAGCATCCACCTGGATCCCATAGTCTGTGGTACAGAGGCCAAGGGACGCTCATCATATCGAATCCTCCACCCGGATCCCATGGTTTGTGAAGTGGCTCTCGCAGGAGCAATACCACTCTATTCATTATTCCACCAGGCCTTTGTGTGAAAACCCCATCGACCTCTATAATTATGAACTCACTTCCTCTCGGGTCAAATGGTGTCTTCACGAGGAAGTGTGCCAGACAAGTGGGAGGGTCTAACTTACCCATGTCCACACATGCATGTAAGCCAACATAGTTATTTAACGCATCGAAATCAGGTTGCTTGGCAAGCATGGTGAAATCCTCTGCCACTTTATCTTCATTTTGTTCTCTACCCCCTTGCTCCGGTGCCTTGTCCCTTGCCAACTCCTCTTCCTTAGGTTGTTCTTCCTCAACATGTGGTAGTTCTTCCTCAACTCCCTGAGAACTAGTTACATCCCAGTCATATCCCAACACCCCACTGCTTCTAGTTGTTGTGGCATTGCATTGGTTCTTAGGGTGGTTCTCGGTATCAACTGGGAGAGTCTCTGGGGGATGCTCATTTATTTGCCTTGCGAGTTGGGCAATCTTCATCTCTAATGCCGCATTCGCCTTCTCAAATGATGTGGCCATCCTATCAATGGCTGCGTTTGTATTGATTGACACTTTCTCAAGTGTCGCACTCAACTTCTCAAGAGCCAACTCCCAAGGTTGTGGTTGCCAACTCTGTTGAGGTTGTTGTTGCCAATTTTGTTGAGGTTGTGGCTGCCAGGCTAGACCATCGTCAGCATTACTCTAAGCGAAATCCGGATGGTCTCTACTCATATCTCCCCAATACTGATTCTGACTCTGATAGTTGTTCTGGGGCACGCTGTCATTATGCCATGGTTCCACATACACTTGAGGGAAGTAGAACGGACAACTCCAAGTGTCATGGTTTCCATCACAATATTCGCAACCCGGAAGCATTCCTTCGTGTACCTCGCATACAAAACAAGGCAAGACCAAGTGGAATCAAAGAAGTAGAGAGATAGTAGAAAATAAAAAGAAAATAATAATAAAAATAAAAATAAAAAATAAAAAATAAGAACAAAAATAACTTAACCAAATAATCAAACTCCCCTAAAATCAGAAAAATTGGTTGTGCCAATCCCCGGCAACGGCGCCAAAAACTTGTTGGTGACGCCGGCAAGTGTACCGGGTCGTCGCAAGTAATAAAAACACGGTAAGTAATTACCGAGGTCGAACTCAAGGATTGAGCTACCAATTCGACTAATCCGCGGGAAATCCGATATGTTTGGTCAAGTTACAGAAAAGTGGTTGAGAGAGAGAAGATTAATATCGAAATTCAATTAACAAGTCTAAATAAACTAATTAACTAAAAATCAGAAATTAAAATGTCCAAG
The DNA here is from genome assembly GCA_030762895.1 of Sophora flavescens. NCBI lineage: Eukaryota > Viridiplantae > Streptophyta > Magnoliopsida > Fabales > Fabaceae > Sophora > Sophora flavescens. Next base: position 248,412,014 of record CM061063.1, on the reverse strand, counting down.
GTCACAAATCCACCTACCCAACATGTATACCCAAGTGATGATGAATTCCTCCCTAAGTTCAATTATAATGTCAACCGGGACCCCTAAATTCACCTAAATCCACTCTCGTGCTCATTAGGACGTATTCGACGATTGGATTAATTACTTACTAGGTCTCATAATCCTAATCTCGAATTTGTTTAATTCTTGTTCCCTATAAGGTTGCACCGATCTCCTACTCATTCTCGTGCAATATTCGATCGATGATCCCAATTCAAGTTCTAAAACACGAATCGCCGTTCGGCCTCAAACACGTTTAACAAATCAACCACGCAACACATATGATCAAGCATTCAAATCAGAATCGGAAAACATAAATTGAGACAAGGGAGAAAGACATACATCATATCGGATTTACATCGCCATGGGCGACTTCATCGTTCCCTCGGACAAGGGGATTAGTTCCTCATGCTCATAGACAAACAATCGGACATAATCTCCATAAGAAAAAGGGAGACGCAGCTCCAAAGAGAAAAGAAATTACCCTAAACGCTACTCTAAACAGTGGAAAACTACTAGGATTCGCGGTCCTCCAAAAGCCCTACAGCCTCCTAAAGATGGATGCATCGTTCTGATACTGAAACAGCAATATATAGAATTCCTGATCTGCGCTCGCTCGCGAGGCGAGAATTAAAATTGGCGTGCTTTCAATTTGAACTCTCGCGAGGCGAAAGTATGTTCGCGAGGCGAATCTTCGAACCTTCCTCTGTCACAGCCGTGACCTTCCTCTGAAACAGCAATATATAGAATTCCTGATCTGCGCTCGCTCGCGAGGCGAGAATTAAAATTGGCGCGCTTTCAATTTGAACTCTCGCGAGGCGAAAGTATGTTCGCGAGGCGAATCTTCGAACCTTCCTCTGTCACAGCCGTGACTTTCACTACGGCTAGGCCGTGATGGTCTCTGACTTCCAGGTCTTCATGATTCGCGAGGCGAGATTGGTTTCGCGGGGCGAGCCAGAGTGATGACTGTTGTTGCTTCAGTTGATGTTCAGGCTCGCGAGGCAAGCTTCAACTCGCGAGGCGAGTGTCTCTAGAAGTGCTTTTTCCACTGCTTCTTGACTTTCTCTGACTCCCGGAGCTTCACTTATTGACCTGAAAACACCAAAAGCAAACAAAAGCGTAATTCTATCCAAAATAAGCTAAAAACTACACAAAAGACACAAAATGAGTCAAAGTCCAACTTAGGAACAAAACAAGGCAAATTTGGGCGAAAACGAGATTGAACTCGAATAATTTGCACAAAAACCACGGTCCATCTAGTCATAAAACTAGATAAGCCGAAGGCTTATCAACGCCGCAACAAGACGGGAAACCAAACGATGTAACAAGACGACGAACAAAACAGCGCTGCACGCAAAAGACGAAAACACAGAAAAACATGAAAGAAAAATCAGATCTATGTGGAAAAATCACTTATTTAGACAAAAAGAGAGAAAAAACGATGTAGAGGGGTGATTCCATGCCAAAAAATGCCTCAAAACCATCCCTTCCGATGGATGAGGAAGAATGAAAAAAGGAGTAGAGAGAAGCTTGTGTGAGAGGCGGCTCTAGGTTTTATAGTTGGATGGTTAATGTTGCAATTTTATGGTGAATGACGTACAAAGTTTAGTTGATGTGAAAATTTCAAATGTTTAAATATCATTGTTAATGCTTTAAAAACGAATGGTATTCTATATAAAAAAAAATAGTGTATCGATGAAAGATGATTTTCTATTTGATTTTGAAGCTACATGTTGTTGATATCCATGATAGCAAATATAGCCGATTTTGTCTGATAGACAAATAAGATCATCAATATAAACCTACAGATTGTTCAAGTAGGCACCATTCTGTTTGATAGACAATGATTGGTATGATTGAGATTGAGATTGAGATTAGGCTTTGAAAGATCAATGAGGCTTAGATCAAACCATTACCGGCAAAATAACATATAATAAATGTCCATTATCTTTTTTTTTTCTTCATTTTTTCTTTAATTACAACAGATTTCCCTGAACCCAGAGTTGGCTGGCCCACTATTCATCATAGGCACAACAAAGGGTGCATGTACCAGATCAAACCAACAAAGTTATCGTATGTGGCTGAAGTAGAATATAGATCTGTTGCCAACACTGCTGCTGAAGTCATGTGGCTACTTAATCTTCTTGGTGAGCTTAGGTGTTTCAGCACCAACTCCTCCACTCTTTTGTGATAATATTGGAGCCACCTATCTTTGTTCAAATCATGTGTTTCACTCACGGATGAAGCATATTGCACTTGATTGTCATTATGTTCACCAGCTCGTTCAAATGGGCAAACTTCGGGTATCTAATCACGATCAGCTAGCAGACTTGCTCACAAAAATGTTGTCTCGGATCAGTTTACTTTTCTTAGAGACAAGCTTGGAGTCACTGATGGTGACCCAATCTTGAGGGGGGCGTAATAGACAATAAATGTCTATTTTCTTTGCACTTGCTATTTATTGCTTAGATTGTGTATTTATAGTTGAGATTGTATATCTGTAACTACTCTGATTCTTCTCCTAGACTTTAGGAAATAATTGCTGTAACTTCTCCTAGACTTCAGGAATTAGTTTGAATTTCAAATTCATCTCTGTATCTATAAATAGGCTGCTGTAACATGATTTATTTCAAGGAGATATACAATCGTTTTACAAAAAAAGGTTAGGAATTTATTTTGGCACTCTACGGTTTGGTCAATTCGGTTGGTGCTTAATGATATGATCTTCAACATTGGAACTCTTGATTGTTAGATAATGTGGGGTCTGGTCTGCAACAAAGAAGAGAAAAATAAGTGACATGCGCACCCTCCAAGGCGTGTAAGAACACTAGGCTTTAGGTTCGATTCGCCCCCACCAATCTCTCCTCGTAGATTGGATGCAACAGGTATAACCGGCGAATCCCCTTCAGGATACAATGGAGAACCTTGGTTTGGTTTGCACACCCTAAACCAAGCGTATCGTCAATGGCATTTTACAGAATAATAGTTTCCTTAATTCTCTCTGCGCATTAAGGGAAGAAAGGAAGTGATTTGGCTTGCAGAAGTTTAGCCAAATTTCAGACCTCATTCTGCATGCACAAGTGGTTCTATTTATAGACCAACTTATGCCTCTTGGTGAATGAAATAACCTTTCATGTATTTGAAAGAATGATTGCAACCTTTCATGAATGTACACTTGATGAATGAACATATTTAATCATGAAAAAACACACCTATTAGGAAAGATTTGAAAGCCATGAAGAGACACACCTATTAGTATCATTCAACCTCTTTCCAACTTGGTGTCTTGGACTTCCATTATTTTGGAAATCCCTCACAATCCCCCACCATTTTCAAAATAAATCCAAATCCCATTATTCCGGAAATCGCATGCTTTCAGACAAAGGTATCTTGGGGATTTGAACCTTTGCTTAGAAAGCAATGGTTGCACTCATCCCCAAATAAAGTGGTAGACAAGCTTTGAACCAAATATTCATTAGAACAAGCGTGCATGACTTACACATGAAATCTCGGTACCATTGAACGACGTGGTAGTGTGACACATTTGGTAAGGCCTTGTGTCGTGTATCCTTTTCATGAGAGCTTACAGAGTCAAGCCCAACTCTAATAAGTGGCCCCACTTCACTCTCATATAGGTGAACTTTACCAAAAGCACCCCCATAAGTTGGGCACCTCAGCACATATGTGCTATAGGTCCATTAAGAGCAAAAGCTTACCCTTTTCCTTTTGTCCTTACGGTATCCAAGTACTTTTAAACCTTGGGATGTATCTATTCATCAAGTACTTGCAATCACTCTCATAGTGTACTTTGGCCACATTGAACTCAAGACTTGATGCTACTGAAGTGTGAGTTGGGTTTCCACCATTGATTCCCATCCATAATGATGTTTTTCCATATCATATCACTTGTCAGTCTTTTTGTCAAAGGATGCAAGATTTCTTTCCATCTTATAAAGACCTTGGATATTACTCCATTTGCAATTAGTTCCTCGATATAACTATGTCTTAGCCCAATGTTCCTGAACTTTCCATTATAAACCTGGCTATATGCTCTTGATAGTGTTTACTGACTATCCCATTGTATGGATACTGGCGCCATTAAAATTGGTATCTCATACAACAAATTTCTAAGTCAGAACTACCTCTTTGTTGCCTGCTGCCAATGCTATGAATTCTGTAGCCATGGTGGAATTTGCAATGTAAGTTTGTTTCTTGGATCCAAATAAATAACACCCCCCACCAAATTTGAAGACCCAACCGCTTGTTGAAGCATGGTCTCTGGTATAATTCACCCAATTGGCATCTGCGTATCCTTTTAGTACCGAAGGATATCCATTATAGTTTAAACTATAGTTCATTGTCCCCCTCGAGTATTTCAATACTCTTCGGACAACATGCCAATGGTCTTTGCTTGGATTACCTGTATACCTACTTAGCCTCCCCACAACATATGTAATGTTTGACCGGGTACATGTCATTGGCATACATTAAACATCCAATTACTTTTGAGAATTGAAGTTGTGCTACTAGACTACCTTTATTTAGCACTAAATTAATGCTTTGATCATAGGGAGTAGTGGTAGGTTGACAATTAAAGTGATTAAATTTCTTTAATACCTTTTTCTACATAGTGATATTGGGGTAAACCTACATTCTCACATTCTCTTATTATTCTAATTCCTAGAACCACATCAGCTACCCCTAAGCCTTTCATGTCAAACTTTCTAGATAAGAACCTCTCAGTTTCTTCTACCTAATCTAGATCAGTACCAAATATTAATATATTATCAACATATATATCATCAACATATAAACAAATCATGACCCCTTTTCCTCCATGGAATTTACTATAAATACACTTGTCAGATTTATTTATTTTATATCCATTAGCTAGCACAACTTGATCAAACTTTTGATCCCATCGCTTAGGATCTTATTCTAGTCCATACAATGACGTATTCAATTTACACACTTTCTTTTCCTGACTATTAACCACAAACCCTTCATTTTGTGTCATATACACCTCTTCATCTATTTCCTCATTGAGGAATACCACATCCATTTGATGGATGACAAACTTATAGATGTATCCAAGTGCCAACAGCACTCTAATTGAGGCAATTCTTGCCATCGGTGCATATGTATATAGCCAATGCCCTCTTTTGTGTAAATACCTTAGCAACTAGTCTTGCCTTAAAAATCAATGGTTCCATCTACCTTCATTTTCCTTTTGAAAATCCATTTACAACCTATTGGTTTGGAACCAGGTGGGAGGTTTACTAGTTTTTACGTTTTATTCCCCATTACCGAGCCCATTTATTCTTGTATAGATTTCATCCAGAAAGTGGGATCTTGAGATTTATTGCCTCTTTAAATGTGTCTGGATCACTTTCTGTATTCTAACAGGTTGACCTATAACTATCTATGGACTCTCTTATTCCTTCAACAAGGAACATGAAAAACATTGGTCTCTGTAAGTTTTCTCTTTTCTAGCTCTCTGACTTCTCCTAAGCTCTAAACCCACCAAAGTATCTTTATTAGATACATTGTTTTCCGGATCATGTGCATTACTATAAACATTATCCTTGTGACTTGGAATTGAGTTAAGCCTATCTTCTTGAAATATTACATTCCCAGACTCAATCACTGTAATAACAAGACGAGTCACTATATTCCATAACTATGAATCTATGCGCTTTGATAATTTTAGCATAGCCCGGGAACACACATTCAATTCTCCTTTCACATAATTTATTTCTTCTGGTTCAAGAACTTTTACTATCGTCCTACAACCTCAAACTTTGAAAATTTGAGAATGAGTTTTCAATTTTCAAGAGCTCATACGAGGTTATCTTGTTCCTTTGTTTGGAACCATATTTACTACCTAACAAGCCTTTAATATGACTTCTCCCCAAAATCATTTTGTTAGACCAACATAGGATATATATCATGACTTTTACCATTTCTTCTTATATCCTATTCTTATAACTCCCAAAGCATTTATTTAACAAATATCTTATAACAAACAACTTCAATTTATCCATACTATATACTGTTATAATCTAACATTTATTTCCTTTACCTTATTGACTAATACAGTATACAAATATTAAATGAGTTCAGCATTTAAAGCATACCAGAGATAAATATATTTTAATGACCTATTATTAATAAACGCCAACATTGGCTTGATGGTAAGTCTGCTTGCACCTATAATTTCTGCCTAAGTTTGAATCCCAACGGTTATAACTTTTCACATGCTTTTTGTTTAAAAACTTTGAAAATTGGTTCAAAACTTCAAAATCTGGAATTGAACCCGCGACCTGACCATGATTGCACAGGCGCATCTACCATCAGACCAACACATCGATTGATGTAATCTTGTAGCGTCACTTCTAATTAAACCAGAAACATCTGGATACACCACAACTGCACCCAACTGGGTCAACCAGACCCACTTTCAGAAAACTGGGTTTACATGATTCACTTTCATTTTTGCCATTTTTACAAACTTATCAACCTAAAGTTATATTTTACTATCTATGTCTTGGATTCATGTTAAATACATATTCTTTGATAAATCTGAATAATTATCACAATAGAAAACTAACAAAACAATGATAAAAAATCATTAAGGTTTTCTATAAATTTAATATATGAACATCTATGACCATTATGACAACTTTAAAACAGTATCAAAAATTACATCCAAATATTTCTAATTTCTATAAAATCAAGAACAATTCCATCTTATATTCTTACAATCATGCGCTTCATAATATAAGATTGTGTACTCTAAATACAATTGGTTGTTACATGGATCAAATCCATTCATGTATGCACTTGATATAATCATTTATATCTAAGACTTTTCTATCAGAATAGAACAATATACTTGCATGCATAATAAACCAAACATCTTCATGTTCATCAAAGTTCACATACTTGATTTTATTCTAATCCATGCATCTAAGGCTTTAATACCACATGCTATAATTTTAACATAAACAAAGAATGCCTTTAGCATTGTAAACATATGAATTTAGAATACCAAGTATAACATAGCCATGAAAGTAATTGTGCACCTTTCACCATGGTCACAAATAAACATATTTTTGATGAAGCATTTGAGTACTCACATCTCCTGGTTGTAAAACGATCATGCATCTCTTTCTCCCAACGAACGGAGTTACCCTCGAACATCTCCACTTTGACAATGTCAAATGTCATCTACTTCAATGTTGTAACCATTTTTATAAAACGAAAATCGAACCTAAAGATTGTTAGATAATGTGGGGTCTGGTCTGCAACAAAGAAGAGAAGAACAAGTGACATGCGCACCCTCCAAGACGTGTAAGAACACTAGACTTTAGGTTCGATTCGCCCCCACCAATCTCTTCTCGTAGAGTGGATGCAACAGGTATAACCGGCGAATCCCCTTCAGGATACAATGGAGAACCTTGGTTTGGTTTGCACACCCTAAACCAAGTGTATCGTCAATTGCATTTTACAGAATAATAGTTTCCTTAATTCTCTCTGTGCATTAAGGGAAGAAAGGAAGTGATTTGGCTTGTAGAAGTTTAGCCAATTTTCAGACCTCATTCTGCATGCATGGTTCTATTTATAGACCAACTTATGCCCCTTGGTGAATGAAATAACCTTTCATGTATTTGAAAGAATGATTGCAACTTTTATGAATGTACACTTGATGAATGAACACATTTAATCATGAAAAAACACATCTATTAGGAAATATTTGAAAGCCATGAAGAGACACACCTATTGGTGTCCTTTAACCTCTTTCCAACTTGGTATATTGGACTTCCATTATTTTGGAAATCCTTCACATTGATCTCTCGACTTTAATTGACTTGATAAGATTTTGATCTTGGTCATGGTTTGTGGCTGCAATTGGTGCCTTCGGTTACATGTTCTCAAGTTGGTGCCACTATTTATCCTACTGGATGCCTAACCTGAGCTCTATTTGCATAGGGGTTGAAGCCTTTCTGTTTTTTCTGTAGAGGAACATACTGTATCTACTGGTTTTTGCGAGGCTTAGAGGACTTATATCTGTATTTTTCAGTATCAGCATATAAAAGGTTTTATCTTGGTTTGTTGTACTGAACTATATCCTGTTTTTCTTCTTCTTCTTGGTGTTGTTGGTTTTTTGAAAGGCCGAGAGGTCTTTTATCAGTGTTCTAAGTGTTCTAAGTACCAGTGTGTGAACGGTTTTATCTTGGTTTGTTGTACTGAACTATATTTGTCCTGGTTTTTTTTTTTTTTTTTGTCGTGTTGATTTTTTCAAAGGCTGAGAGGTCTTTTATCAGTGTTCTAAGTACCAGTGTGTCAACGATTTCCTTTTGGTTGTTGTACCGAGGCTACCATCACATTGTTGTTTTGGTGTTCTCATGTGATGGAGTGTATAAGGGCTGTTTAGAGGTTTTTTGGGAATGCTACAGGAGTTGTTAATCTACTCTGTTTCTTAGTGTTTGTCGTAGTTTATTTGGTTGTTTCTATCCTAGATTAGGATTTATAGATTGTATACGCCTTAATGTATTCTATTGGGATTTCAAAAGATTTTTTTTACAAGTAATAAAAAGTCATGTGATATTTAAAAACTTTCTAATGGATTGTTTTTTATGACGGATTTGTGGGACTTTGTGTGACTTTTTAGTAACAAAAAGTCTCACCTCAACCCATCAGATTTCTCAAGATTCTCCATTCTTATTTCTATTCACCTTATGCCTTTATCTCCCTCCCTCCCTCTCTCTCCTTTCTCCCCCTCTCCATCTCTCTCCTTTCTCCCCCTTTTTCTCCCCCTTGCCCCCCTCTCTATGTCTTTCAACTTCAGAATGCATTTGTTACATATTATTTGACGGAAAAAAAAATCTAATTGAAAAAATCATTTGTAACGAGTTTGATGGTGTTTGTTTAAACTTTTCATTAAAATCATTTTAAAAAAACATTTTTAAGGTTAAAATCAGAAGCTACAAGATTTTACTGGTAATGGTAACGACCCTCAAAATGGAAATGACTTTAGATATTTGAGATATGTGAGATTTTTAAATCGCATGATATTTTCAAACCACAGTTCACAATTTTTAAGTCAGTGCCTCCATTTCTATTTAAGACATAAGCTGGTGTTAGCATGTGTAACACTACATAACTCCCTTTGTAAAGAATGTCGTTTTGATGAATTTCCAATTGAACAAATAGATGAATTTTCATCTTCAATATCACCAGCTAATGTAGACAGTAATTTTGAACCTATTGTTCAAACCCAATAGCAGGAACGAGAAGATGCTAATGCTTGGAGGGCTAGCATGACTTTAGATATGTGGAGAAATACAACTTAGGAGGACATGAAATTACATCAATTTGACTATTAATTAAAATATTAGAAAACTTGTTTTAGGTTTTACTTTTTTTAATTATATTATTCATTTCTTTGTTACTTTTTTTCATTGGCTCTTGTAACTTCAAATGTTTGTTAAAAATTCATGTTTTCCTTTCAAATCTTATAAATCCATATACTATATTCAAATATTATAAAGTCCTATTATATGAATCCTTTAAAATCCACACATGAGAATCTTGATTATAAAAATCTTTTAAAAAAAGTATTTTAAAATCTTATAAGTCACTACATTCCTACATAGTATTTTAAAATCCGCAAGACAATTTTAGGCTAAAACAATCTTTTAAAATCTCAATCCAATCCAATACACCTTACCTTAGAGTGCTCTTTTTGCTTTGGTCTTGGTGTTACTTTGTATATGGGCATGAGTATCCATTATAGTCTATTTCAATACAATTTGCTTATTAAAAAAAAAGTGTGGTTTAAAAGCAACAACACCCTAAGAAAGCTCCATGTAAACTCTTCCTCAAGATTCACCATGTATGAAGGTGTTGTTGACATCAAGTTAGTGACGGTGCTAGCCATGAGCTGCAACAATGACCCACAATAACCTAACAGTAATCAGCTTTGTCACTGGAAGAGTATGTCAAAATAATTCACCCTTTCAATTTGAGTGTATCTTTTGACCGTAAGACGAGCCTCGTAGCATTCAATGTATCGGTCAACCTTGTATTTAATGCAAATAAAAACCTTACCAAGAGGCAAATAAGTGAGAATCCAAGTATGGTTTTCTTCCAAAGTAGAAAACGCAGCTTGCATTACCTTGGTCCTGTAAAAAGTAAAATAACTCTTTGGTGTAAAGATGCTTAGCATATTGTGTTTGTATTGATTGAAGAAATTGTATTGATTACATTGATATGCGATAAGGTTGTACAAACTAACCAACAAGTGTACTGTTAAACAAAAAGTTATGACAATAATATACAACATTGACTTCTTCTAGTAGTGCAAATCATTGTAGTTTACTTTCAGCATTTTGGATTTTATGATAAAAAAAAGTATCTGAAAATGTAAGTAGACAATGACTCTGTAAGGGTGCTATTGACTGTGGCGTGTGGAATAGTGACTAGCAAGTTACCAACCAACTTAGTTCTTTTGATGTGGCATTATGAGCTATAGAGAACGAGAAGTGGTTGCTAGAAAGGTAGAACATTCCTTTTAGCCTTTTAGGACAACATGAGGGTGCGTGAATGTTATTTAATCTTGAGGTCTTTCGGAATAATGTTTTCGTAAATTAGAGTTTTTCAAGCACAAAACAGAATCCAGTGCAGATAAGATGCTTTGATACAGACGCATGTTTCGGCAAACTGAATTTCAAAAGGTAACTATAAACCCTCCCCAAAAAGAGTTTAGGGAAGAGAGTACTCATATTTATCCTGGTTTACCCACAACCTTTGGGTTACATCCAGTCCTTGGTTTCGCCAAGTTTTAACACTATAACTGATTAATGTTACAGGCGAGTATTATTTGCACACCTAGCCTCTCCAGGCTCAACCACAAGTATTGTTTGCACTCCTAGCCTCTTTAGGCTCAACAAGTATTCTTGAAACAAGCCTCTTCAGGCTCAGAGATTGAAAGTTTGTTTGAAGCACAACTTCAATAATACAACAACAATTCAACCAAACAAAACTTCAGAAAGTGAATACAAATTTAATATCTGGTGAGTTGCAGATGAGTTCTTCTCTAGATGATTTGTAACTTGGAGAGAAAATGATGAGAGTAATGAGAGCTGTCAGCTTGTAGTATTCTCAATAAATTTTCTTTTAAGAGATTGTATGATTATTGTGAGTATTGTGTCTTGACTTTGTTGTATATGCAACTCTGCCTTTCAGCTCTTCGACTTCTTCTATTTATACATGACCATAATAGATCCGTTGGGGTATGGTCAGTGATCTTTGTATTTATCTTCTGGACAAATAATAGCCATTATGACTTTGGCATTTAATGCTAGAGAACGTTGGAGGTCCTGTGTTTACTGCAGAGCATAGCAGATATGTTTTCTTTAGTTGGGCAGCGTTTCTTTCCTTATTTGTGCAACACCTAGAAAAGCTCAGATAAAGGTGTTTTTCACTTTATTGCATAAGGGACATTTTGCAGCATTGCCCTTGTCTTTTCTTCTTTTCTGTACTCGATAGAAGACAAGGAATAAAGTAATATACTTCTTTTGAATATTTTAATTCCTTTCTTCAACAAAATACTCTTATCCAGATTTCAAGTAATTTCTTCATAAAGTATTTTCTCCTTTTGAACGTTGCTTCAGTCACGAGAGAAATATATATATGCTTCAGTCACGTTGCTTCATAGCTTCTTTCTTTAATACTTCAGGTCTTCCTAGCTGGAGATATGAACTTGAACATACTTTAGAACTCTTTGATGACTCTAACATGAGCTGAGTATCTTCCTTGATTCTATAAGAACATTAGATGCATCCTTTAAATAATCAGACGCTTCTTTGTATGAATCTTTATAGATGATACAGTCTGTAATCTTGATCTGTCTTCTTTCAACTTTCTTCAGAAGATTGTATTCATACTCTTTGTTGTTTTGGAAAGGGTTTGATCAGTGTATAGCTTTTGGAGATTTTCTTTGTCTTTCAGCTGAGAGACGAGATAGAGATCTTTGAGTAGATCACTCTTCATTCTTTGACATAGTCTTTTCATGAATGACTTGATTGATTGGATGATACACTATCTTCATCTTTCAATCTTCAAGATACTTGATTGGGAATAACATTTTGGCTTCAAGCTCATAGCTTCTTCCTTTATCTATAAGGAGTCTGAGATATGATGTTTGCCTCAGTGCTTGAGTCTTTCACCAGACGCATTATTCTTGCATCGTGCATTTAGCTTCCAAAGATCAGACGCATAAACTATGCTTTGATTCTTTAGATGAGTTGATCTGCTAAGATCATTTTCTTTCTCTGCACATCTCAAGTAGATGATTAGTAATAGTCAAACAGTTCAATTAAAATCATTTGCTCAATGTGAGTCAGACGCATGACAGAGTTAGATGTTTTGTGACTTAATAGTACAAAGTTTAGTTAAAAGAAAATTTCAAATGTTTAAATATTATTGTTGATGCTTTTAAAGACGAATGGTATTCTGTAAAAAAAAATGAATGGCGTTGATGGAAGATGATTTTCTATTTGATTTTGAAGCTACATGTTGATATCCATAATAGCAAATATAGCTGATTTTGCATAATAGTTACTAATTCTATATTTTACTAACTGCCACTTATAACTAATTGATATAAAAGTGATATGTCCTTATATACTTGAAGTTATAGTTTTATCATTTAATAACCCCTGCAAGGTGGAGAGTATATATTCAACACTTCCAGCATAGAGATGAAATGAAGTAGGATCTAGGGTCTTGTGATGAGATCTTCAAGTTGAACATTGGAAAAGAGAAGAAAATGGAAAGATGAGCCTGGAGTTTTTTTGTGTTGTGATGCGTGATTTTTAGATATAAAGGCAAGTGCACCTCGTCGCAAACAAGTAATACGGTGGTAAGACCGGTTATCGTATCCACAGGGATCGGTTGTCAATTACCAATTCGCAAACTCAACAACTATCTAGACTAAACTATGGCATGAAGAGATCATAAAATAAAGAAACAAAATATTTTTGTCTTTTTGGAATTTTGTCAAACACTTGGTATGCAAACAGAGATGTGGCTAGAATTGTCAGGGTTAGACTACACTAATCCTCCCTTAGTTGCAATGAAATGGCTTCTAACACAAGTCATAATTCAATTATGTCAATCAAGCCTTTTCTAAAATACTCAAGCCTAATGTCTTAGGTGCATTGAGCCTAAAACCCCAAATTAAACCCTAATGTCTTAGGTGGATCAACCTGAGATTTTGCATTAAGTTAAGACTTATAAGATTGCAAGCAGCCAACACCTATGTCTAGATTCTTGACCTACTTGGCATATGATTCATGAGCATGCCTTAATACCAATCTGTCAATTGTCTATCAAAGCAACATATCATTCATATGGGTAGCTAATCGAAGGAAAGCATTAAACACAGAATCACATACTCATAACGAAATAGAAACTTGTATTAAAACAACCACATCACTATACAACTAAGTTCAAAAAAGTTACATCTAACCCCAACAACAGGGGAATTTAACTACTCATGATAAGGAAATACAAAAGGGAAAAAGAGAAGGGATGAAGAACACTCATAGAGGAATCCTCCAATCTTCTCCTCATCCAAGAGCAGAGAAAACGCCCCCTTTTTGGGTAGAAACCCTCTCCAGCCGCCAGCCTCAGCCTGCTTCCAAGTGCAGATCCCTAATTCTGTTCAGTGCAGCTCTATTTATAGATCAGGCGCGCGTCACGGCCGTGACAGCCATCACGGCCAGGCCGTGATGGTTTCTGACTTGGGCGCCTCTTCATTTACTGATTCATCACGGCCGTGATATCCATCACGGCTAGGCCGTGATCGTTTCTGACTTTTCCAACTAGCAGGTCACGGCCGTGATAGACATCACGGCTAGGCCGTGACAGCTTTTGAATTTTGGCTCAATTCTTTCTTCAGCTACTGCTCCCTCACGGCCGTGAGGGCCATCACGGCTAGGCCGTGATACTCTCCGCTTGGCTCAATTTCTTCTCTTTTCAGGCTCTAAGTCCTCCAAGCTTCATTACTGGCTAATTCTTGGGCATTTAATCATGAATATCTGCAAAACAACACACAATACCACCTTATCCGTTCCAAAGGAAAAACTAAACAAAATCAACACTAAATTGGCCTAACTATATGCAAATGCATGCAGAAATGTACATGGAAAATGAGGTGAAATCACACTCATCAAATCACCCCAAGCTTAAGACATTGCTTGTCCTCAAGCAATCACCAAGGCCAGAAGATCAAAATAGAACATGGATAGTGAACTAAGAACCCGAGTAAATGATCCAAGCAATAGGCAAATCAAACAATTCAGCAAGAGACAATCAATTCAAGTCCAATTAGAGGCTTAGGTTCCTTAGACTCATATTCTCATTGATTTGGGCACTCTTTCTCATTCGAAGCTCACCCCAAGCTTGTTTATTTGCTTGGCTCTCTTTCTACCTCACTCAAGTGTTTAGGGGTATATAACATTTCGCTCAGTTTTCCTCAAAGAATGAACTCTACCATATGCTTGACTATCAACCACATCTCTACTTTAGTAATGAAAACAATTAAGAATCAAGAGGTCTTTAGCTTTGGTTGTAACATGGTCATGGGATTAATCGTTAGGTGGGGATAACAAGAAAAGGACATTTCAAAAGGCTACATAAACATCAAGCTTTGCAAACATGACCTTCTAAAATACCTTCTTGGGTTTTCAATTCACTTTCCACCTTTCTTTGCTTTCTTTTTCTTTTTAATTCTCACTTTTCTTTTTGTCATCCCCTTCTCTATTTTTTTTTCTTTTTTTTCTTTTCTTTTTCTTTTATTTGGAGAAGGGGAGATTTTTTTAACTCAAGAGAATTATTTTTTTTTTCCTGATTCTTTTCCCAAACTTTTTTCAACTACCTTTTTACCCTTTTGTAATACTTTAGAAGGTCCCTTGTCAAACATATTTATCAAAACATTTTAGGGTACCAAGAAAAGCATTTTTATTTTTACAGGCTCAAAATTGGGCAACTAAGGGGTAGCATTTCATCATTCAAAGCTCAGAAGGCCGGAAAAAATACCTATTGCCTCAATCATTTTCAAAAAAATGTTTTCAAAAATTTTTAAGCTTCGAAATGGTTTCAAGACAAGTTCTAGAGAAATTCATCCAAGAGGAATAACACTCTAACACAAAGAATGGGGTAGAATTTAGTGAGTACCCCTTTAGTTCAAAATCTCACATTTTAGTAGTTCAGAATCAATGAAAAACACAAGTCCTCAGAACCATATGCTAATTATCAACTATCCAAGATTATCTCAAGCATTTTCATTTGCAGCCATATCACAAGAATAAAAAAAATTGGGTTCAATAATTCACTATCACAAATTATTGGGCACTTAGTTCTCACAATTTGGATGCAAAATCTAGGCAAAGGGCAATCTAATAATGTGAACATGCAAAGCTATCATGCTAAACTATATGAATGCAACATGAATAATGCAAATGCAAAATACCCCTACCCCAAGCTTAAGAATTTACATTGTCCCCAATGTAAACAATCAAGTTGGAGCGAGGAAGAAAAATAAAATAAAATAAAATTGGAACGGCTTACCGAGGCGGTAGCGGGTGCTGACTTTGCTTTTCTGGCTTTGTTTCTCCCTGCCCTTGCTTCTCCTTCCTTACTATCCTAAAAACACTTAACAAATTTATTAGTAAAAGAAAACTATTGATCTTCTCAAATTATTCAAGAGTTAAAAATCAAAATCTAACTAAAGAGAAAGGTTAAGAAAAATTGGGTTGCCTCCCAATAAGCGCTTCTTTAACATCACTAGCTTGACTCATTAAGAAGCATCCACCTGGATCCCATAACCTGTGGTATAAGGACCAAGGGATGCTAACCATATGAGATCCTTCACCTGGATCCCACGATTTGCAGCGTAAATGTGGAAGTGAGCGCTCGAAATTCATGCTGACTTCTTCAAATGGGAAGCGCTTTTCAATTCCTCTCGGGTCAAAGATGACCCCTTCATCAACAAAATCTTCCCTATAAAAATGGGGTTCAACCTCTTGGACTAGCCATGGTGCCTTTATATTTAAAGATCCAAAATCCAATTTCTCAGGCAGAGGCATGAACTCCATTGTTGACTGCTTTAAAATGTGAGGTGGCAAACAAGTCGAGAGGATCACTGGTGGTGTTTTGGCTTCTGTGCAATCTTCACTCTCAGCATTACCAAATTCATCACCTTCCAAATATGCAGAAATCTCAGCACAAACCACACAAGTGCTTTTCCCATCACATTCAACACATGCATTGGAACTAATAGAATCATCTAATACCAAAAGTTTTTCATCATCCCCAAGCATGGTGAAATAGATATCCTCCAAATGCATTTTCCTCTCAATCTCTTCAGTCAAGGGTTCAATGGGGGATGGTGCAACTATGTTCTCACAAACAGGTTCTTCACTTCTTGACTCGGTTGCTCCCACTTCTTCTTCTTCCTCATCATCCATTTTGGCATCATCTTCATCATCATACTTTATTGCATCACTTTCATCATCATCCATCAAGTTCCCTTTTGACATTCCGGATAGTTGGTTAGAGATTTTCTCAATACGTACCCCGAAACTTCGAATTTTGTCTTCTTGATTTTTTAATTCTTCCATTGTTGTTACCATGAAGTTCTCCAAAACAGCCTCTAAGTGAGGTCGACTATCCGGGATAGGTTGCTTAACCTCGACTGGGAATGCGGATTTGAAGTTCTCCCAAGCAACTTCCAATGGGGATGTCTCATCATACCATTGAGATGGTTGTGGTTGATATGAAGGTGTGGAAGATTCCCAATGTTCCTCTTGATCAATCCAAGTATTGTTTGGAGGGTTCCCCCACCATGGAGTAGAAGTGTTGGGAAATTGATTTCCCCATTCAGAATAGCCTACCATTGGTGGAGGAGAGATTTGTGCCCTTGACAGCTCATCACTCACTTGTTGGATGTTTATGGCTAATTGCAGCATATCTGCCCATAGCTGCAGCTCGGATATCTCAATTTCTGCATCAGATGGTTGATAGCAATTGTAGTCCATGATCCTGTCAAATCAATTTTTCACCTCACAGACAATTAAGCCCAAGATTAAGAAACACAAAATCAAATATGTACAAAACTAACAAAAGAAAGAGATCAATTATATACAGAAAAATAAAATAAAAAATGTCTAAACTAGTTGTCTCATTTGTTACTACTGATATTGGCAAAGCCAATCCCTGGCAACGGCGCCAAAAACTTGATGCGTGATTTTTAGATATAAAGGCAAGTGCACCTCGTCGCAAACAAGTAATACGGTGGTAAGACCGGTTATCGTATCCACAGGGATCGGTTGTCAATTACCAATTCGCAAACTCAACAACTATCTAGACTAAACTATGGCATGAAGAGATCATAAAATAAAGAAACAAAATATTTTTGTCTTTTTGGAATTTTGTCAAACACTTGGTATGCAAACAGAGATGTGGCTAGAATTGTCAGGGTTAGACTACACTAATCCTCCCTTAGTTGCAATGAAATGGCTTCTAACACAAGTCATAATTCAATTATGTCAATCAAGCCTTTTCTAAAATACTCAAGCCTAATGTCTTAGGTGCATTGAGCCTAAAACCCCAAATTAAACCCTAATGTCTTAGGTGGATCAACCTGAGATTTTGCATTAAGTTAAGACTTATAAGATTGCAAGCAGCCAACACCTATGTCTAGATTCTTGACCTACTTGGCATATGATTCATGAGCATGCCTTAATACCAATCTGTCAATTGTCTATCAAAGCAACATATCATTCATATGGGTAGCTAATCGAAGGAAAGCATTAAACACAGAATCACATACTCATAACGAAATAGAAACTTGTATTAAAACAACCACATCACTATACAACTAAGTTCAAAAAAGTTACATCTAACCCCAACAACAGGGGAATTTAACTACTCATGATAAGGAAATACAAAAGGGAAAAAGAGAAGGGATGAAGAACACTCATAGAGGAATCCTCCAATCTTCTCCTCATCCAAGAGCAGAGAAAACGCCCCCTTTTTGGGTAGAAACCCTCTCCAGCCGCCAGCCTCAGCCTGCTTCCAAGTGCAGATCCCTAATTCTGTTCAGTGCAGCTCTATTTATAGATCAGGCGCGCGTCACGGCCGTGACAGCCATCACGGCCAGGCCGTGATGGTTTCTGACTTGGGCGCCTCTTCATTTACTGATTCATCACGGCCGTGATATCCATCACGACTAGGCCGTGATCGTTTCTGACTTTTCCAACTAGCAGGTCACGGCCGTGATAGCCATCACGGCTAGGCCGTGACAGCTTCTGAATTTTGGCTCAATTCTTTCTTCAGCTACTGCTCCCTCACGGCCGTGAGGGCCATCACGGCTAGGCCGTGATACTCTCCGCTTGGCTCAATTTCTTCTCTTTTCAGGCTCTAAGTCCTCCAGGCTTCATTACTGGCTAATTCTTGGGCATTTAATCATGAATATCTGCAAAACAACACACAATACCACCTTATCCGTTCCAAAGGAAAAACTAAACAAAATCAACACTAAATTGGCCTAACTATATGCAAATGCATGCAGAAATGTACATGGAAAATGAGGTGAAATCACACTCATCATGTTGACATTGTGACACTCAATTTCAATATATTTTGTGCCCTCATGGAAGCTAGGATTGGTTGCAACATGGAAAACTGATTGACTAGCACAATAGAAAATAGGAGGAGAAATAAAAGTAACACACAAAGGTCTTGAAAAATATATGTGAGCCATTGCAACTCACAAGTGGTAGCAGCCAATGTCATGTACTCAACTTCAGAGGAGAAATGTGACTGTTTGTTGCTTCTTGGATTGCACAAAAATGAGGGAATCACCAGGAAAAACATAGAAACCAGTGATTGATCATGTAGTTTCCATGCAGCTTGTAGTTCATGGTTTTAGCCAGAGATAGAAGAGGGCTTAGCAGCTGATGCGTATTTTTAGAATAAAGGCAAGTGCACCTCGTCGCAAACAAGTAATACAGTGGTAAGACCGGTTATCGTATCCACAGGGATCGGTTGCCAATTACCAATTCACAAGCTTAACAACTATTTAGACTAAAATGTGGATGGAAGGGAGTTCTAACATGTAACAAAGCAATACAATATTTTTGGTCTTTTTGGACTTTTAACAAACACTTGGAATGCAGAATTAACAAATGGATGAGATTGTCAGGGTTAGACTACACTAATCCTCCCTTGATTGCAATGAAATGGCTTCTAACACAAGTCCTAATTCAATAATGACAATCAAGCCTTTTCTAAAATACTCAAGCCTAATGTCTTAGGTGCATTGAGCCTAAAATCCCAAATTAAGCCCTAATGTCTTAGGTGGAGTAACCTGAGATTTTGCATTAAGTCAAGACTTATAAGATTGCAAGCAGCTAACACCTATGTCTAGATTCTTGAACTACTTGGCATATGATTCATAGCATGCCTTAACATCAATCTGTCAATTGTCTATCAAAGCAACATATCATTCCTATGGGTAGCTAAGCCAAGGAAAGCATTAAGCACAGAATCACATACTCATAAAGAAATAGAGACTTGCATTAAAACAACCAAATCAAATACAAACAAGTTTAGAAAAGCTACATCTAACCCCAACAATAGGGGATTTAACTACTCATGAAAAATGAGAATACAAAAGAGAATGAGAGAAGAGATGAAGAACACTCATAGAATAATTCCTCTCTAACCCCAACAATGAGGGAATTAACTACACATGATAATGTCTACAAAAGAGAAAGAGAGAAGAGAGGAAGAAAACTCCATGACGAATCCTTCAATCTTCTTCCAATCCAAGAACAGAGAAGATGTCATCTTTAAGGTCCCAACCTTCCCCCAGCCATTAGCCCTCTTTAGGGTTTCCAAGCCTCTGCCAAAAAGTCCCCTTTTTCTGGCTGTTGTGCTCTTATTTATAGATCTGCTGCGCGTCACGGCCGTGATGTCCATCACGGCCTGGCCGTGATGTCCATCACGGCCTGGCCGTGACGCGTTCTGTCCAAGGCGTGTTTTCAAGTTTTTGACTCTCGCGAGGCGAGAGAATTGTTCGCGACGCGAGCCCTTAAAATTTAGCCTGTCACGGCCGTGATTGGAATCACGGGCAGGCCGTGACAGTTTCTGACTTTTGCCTTCTTCTCTGCTTGATCATGGCCGTGATGGTCATCACGGGCAGGCCGTGATGGGCTCTGTTTGGCTCATATTCTTCACTTTTCAAGCTTTATTTCATCCAAGCTCCATCAAGGCTGATTTTGATCATTTTTACATTAATTCCTGCAAAACAACACGAGAAACCGCTTCACCCTTTCCAAGGGAAAATCTAACAAAAATCAAATAAAGAATGCCTAATCTATATGCAAAATGCATGCAAAAGTGTACAGAAAACATGATGTAAAATTACACTATCAGCAGCCAGGAAACCAACATCAAATAGGATGTCAAGGGTATATTTTCATTGGCAAAGAGTGGTGCCAGGATGAGATCGAGTAATTTATAATATTTAAGAGCACCTGAATGCTTGATGTAAAAAATAAATCCAAATCATGTCATCTCTAGCTAAAATAAGATCATCAATATAAACATACAAAGTGTTCAAGTAGGCATCATTCTGTTTGATAGACAATGGTTGATATGATTGAGATTAAGATTAGGCTTGAAAGATCAATGGGGCTAAGAGCAAACCACTGCTAACAAAATAATAGATACTAAATGTCCATTATCTTTTTTTTCTTTTTTATCTTTAATTACAACAGACTCCCCTGAACTCAGTTGACTGGCCCGCTCACTCTGGGTATTCGTGATCGTCACAGCAAAGGGTGCAGCTACCATACCAAACAAACAAAGTTATAGCATGTGGCTGAAGTAGAATATAGATCTGTTACCAACATTGTTGCCCAAGTCATGTGGCTACTTAATCTTCTTGGTGAGCTTGGTGTTTCAGCACCAACTCCTTCACTCTTTTGTGATAATATTGGAGCAACCTTTATATCTTCGTTCAAATCATGTGTTTTGCTTACGGCTGAAGCATATCGCACTTGATTATCATTATGTTTGCCAGCTCGTTCAGATGGGAAAACTTTGGGTATCTCATACATCTCCTCACGATCAGCTAGCAGATTTGCTCACAAAACCATTGTCTCGGATCAGTTTACTTTTCTTAGAGACAAGCTTGGAGTCGCTGATGGTAACCTAATCCTAAAGGGGCGTAATAGATAATAAATGTTCATTATCTTTGCATTTGTTGTTTATTGCTCAGATTGTATATTTATAGTTGAGATTGTATATCTGTAACTACTCTAACTCTTCTCCTAGACTTCAGGAAATGATTGTTATAAGGCAAAATAGGTCACCCCCAAATAAACCCAATGAATTGTAGGGTTCAGACAAAAGTGTTTGTCATATTATCAAGTTGATGTCGAGATACCTTTGAGAATGGAGAGATAGATTCTAATTTGTTTGCATCTGAATTCACCATCTTTGCTAACATTTTTTGAATGAGAACGTGAGAGAGGAAGTTGCTGGAAGAGAAAAAAGATAAAATAATTTGGAAATGAACAGGGTTGCTGCTTTTGGAAAGGTAATGGGCTAAAAACTTGACCTAAGATTGATTGCTTGAATGATGGTATTAACCAAAAGACAAAAAAAAGGCAAAAGTGAATTGACAACATTGCCCTTGTTTTGAGGAGGAAAAACTTCACTCACTACCTTACCTAATAATAAAAAAAACTCGTCAACCCAAATGATTTAACATAACTATCTCAACCACCTCCTTACTCTGATGTATAAAGATACCTGAAACTTGCCAATCTGGTAACCATTTTTAGTTAAGATTTATTTATAAATCCTTTTTTATACCTATAAAATATAAAATATATTTATAAGTCCCTGAAATAATCCATCAGATGATCGGAACCTGTGTTTCTCCCATCGAAGCTCTTGGAGATGGAATTGTGAATTCGTTCAAACAAAACTGTTTGTGACCCAAAAAACCTCTTCTGCGTCGAAACCCTCATATCCATGGAATCTCTGGGCAAAGGAAACAAGTGCACCTCTCTTCAGCCTTATCTCCACCAGCGCGCTGCCGCCGCCAAATCAACACAACAATCTGCCTAGTTTTGCCATCAACCCATTTCCCCTCTAGTGCTGTGATGTCCTCTCTCTTTTTTTTTTGTTGTTGTGTGGCCTTTATTCTACTTCAGCTTTTATTTTGCTTTTGTAACGATTGAGTTTTTTATATTTTATATATTGTATTATTCTTTGTAATGGGTAAAGACGTGAAGCACATGTGTCTTGATTTTTGGATGTATCAAATTTATGCTAAAATACATGAATAGAAGGGATGAGTTACTTCTGAAAAAAGGGAGGTGGTCAAGCTGTTCCTGATGAGGACGTGAGGAGTTCCATTAAGGCTGCTATTGGGCCCAACCATTTAGGTCCAGAAACGGTTGTTGTTGGGATAAACTCAGTGGAAAATATTGAGATGGTCAAAGATGATTCTATCCGTGCATTACAAGGTGGGCTGGGTAATTGCGCTGTGGCCCATTCTGCCTTGAAGGGGGATGGGGCTTGCATTGCGGAAGTGGTGTTGGGGGAAATTGGTGGGGTTGCTGAAGCTTTAGATAAAACAAGAAATCTGAAGAAAAAAGGAGACTTGAAAAAAAAAAATTAAGAAGTACATCAGGAAACTTTGGCCACCGTTTGGAAGTTTATCAGCACAGATTCTTTCAAGGCAAAAAAAGATTTGTTTGACTGATGAGCGCTGTAGAAAGGGGAAGAAAGTTATGGCCGCTAGTGATGGTGTTGGTGATGCGACGGAAGATCCACAGTGCAGCGCGTCAAAGGGACTTTCTTCTTTAATGGGCTTGGATAATCTTTGAAACACCCCCGTTAGGCATTACTTCGTAATACATGCGGAAATAAATTAAAAGTAGTTCGCTGGTTGCTTTCAAAAAATATTATTTTCGTAAGTTGTAATCATGTTTCAAAATGGTGATAAAAATTTTTCCTTATCTTTTTCTTTTTCGACAACTACAACAACAACGTAAATATACAACTATACTGCATCATCCTGTTTTCATACCTAGACCTTTATAAGTATAGGTCTTTACTGAAAAATAACATAGTAGAAACAAAAACTAAGCTGGTCACACCTATAAGACAAACATCATAGTAGCAAGTAAACGTCGGCATGCTCCGAACTAAGGGAACTTCCTCTTGTAGTCACCACATACCTTGAGTGGTTTATCTGGACTCCCCAACATAGGACATAACAAAGAAAATACAAATATAGAAATACAAGAGTGAGAAACCAATATATGGATTTAACAAGATTAACTACATGCACGACACAAAAGAAAACATATAAACATATACATTTCCATAAATAAACAAGTAGTCTATCACTGGGTTGCATACCCAATCACAATCTTTTGAAAAAAATGTATGAACACTTCAATATTCAGGCTCTAATTTATACCTAATCTCCGGAGACCCCAACATTCAAATGAATGAGTTGATCAAGCTCGATTGCCAGGTATTTTAGGCACAACGTGGCATGGAATACCATACGGCACGATACATAACAATGTAGCACGGAATACCTTATTTATTAAGGCACCATACATAACAACGTAGCACGAATACCCTATCTTTAAGGTATCATACATAGAAACGTGGCACGAGTACCCAATCATTAAGGTATCGTACATAGAATGTGGCATGAATACCATATCATTAAGGCATCATATATAGAACATGGGCACGTCTGCCAATGAATGCATATAAAATATTTTGTTCTCATAATTTTCTTTGTGTTCATTCTTCTTTTGTCGAAGCTCAAGATGGCTTACGACTATTCGTAATTTTTTTAACATGATAGATATCTCAATGTTAACACAGGACACGAAATCCGAAAGCTCAATCACAAAACCTTAGACCTTGCAATCAGTCTTAGGTTCATTTTGATAAAAAACAATATCCATTATTAACAACGTTCATCACAACGTGTAACAATGTAACACGGATCAAAGATCTTCGTGGTTTTATTTAAGAACGTCAGTATCACGACGTCTCGAATACTAGGTTTACTTTTCAACATTAACACTGTTTTCGTTCGGTGAAACATAAAATCAAAACAAAACTTTCGAAACTTAGCCAAGTTGTCGGAAATAACCCGTTGTATAAAACTATTTTACAGAAAATACGTTTATATTGGAAATTCGTTTTACAAAATCATCAAAATCACTTGAAATTCATTTTCTTTCATGAAATCACTATTTTGAACCGAAAAATACTGCTTTGATGCAAATTCTCTATTTTAACTAATATTACCGTTTTTAGTAATCCTACCATAAATATTATCGGAATTGTCCGACGTTTGACGTTTTAAAAACATTTTAAGTCCAATTATGACTTTTCTAGTAAAAGAATTTTTCCAACACCATAATAAAATTACTTTTGAAACTTATTTTCTTAAAATAACATTTTCTAATATTTAGAAATTTCTTACCTATAAACTAGCAGTGCAAAAATAATTTCACGGTTACGTCCTCACTATGACTCATAAAACACTCTTACGCTGTTAAATCATTAAAATGATAATATTTTCCAAAATTTTCTCATTTTTCCCAAATACTATTTTCCATCAATATTATATTCCAATATTTCTCCATTAAACATTGAATATAATTTTTAAAGTTTCTTAAAGATTTTATCTGGTTAATTGATTGGGCACTGACCAATGTCAGGCTTCTCAAACAACATTCAATAACATCATAGTAATATTCCCAGACAGATCATGCATCACAACATTATAATATATAACTGCAAATAAACAATTAAGTGCAGATAACCCATCACAGATAAAATAACACAACTAACACAAACACCACAGATAAATCATACAAGCATCAACTAGATAGCACGTAGCCATTGGAAAAATCCCTCAAGCAATCCCCTCTTACCTCTTAAAGATTCAAGCTTTGGTTTCACAAACGGCTTTCTGATTCGAATCCAGTTTCCTCCGCGCAACTCAGGATAATCCACTAAGATTTATCCTTAAACAAATCACAACTCAACCAATAAAAATCAAACATATACAATCACCTAAACACTAAGGATAGGTCACGGCCCTAGGGTGATTTTGTGGCTAAAAATTCTAAAATTGCTTAAGTCCTTGGATTAGTGACCCTAAGTACTTAAGGCAATGGATTAGTAATTAATCAACAAAGATTGAATTAAAATCCTCCAAGTTCCTCAATGTATAAATTCGGCCAAGGCATCAAAAACATGGAAAAATACTTTGGTTTGATATAAGACTTTGGATCCAACATATACATGACATGGAAAGATGAAATCCAAGCTTACTTACTAAAGAAATCAAACAAAATCTCCTCCCCCTCATATACATAGTTTCGACCTTGGAGAGAAAATTAGGGAGGAAAACTTTGTTTGCAACAAAATCTTGGATTATGATTATATAGATGATAATAGGAACATAGAATTTAGTTTCATATTTTTAGAATTTTTTTATGATTTTCTAGAGAATTTAAAAAATTCTCGATCTAGGAATTGAAATGATGAACAAGGCATTGAATCATGAAATGAATTGAAGAACATATAGTTAAATGATGATGAGCATCATGGATTACCTCTTGGAATTGAAGAAAAATGCAAGAATCACTAAGTTACTTCACAAAGTAAGCTTATGGAACTTAAACTTTTTGGAGAGAAAATGAACAAAGTGTGATGGAGAAGATGAACTTGGCTTTTATAGAAGTGAAATGGGCTCTCTCATGGAGGTTTGGGTTGTGAGTTATAGGGACCAAGGGCCAAGGAATTTTGTTTCATAAGGATCAAAGTGCAATTAAGTTGTAAGGACCAAATTGCAATATTCTAAATGTATAAGGACCTAAATGCAAATCCCCCTAACTTAGTCATCATTACCATGTGCATCATAAATGCATTCACATGGGTGACTCATCATGTGTGACTCATTGGCATTATCCGTTGGCGGCTTCCGGAAATCCCGTAATTTGCTCCGTTGCTTCCCCGATTCAATATGACACTCGAATAAAATATAATATATCACTTTTTAGTGAAATATTTCAAAATAAATTGTAGGAAATTAAATAAAAACCTTAATTTTTTCATTCACGAGTCAAAATTAGGTTTTCTGAGCAGTATAAATATATTGTCAGTGAAATTCATAGACCAGGTTTCGCCTTACTTTTCAACCTAAATTTTTATCGTAGCTCTCTACGGTAAAATAGAGTGTAAATAAGGTTTCAGTTTAATTAAAAACATTTTCTAAGCCTCGGATAAAAATATAAACGTATTTATATAAATTTCTGATATTAGAAAGCAGAAAAACTCGGGGTGTTACAATCTTTTTGAGGTTAATGTCGAGGAAAAAAGACAACCTTGGTCGTTATCTTCTGGAGGTTTCAGAAAATACTATCAAACACTGTAACAAATTAATCTTTGATAGACAATCCTTGATTGCGGCTCGCAAGACATGGGAGGTGGGGAAATTGACTGGGGTAACTTTTAGGGGGGATGAAGAGATGGTTGTGAATAAAATTATGGAGATGGAGGAGAAGGACCGAAAGGCCATATCCTCTAAAGGAATCGATGATGGTGTTTTATGAAGATTGCATCCCTAAATATCAGGGGGCTGGGGGCGTCGATTAAAAAAAACAAAGTATGTTCCTTAATTTTGGAAGAGTCGTTAGATTTCATAGCTCTACAGGAAACGAAGATGGATCTGGTGGATCAGGATTTATGTGAAATGCTCTAGGGTAATGAACACTGTGGCTGGATTTTCTCTCCGTCAATTGGCTCTTCGGGTGGCACACTCAGTATCTGGAATTCTAAGTTAGGGAAGCTGTTATTTTCTTTCTCCGGGGAGGGGAGGTTTCTGGTGTATGCCTAGAGTGGGGTTGTAAACAGGTGAAATGTGTGGTGGTGAACATCTATTCTCCTTGCTGTCTGGTTGGGAAAAGGAAGCTCTGGGATGATTTGAAGATGCGAAAATTGGGGTTTGGAGGAGAATTTTGGTGCGTTGTTGGGGATTTTAATGCTATTAGCTGTTTGGATGAAAGAAAGGGGTTGAATGATCATGCCGGGGTCTCAGATGTGGAAGAGTTTAAAAAATTCATTGCTGACATGGAATTGGTTGATTTACCTTTACTGGGAAGAAAGTTTACTTGGGAATAAAATTCATCGTTTTCTATTTTCTGAAGGTTGGTTTCATTTGTGGGATGTCTCTACACAGTGGGTATTGAAAAGAGATGTTTCGAACCATTGTCCCATTTTGTTACGGATAGGAAGTCGGGATTGGGGGCCAAAACCGTTTATATTCAATAACTGTTAATGGGTGGAAAGCTTTCATTGCCAAATAAAAATGGAAGGTTATGAAAGAGGTTCTTAGAAGGTGGAATTGGGAAGTATTTGTAAACATAGATTCTAAAATAAAAACACTACAAGATTCTATTTGTGAGTTGGATGTCTTGGTCGAAGAAAGTGGGCTATCTGATGGTGACTTAGTGTTGAGAAGATCAAAGTTTGCGGAATTATGGCAACATTTAGGGCTCATTTGGTGGTCAGGATAGGATAGAGACATATATGATAAGAGAACGGGATATGAGTAGGATAGGATATGAGCATGATAAGCTGTTATCATATCCGACGTTTGGTGTCCACTAGATAACCAACCGGAGAGCATTATAATTTAAGTATGAATTTTAAATTTTTCATTTTTATTCTAAATGTTTTCATATTTTATTAGATTTTAATTTTTTTAATAATTTTCATTATTTAAAATTATACAAAAAGACAAAATTATCCTTGTGATAAAATTACATATAATTTTTAAAATTTTTTAAATATTGTCTAACTAAAACTAATTTTTATATTTTTAAATATTCTTTTTTTGTTTTTACTTTACATATAATTAAATTATTAGAATAATTTTTTATATTTTAAAGTTTTTTAAAATAATATAAAATAACAAAATTATCATTGTTATAAAATAAAAATAAACTTTAAAACGAATTATTAGTATTTTTATTATTTTAAATATTTTATATTTTATTATGCCTTTTTTTGGTAACCATATTAAATTTTATTATACTTTAAATTATTTTTTTATTATACTTTAATTATTTTATGTATTATATATTTTTATATTTTATTATACTTTAAATCATCATATTCTACTTGTTACTAGAAAAAATAAAAATACCTTAACCCATCCTGTTGAGTACTAACTCAGCCCTTCCCTCATGATAGAATTTTAACTAGATGGACATTATAGGATAAGTGACAGGATTACCTTATCCTATCCTGCTGACTCACCAAACAACAGTTTCAGACAGGGTATGATAGCTTATCCTATCTTGTCTTTCTTATCCTGACCACCAAAGGGCCCTTACGAGATAAGGAAAGTTTACTTAGGCAAAAATCAAGACAAAAGTGGCTTTCCGAAGGGGATGCAAACACGGATTTCTTTGATGCTTGTATTAAGGCAAGAAGATCAAGGAACCAGATTGTGGCTTTATTTGTGGAAGGTTGCTGGGTGGAGGAGGTTACAAAGGTTAAAAGAGAGGTTCAAATGCATTTCTCAAAAATTTTTGCAGAATCTGATTGGGAGCGGCCAGTTTTGGGTGGCATGGCATTTCCCGTTTTCTGGCAACAACAAAATGATGCACTATCGACTGCCTTTTCGGTTGAGGAAGTGGAGGATACTGTTTTTAATTGTGAGGAAAATAAAGGGTCAGGTCCGGACGGGTTTAACTTCAACTTTATCAAAAGGTTCTGGGACATTATGAAGCAAGATGTATGTGGTTTGATGGATGAGTTTTTTTTTTCAATGCTAAGTTACCGAAGAGCTTCTCGTCTTATTTTGTGGCGTTGATCCCAAAAATCAGCAACCTACAAGGTCTAAATGATTTCCGGCCTATCTATCTTCTTGGTTACCTTTATAAAACATTGGCAAAAATTCTTGTGTTTAGAGTGAGGAAGGTCATGAATGATGTAATTGCTCCCAACCAGTCAGCTTTCCTTCTGGGAAGAAATATACTTGATGGTGTGGTTGTTATCAATGAGGTGGTGAATTTTACTAAAAAGGCAAAGAAGAGATGTTTCATCTTTAAAGTCGATTTTGAGAAGGCCTTTGATTTGGTAAATTAGAAGATTTTGGATTACATGATGCAGAGGTTTGGTATGTGTAACAAGTGGCGGGATTGGATCAAAGAGGGCATATGTAAAGGTGATCTCTCTGTTTTGGTCAATGGTGGTACAACGGGGGAGGTGAAGATAGAAAAAGGTTTGAAACAAGGGGACCCACTTGCCCCTTTTCTTTTTCTAATGGTGGCGGAAGGTCTCACGGGAATGGTGAGAAATGCGATGTCTATAGGTATTTTTAAGGGTCTCAAAGTGAGAAGTGGTGGGGAGGAGGTCTCTATCCTACAATATGTGGATGACACACTGTTTGTAGGTGAAGCATCTTGGAGCAATTTATGGGCTATGAAGTCTATCTTGAGGTGTTTCGAAATTGTGTTTGGGCTAAAGGTGAACTTTAATAAGAGTAGTTTACTGGGGATCAATGTAGAAGAGGGCTTCCAGCTTGCTACATCCATTTTCTTGAACTGTAGATGTGGAAGGTTACCTTTTAAGTACTTAGGTCTACCCATTGGAGCAAATCTGAGGTCCATCTCAACGTGGCAACCGATGCTTGATTCTTTGATGAGGTGTTTGTCTTCGTGGAAAAGGAAAAACCTATCGCTTGGTGGAATAATAACTCTCATAAACTTGGTACTTAATAGCCTACCTATTTATTTCCTATCTTACTTTAAAATTTCAAAAAAGGTGTTACATAAGATGATTTGTATTCAGAGGAATTTTCTTTGGGGGGTAGTGTGGAGAAAAGGAAAATAGCTTGGGTTAAATGGGATATTGTGTGTTTGTCTAATAAGGAGGGTGGGTTGGGAGTAAAAAACTTGGAGTTGTTTAATCTAGCCTTATTAGCTAAACGGAGGTGGAGGGCCTTAAATGAAGAAGAAGGTCTTTGGGAGCAAATCCTAAGGTCTAAATATGGGCCTTTAGAGGATTCTATCAGGAATTGTGCTTCAGGGGCTAGAAGTAGTACATTCTCTTCATGGTGGAAAAATGTTTGTTCACTGGGAAGGTTAGGGTCCTCTTTAGACTGGTTTGATGAGGTGGTTAAGCGTAAGGTGGGCATGGGTGACAAAACTATGATATGGGAAGACATTTGGATTGGGGATATGTGTTTAAAAGAGCTTTTCCCAAGGTTGTTCTATTTAAGTGAGCAAAGGAACCAGTTCTTTTTTAACTGTGGAGCATGGGTTCAAGGGGCTTGGGTTTGGGACTTACAGTGAAGGAGGGAATTTTTATCATGGGAGTAGGGAATATATGTGGAATTGGCCAATTTGCTAGGTTCGACGGGTTTGGTTAGGGATAACAAGGACAGTTGGGTGTGGCGGCTAGATAGTTCAGGAGGTGTCTCAACAAAAACTGCTTATAATTATTTGCTCACAAAGGCTCATTACAATTTGCAAGGTCTTGTTTCAAACTTGGAGGTTTATAAAGCTGTTTGGAAATGCAAAGTACCAAACACAATTTTTGTATTCTCATGGCAGTTCTTCAAGGGTAGAATTCCAACAAAAGACGGTCTTTTAAAAAGAGGAGTCTTAACAGGTTCAGCCAATCCACAACATCTATTTATATTATGTGCAATTGTACAAAGCATTTGGTCTAAAGTGTATAGATGGTTAGGGGTGACTGTGGTTCAACCATCTAATTTGAAGGATCACTTCCTCCAACTGTCAAATGGGTCGGCCCTAGCCTATATAGTCCTAGCCCACATGGGTTAGGGTCAAAAAGCCCACAGGGCCAAAAAACCCACCATACAAAAGTCCATAGGACCAAAAAGCCCTTCGGACCAAGTGGGCTAGGGCAACCCTATGGGCTAGCCCACTTTAAGTTTTTTTTTAGGGAAATCTTCCCAACTCATTTACAATAATTTAGTGTACAATTGAACAGTGTAATAGAAAAGGAGCATTAAAAGATATGCAACATAAACAATTTACTAATATTTTTCATCTCTGAAGTTCCAAGTATATAGAAATAGAACTATGCAATTCCATGTTCCAGCAACAAATAACAAGTACTCCCTCCGGTCTTTATTATAAGCAAAAAAATCCTCAACTTTTTGGTCAAACATATAAGCAAATTTTAACTACTTCTATCCAATTTATTGACTTTATTCCCAAAATACCCTTCATTTAATACAAATTTTATTTTTCAATGACTTCTTTTATTGTCAACAACACAAGCTTAATAAATAAGATGAAGGATAATTTAGGTAACAAACTTAATTTTTCAAATAAGATTAACAATATTAAATAAGATTAATTAACCATCTTAATATGTGTGTTTTATTTAATTTTTGCTTATAATAGAGACCGGATGGAGTATTAACAAATAACAATCTTTTTGGGAAGGGTGGAACTTCTGTATTTAGTTAGAATGTAACACCCTGTTTTTCCTATATTTTATGTAGCAGTAAATACATATTTAAATGTGTTTATTTTAGATTAAACTCAGAGGATGATTTTAATTAAAGTAAAATCATTTTCTTGTATTTTTATATCATATGAAGTCACGGTAAAATTTTCGGTTGAAAATTCAGACGGAAGCCGGTCTGCGTTTTCACTGCCGGTATAAGTTTACTGTGCAGAAAACCTAATTTTGACCCGTGAACGAGATAGTTAGTATTTTTTATTATGTTTCCTTCAACCTTGGTTATTTTGAAAATTTTCGTGCAAAAATAAAATAAAATATTTTATTCGGGCAAAAACTTCGGAAGAATTACGATCGGAAATACAACCGGGTACCAAATGGAACAGATTATGGACCATTAAAGAAGTAAGGAGACATGATGGAAGGGGCTATGACATACTCTAAAAGTACAATCATCATACTTTTCAAATTATAATACTATTCTAATCCAAAAGTCATTCTCTCTCTTCTTCCATCCAATCAAGCATTAAACCACCAAGCTTGCTCAACAAGCTCTCCTCACCCCCCTTTTGGCCGTGAACTCTCGCCCCTTTCCCTATATATATCCCTTTCATTTTCACTTCACCATCTTCCTCCTTCAACCTCCATTAAAGTTCATCTTCTTCCTTTCTTCTAAAAGTTCAATCTCTTAAAGCTTTAGTTTTTATTCATCTTTTCTACTTAAGTTCTTCATTAAAGTTCTTCCTTATACTAAGGGTAATGCTCTCATATAAATCTTTTTGCAAGTTTCATCTTTTATTTCTTAGTTTACTTTATGTGTTCTTTATATGCTTTAAACTTCTAAAATCTCTCTAAAATGGTAGAAAACTCCTTTTGAGTTGAAACCACTTTCTATAGTCTTGTATTAACTTATGTTCTCACATACTAAGAGGTTGTGTAAAACAAAAATCTCTATCCCTCTCTTCCAATGAAGGCTGATTGCTTGCATTTGTGACCTAGGAAGTTTTTGTTTCAACTTTTGGAATATGATCATGTGTTTGAGTTTCTAACTATCCTTTGATATTGAATCTATAAATCCTGGAAGTTTTGATAGCTTGTTCCTATGATGGCCGAAAAATATGAATAAGTAGGCCTAGGATACTTTGTTTCAACTTTCCAAGTATTGATCATGGATTTAGAACTCTTTATAACTTGTTTATTTCATGTTATTAAAGCTAGTATGTGTTACTTTCATTTTTCCAAGATGATCATGGACTTGAGCTCCATAAGATATTTGGATGCTAAGTCTAAGAGATTGGAAAGTTTAAGGATTTATAACTTGTTTATTTTATGTTATTAAAGCTAGTATGTGTTACTTTCATTTTTCCAAGATGATCATGGACTTCAGCTCCATAAGATATTTCGATGATAAGTCTAAGAGATTGGAAAGTTTACGGATTTATAACTTGTTTATTTTATGTTATTAAAGCTAGTATGTGTTGCTTTCATTTTTCCAAGACGATCATGTACTTGAGCTCCATAAGATATTTGGATGCTAAGTCTAAGAGATTGGAAAGTTTAAGGATTTATAACTTGTTTATTTTATGTTATTAAAGCTAGTATGTGTTACTTTCATTTTTCCAAGATGATCATGGACTTGAGCTCCATAAGATATTTGGATGCTAAGTCTAAGAGATTGAAAAATTTAAGGATTTATAACTTGTTTATTTTATGCTATTAAAGCTAGTATGTGTTGCTTTCATTTTTCCAAAATGATCATGGTTTTGAGCTCCTTAACACATATGGATGCTAAACCTAAGAGATTGGAAAGTTTAGTGAATGCTAGCCTATTTTACTAGCCTTGGCCAAATGCCCTATGTTTTTAACTTAGGGGAATTTTAATTCAACTTTGTTAAATGATCATTGTTTATGAACTCCTAACACTTAAGGATCATAAATCCATGAGTTGTATAATTTTTGGGAATCTCTAACCCTAAGAACTAGTCTTGGCCGAACCTATACCTTGTGGTTTAGTGTTCTTATTTTGATTTTAACTTGTGATTTTGTGTTCATAACCTTAGACTTCCATCACGGAGGAAACGAGAACGTTCGTGACTTACCTCGTCGAGCATCTAATCTTCTTACCTTCACAGAAAGTAAGAGGGGATTGCCTAGGGATATTCAACGACTATATGCATGTGTGTGTGTGTTTACTTGAGTGATTTGAATATTATTATGATGTCGAGCAAATACTTGAATGACTTGTTTACTAGAACTATTGTGATTGTTACCTAAAGTTGATTATTACTTGCCTTAAGGTATTGTGAGTTGTATATATGTGATGAACTGTGGTTAATTGCGATATTATTGTTGGGAATATATTACTGTTAAGTGAAGTTTGAGAAGTCGGACTTGTGTCTGTGCACAATGATTATAAAGGATTAAAAGCCTTAATAAGTCTGGAATAGAACTTTGAAAGTATTGGTTTCATTTATAAAAGTTCCTCGTTTAAAACGCTTACTTCAAGAGAATGAGATTCTAGTTATGAAAAGAAATGTTGAAGTGTTTTTAAGTCAATAGTAACTACCTTTTTATGATCCAAAGTTTGTACCAGAGAAAACCTTTTTCGAACTATGTGTTTCATGAAGGAAAAACCCCTTTGAAGATATTGGACCTTATTCCATCAAGGATTTCAGAAGCAAACGAATTTCCAAATGTTTTATAAAAGACTTTGTAAAGGAAAAGATTTTCTCCTAAATGATTTAGAAACATTCCGGTTACTTGGATAAGTGACCGAGGTTTTGTTTTGGTTTTTGATTTTCACTGAGTGAAAAGTAAGAACATGTGAAAGAGAATACTAGTTCGCGAGACGTCGCCTCTAGTGTTCAGTTATAAGCACGCGATCTGGGATTCGTGTCAAGAATTATGGACCGAGGGTCCAAGTTGTGATATTATGGGCTATAAGTCCAAATCTTGGAATTGAGGACTGTGTGTCCTAATTTCATTGTTATGGGCTAGGAGTCCTTATCATATTGAAATAAAACATGGATAAAATTATAATTGTTTCTACGACCACAACCTTGGACTGCGGCCTCGGTCTAAGTTGTTGTGATTGAGCACTCGGACTGTGCGTCCTGTGTTACTAATTTTGAAGTGATGAAAATTGTGAATAGTCGTTAGCTTTGGGCTTCGACAAACGGAAAAGAATGAACACAAAGAAAAGTCTCGTTAATGAAAAGTCTTTTATTCATATGCATTTCCCCTTGGCAGACGTACTTGAGTTACCGAATACCCGCTTAAGATGTGGTATTTGATGATGTATACATCCGAATGGCCGTTATAAGGGATTCGTGATGGTGTTGATCCGGGTACATGAGGTGACAGAGTTAACTTGCCAAACGTGGCGTATGAGCCTGATCAACTCTTTCTTTCTTAATGATAAAACGGTGATGGTATCTCATGAGATTCAGATTAGAGCCTGATGATTGAAGTGTCATGCATTATCTTTATAAAATTGATTGATTCGAGTATGAGATCCTCTGAAATAATGCTTGTTGTTTACCTATGAGTAATGTTTAAAATGTCAATATGCCAAGGTGTTGTATGTATCATGTGTATAGTTGTTGTGCAATATATCCGTTGTCGGGTATCTCACTCTTTCATTTATACTTGTCATTCTCTCTTCCTTTTTGGTATCGCCGTATGTACATGAGTCCAGATGGATCCCAACATCCCGCTTGCACCGACAACATCGAAGACTGAGGTCTTCAACGATACAGGGAATGCTGGGGCATGGCAGATACACCCAAGGGCGACATCTACCACATACCACGGAGCAATCACCACGACCGATTTAAATGCTGATGGAGACCCAATCCGTAGAAGCCACACTGTGGAAACTAGGAGGGTAGCTCTGCCTTCGATTTTGTATTACCTTCACACACTGCGAGCTCACGGACTGCTACATAAGCCACCACCTCTAGACGTAGAGCCGGCGGCGCCGATTGAGGAGGATCCCGAGGAGGACCCTGAGGAAGACTTCAATGAGGTTATGGAGGAGGATGAGCCGGAGGATCACGTTATGGACCATGACGATGACGAAGATTCCGTAGATGAGGGCGGTGACGTTATAGATCCATTACCTGAGGTCTCGTCTCGTGGGAGCCTTTGTGGAGACCCTGCTTGCAGCCAGTGTCAGTAACCAGTTCGGAGCGTTTTGTGGATAATCTTCCATCATCTTACTTTTAGAGTTATCTTTTGGATGTGGTTCCGGACCCTCTTTCCCTGTGTCTTACTTACTCTCTTTTAAGTTGTATCTTCTAGTCATCTAATTCTGTTGCAATGGCCGTTGATAAGGCCTCATCTTATGTATTGAAACTTGGCTCTCATTGGGACATGTTATATACGTATATGTGTTGTCTTCAATTCATGTTCTGAGTGTTCATCACCTCTATCTTGTTTCATTCCTTCATCTCAAAAAATAAAAAAAAAGAAATAGCTACCGTTTTTAGTGTACTCGTCCATCGAGTAGATGATACTTTCCAAAGTAACCAGCTTTGTAAATCAGAAATATTTCCGCATTTGGGTAACCATGTGATGTCGGGTTTAGGGTGTCACATTAGTGGTATCAGAGCGAGTCGAGTCTTTCGGGAATGTTTGGGTTTAGGTCTGTTGTGTCAATGTTGTGTATTCTTTGGTCGAGTCTTGTTTGAATTACTTCTGAGAAGTAATGTGTGTTATCCAACGAGTTACCTTTTATTTTCTGGTTACCATCTCACTGATTGTGTCTTACAGGTCAGTATGGAACCAAGATGAGCGCGCGGATGTGGCGGTCGTGGCCGAGGCAATGACGGGATGGACTTCGCTGCCCAAGCTTTGGCTGACGTTGCTGCTGCCATAGCTTTCCAGACTACCAACACGGCTGCCCAGAATCAACAGGAGCAGCAAATAGCTGAACAGGCTGCAGAGGGGAAGAATCTGAATGCCTTCCGAAGCCAGAATCCGCCGCAGTTTGATGGGGACGTAGACCCGACTAAAGCCAATCTTTGGATCCAAGAGTTAGAAAAGATCTTTGAGCTGGTGCACACCCCAGAGGAAGCAAAGGTGCCTTACGCAACATTCCAACTGATTGGAGATGCTGAATACTGGTGTAAGGGCACCAGACAACTGCTAGTAGCTGAGCATCAGGCAATCACCCGGGGAGTATTTCACAACAAATTTCTGGACAAATATTTTCCCCAAAGTGCTCGGACAGAGAAAGAGCAGGAATTCCTGAGGCTGAGTCAGCAG
Organism: Sophora flavescens; assembly: GCA_030762895.1. Classification (NCBI taxonomy): domain Eukaryota; kingdom Viridiplantae; phylum Streptophyta; class Magnoliopsida; order Fabales; family Fabaceae; genus Sophora; species Sophora flavescens. The sequence goes on along the minus strand of CM061063.1, from coordinate 248,375,063 downwards.
GACATGACGGTGGGGGAATATGCGGCAAGGTTTGAGTCCCTTGACAAATACTTTCACTTTTTCCAGAACAACCCTGATGAGGAGTGGAAGTGCGAGAAGATCGAAGCCGGTCTGTGCTTCGAGATCAAGGAATCTGTGACGCCCTTGGAAATCAGGAATTTCCAAGCCCTGGTAGAGAAATGCCGAAAGGTAGAACTAATGCGCAAGGGGCGAGATAGCAGGGGAAATGTTGGAGGACCCGTTCGTCCCAAGAGTCAATATCAGGGACAGAACCAAAATTGGAAGCAGAACCAGAGGAAGCCATATTACCAATCACCCAGTAACAATCAAAAACAACAGCAACAACATCGTGGCGGTCGTGACCGAGGCAATGACGGGATGGACTTCGCTGCCCAAGCTTTGGCTGACGTTGCTGCTGCCATAGCTTTCCAGACTACCAACGCGGCTGCCCAGAATCAACAGGAGCAGCAAAGAGCTGAACAGGCTGTAGAGGGGAAGAATCTGAATGCCTTCCGAAGCCAGAATCCGCCGCAATTTGATGGGGACGTAGACCCGACTAAAGCCAATCTTTGGATCCAAGAGTTAGAAAAGATCTTTGAGCTGGTGCACACCCCAGAGGAAGCAAAGGTGCCTTACGCAACATTCCAACTGATTGGAGATGCTGAATACTGGTGGAAGGGCACCAGACAACTGCTAGTAGCTGAGCATCAGGCAATCACCTGGGGAGTATTTCGCAACAAATTTCCGGACAAATATTTTCCCCAAAGTGCTCGGACAGAGAAATAGCAGGAATTCCTGAGGCTGAGTCAGTGGGACATGACGGTGGGGGAATATGCGGCAAGGTTTGAGTCCCTTGCCAAATACTTTCGCTTTTTCTAGAACAACCCCGATGTGGAGTGGAAGTGTGAGAAGATCGATGCCGGTCTGCACTTCGAGATCAAGGAATCTGTGACGCCCTTGGAAATCAGGAATTTCCAAGCCCAGGTAGAGAAATGCCGAAAGGTAGAACTGATGCGCAAGGGGCGAGATAGCAGGGGAAATGTTGGAGGACCCGTTCGTCCCAAGAGTCAATATCAGGGACAGAACCAAAATTGGAAGCAGAACCAGAGGAAGCCATATTACCAATCACCCAGTAACAATCAGAAACAACAGCAACAACATCGTTCCGGTACTTCTGGAACGGGAAGTGGAGACCAAAGAAATAATAATCAAGGCCGAGAGAGAAAGTGTTACCAGTGCGGAGATCCCAGTCATCTAGCTGAAACAAGCCCGAGGAAAGAGATGAAGTGCTTTAACTGCGATCGTATGGGGCACATAGCCAGGGATTGCAGAGCACCGAAAAGAGAACCAGCTACCAATCATGCCCAAGCAAGCAAGCCAACTGCTAAAAGGCGAGTGTATACGATGAGTGGAGTTGAAGCATCGAATTCCGCCGATCTGGTGCAGGGTAAGTGCGATTTAGCCGATAATCTTTTAACTGTACTTTTCGATTCAGGTGCAACTCATTCTTTTATCTCGATGGATCGTGTGAAACTTCTAGACTTGCCTATTTCTTCCTTACCATATAAATTGATTGTTTCTACCCCAACTGCTGAGCCAGTAACTGTTAATTCTGTTTGCTTAAATTGTCCTATCATTGTTCATGATAGGCACTTTCTAGTAGATTTAATCTGTTTACCTTTAATACAACTAGATGTAATTCTAGGGATGGATTGGTTATCTTCCAAAAATATCCTAATAGACTGTGCTCAAAGAACCTTAGTCTTTAAGGATGAGATTTCTGGATTACTATCTGCTAGCCAGTTAAGAGCTTCTTTGAAAGAGGGAGCTCAAGGTTACATGCTGCTGTTTTCCTCAGATGTTAAGAGTGAGTTAGACTTAGAGTCCGTACCTGTTGTCAATGAGTTTCTGGAAGTTTTTCCTGAGTTTGTACCTGGTCTACCACCTGTTCGAGATATCGAGTTCACGATTAATCTGATTCCAGGCACTGGACCGATATCCATGGCACTAGATTGCATGTCACCATCGGAGTTAGAAACCCTGAAGGAACAACTTGAAGAGTTGATGAGAAAGGAATTCATTCGACCCAGTGCATCGCCGTGGGGAGCTCCAGTTCTGTTAGTAAAGAAGAAGGATGGGACTTCTCGACTCTTTGTAGATTTTCGGCAGTTGAACAAGGTTACAATCAAGAACAGATATTCGCTCCCAAGGATTGATGATCTCATGGACCAGTTGCGTGGCGCGATCGTATTCTCGAAAATAGATTTACTGTCAGGCTACCATCAGATTCGTGTGAAAGCAGAGGATGTTCCAAAGACAGCATTTCGAACACACTACAAGCATTACGAGTACCTAGTGATGCCGTTTGGAGTGACGAATGCCCCTGCCATATTCATGGATTACATGAATAGGATTTTTCGTCCTTACTTAGATTAGTTTGTTGTCGTCTTCATTGATGATATTCTGATCTATTCTCCAAATAAGGAAAGGCATGCTGAACATCTCAGCATTGTTCTTCAGACCTTGAAAGAGAAGCAACTCTATGCGAAGCCGGAAAAGTGTGAATTCTGGTTGGACCAAGTGCAATTCTTAGGTCATGTAATATCATGTGAAGGAATCGCTGTGGATCCGTCAAAAGTTGAGGCTGTTTTAGAATGGAAAAGGCCAACAACGGCAACTGAAATCTGTAGCTTTGTGGGCTTGGCGAGCTACTATAGGAGATTCATTGAGGGATTTTCCAAGATAGTGGGACCCCTTACCCAGTTAACTCGGAAAGACCAAGCGTTTGTTTGGACGGAGGCTTGTGAAGGAAGTTTCCAAGAGCTGAAGAGAAAGAGAAGGTTGACAACCTCACCCGTGTTGATCCTACCTGATCCTAATGAACCTTTTGAGGTTTATTGTGATGCTTCACATAAGGGATTGGGATGTGTTCTGATGCAGAACCGAAAGGTCGTAGCATATGCTTCTAGGCAGTTGAAGATTCACGAAAGGAATTACCCAACGCATGACTTGGAGTTAGCAGCGGCAGTCTTTGCCCTGAAAATATGGAGGCATTATTTGTATGGAGCTACTTTTAATGTTTTCAGTGACCACAAGAGTTTGAAGTACCTCTTCGACCAGAAGGAGTTGAAAATGCGTCAGAGGCGTTGGTTGGAGTTTTTGAAGGACTGAGTTTCAACTACATTATCACCATGGAAAGGCGAATGTGGTGGCGGATGCACTAAGCAGGAAGTCAATACACGCGTTAGTAATGATGGTGTTAAAGAGCAAGGATTGTTGGAACAATTCCGGGATCTCAGTTTGTCAGTTAAGACATTTTCGGGAAGGCTGTGTCTGAATAGGATCACCATTTCGAACAGATTGATGGAATAAATAAAAGAAAAATTGGGGAGTTGTAACACCCGGGTGCCGACGAGGGCGGGGAGTGGTCGCCGGTGCAAGAAGGCATAGACAAGGAGCGGCTCCTGGCAGGCTTCTAGGCGGAGGGGCACATGAATGAACCGATTACACACACGAATGAGAGGGATCTTGAGACTGTGTAAGTATGAGACTATACAGTTGAGGATGACTTATAAGAATTGATTGGTACTACCCATATCAATAAGATTCATCTTATTTTTGGTAGCCCATCACTTAAGAACTCCACAATTAAGCGTGCTTGACTTGGAGCAATTTTGGGATGGGTGACCTCCTGGGAAGTTTTCCCTGGAAGCGTGTGAGTGAGGACAAAGCACGCTGAAAAGACCCGTGTTGGTTTGTGGGGACAGTCGTCAATCCATAGAGTAGTCGGGGATGTTACAAATGGTATCAGAGCGGCACCTCTCCCAGTATGATGTGGTTCGGGGACGAACCAAGCGGAAGCTGGTGGGCATGTAACACCCGGGTGCCGATGAGGGCGGGGAGTGGTCGCCGGTGCAAGAAGGCACAGACAAGGAGCGACTCCTAGCAGGCTTCTAAGCGGAAGGACACATGAATGAACCAATTACACACACGAATGAGAGGGATCCTGAGACTGTGTAGGTATGGGACTATACAGTTGAGGAAGGCTTATATGAAATGATTGGTACTACCTACACTAACAAGATGCATCTTCTTTTCGGTAGCCCATCACTTAAGAACTCCACAGTTAAGCGTGCTTGACTTGGAGCAATTATGGGATGGGTGACCTCCTTGGAAGTTTTCCTAGAAAGCATGTGAGTGAGGACAAAGCACGCTGAAAAGACCCGTGTTGGTCTGTGGGGACAGTCGTCAATCCATAGAGCAGCCAGGGATGTTACAAATGGTATCAGAGCGGCACCTCTCCCAGTACGGTGTGGTTCGGGGATGAACCAAGCGGAAGCTGGTGGGCATGTAACACCCGGGTGCCGACGAGGGCGGGGAGTGGTCGCCGGTGCAAGAAGGCACAGACAAGGAGCGGCTCCTGGCAGGCTTCTAGGCGGAGGGGCACATGAATGAACCGATTACACACCCGAATGAGAGGGATCTTGAGACTGTGTAGGTATGGGACTATACAGTTGAGGATGACTTATGAGAATTGATTGGTACTACCTATATCAATAAGATGCATCTTCTTTTCGGTAGCCCATCACTTAAGAACTCCACAGTTAAGCGTGCTTGACTTGGAGCAATTCTGGGATGGGTGACCTCCTGGGAAGTTTTCCCGAGAAGCATGTGAGTGAGGAGAAATCTTTAACAAAGTTGAATTAACAAAGTTCATAAACAATGATCACTTAACAAAGTTGAATTAAAATCCCACTAAGTTATAAACTTAGGTTTTTCGGCCAAGGCTAGTAAAATAGGCTAGCATTCACTAAACCTTCCAATCTCTTAGGTTTAGCATCCATATGTATTAAAGAGCTCAAAACCATGATCATTTTGGAAAAATAAGAACAAAGTATCCTAGGTCCATAACCTTCTAGGTTCGACCTTCATAGGATTTATAGGTTAGAAATCTTTAAACTTTCCAATTTCTTAGACTTAGTATCCAAATATCTTATGGAGCTCAAGTCCATGATCATTTTGGAAAATAATGGAAACTTAAACATTCCAATCTCTTAGACTTAGCATCCAAATATCTTATGGAGCTGAAGTCCATGATCATCTTGGAGAAATGAAAGTAATACATCCTAGCTTTAATAACATAGAATATATAAACAAGTTAGAAATCCTTAAACTTTCCAATCTCTTAGACTTAGCATCCAAATATCTTATGGAGCTTAAGTCCATGATCATTTTGGAAAAATAAAAACTCAAACATCCTAGCACCTAAACACTAAGTTTTGTCCATCATAGGATGATGAGGAAAATATTCTTTGTTTAAAAATAACTCTTAGGTTTAGAATCACAAGGTATTAAGAGTTTCAAATCCATGATCATACTTGGAAAGTTGAAACATAGTATCCTAGGCTTACTTATTCATATTTTCAGCCATCATAGGAACAAGCTATCAAAACTTCCAAGATTTATAGATTTAAGATCAATGGATAGTTAGAAACTCAAACACATGATCATATTCCAAAAGTTGAAACAAAAACTTCCTAGGTCACAAATGCAAGCATTCGACCTTCATTGGAAGAGAGAGGTAGAGATTTTTGTTTTACACAACCTCTTAGTATGTGAAAATATAAGTTAATACAAGACTATAGAAAGTGGTTTCAACTCAAAAGGAGTTTTCTACCATTTTAGAGAGATTTTAGAAGTTTAAAGCATATAAAGAACACATAAAGCAAACTAAGAAATAAAAGATGAAACTTGCAAATAGATTCATATGAGAGCATTAACCTTAGTATAAGAAAGAACTTTAATGAAGAACTCAAGAGGAAAAGACTAATAAAAATGGAAGCTTTAAGTGTTTGAAAAAAAGAAGAAATGGAAGAAGTTGAAGAAGTATGAATATGGAGGAAGAAAATGAGAGAATGAAGATGAGTGATGATTATATAGAGGAGGGAGAGGGGAGCACGAAATCTTGGAGAGAGGATGAGCTTGGAGATCAAGTTTTGTCTTTAAGACTTGTTTGGTTGAAGATGAAAGAGAAAAATAGGTTTTTAGAATATAATATGTTATAATTCAAAAAGTGTCATCGTGCCACTTTTTAGGATGTGGCTTAGGCCATACCTCTAGTAAGTCACCTCACTCCCTCATCTCACCTCAAGCCTTTTATGTCTCCTATTCTGCTCCATTTCGTACCGGGTTACATTTCCGATCATAATTCTTCCGACGTTTTTGCTCGAATAAAATATTTTATTTTATTTTTGAACGAAAATTTTCAAAATAACCAAAGTTGAAGGAAACATAATAAAAACACTAACTATCTCGTTCACGGGTCAAAAATAGGTTTTCTGTACAGTAAACTTGTACTGGCAGTGAAAACGCAGACCAGCTTTCGTTTGAATTTTCAACTGAAAATTTTACCGTAACCCTCTATCATAAAGTAGACTATGAATATGATTTTATTTTAATCAAAAACACTTTCTAACTCTCAAATTAAAATATAATTAATTATATTTTAACCGGTTGAACAACATAATTAAAATCAGGCTGTTACATGGTGAAGCTGGATGATGAGAATGATTGAGCTAGGGCAATGGAAGGAGGACCTTGGATGATTTTTGACCACTATCTTGCGGTAATAAGGTGGTTTCCAAAGTTCCATCCTGAACATACCAAGATAGACAAAACTCTTGCCTGGTTAGGTTCCCGGGTCTCAACTTGTTGTATTACGACCAAAGCATTTTGATGGCAATAGTCGCTACAGTTGGAACTCCTATCAGTTTACAAAAACACCATGGGAGTTTAAAGGGGAAGATTTGCAAGATATTGTGTGGAGCTTGACCTGAACAAGCCTGTCATTGGAAAAATTTGGATTGATGATTACTAGTAGAATGTAGAGTATGAGCGTCTTCACTATATATGTACTTCCTGTGGGTGCTATGGCCAAATCGCTAGAGATTGCCCCAATGTGAAACCAACGGTTCAAGGTGAGGCGGCTCCGGGTGATCGAAAACTAGACACTCAGACGAAGGGGTGCAACGAAAAAGATGTCAGGAACAACGTTACTTGCATGGAGGGAGGTGCAAAGTCAGGCGCAAATAACGAGGAAGGACCGCATGGTGAATGGATGCTGGTTGATAAGAGGAAAAAAGGACAACAAAGGAGAGAGCGGGAAAATAAGGGAAGGGACCTTTCTAACAAAAGTCAACCTCAGACCCAGGTTCAGAGCATCTTGAGCCGTGAGTCTAAAGGAAAAATAAAAAAGGCTAGTTCAGCCCAAAAACCTGGCTATAAGGAAAACATCAGAAGGAATTAAACATCAAGAAAGAAACCCTTGATAAAGGTAAGGAGATTTTGGGGCAGAGTGACGCTGCCACCTCTTCGCATGGCCTGGATGCCCAAGAGAGCCCCAGGGGGAGGGGACGAAAGTGGGCCAAAAAGAGAAAGGGCCTGATGGTAGTTTCAAAAGATACAGGAATAGCGGTCCAAGTAATCAAATGGATTAGACCCAGAAATTTCCCAAGGCCTTTACTAGGACTAGAAGTGACGCCTTTAACCTAGTGAGCATTTCTGAGGAAGAAAATTTTGAGGGAGAAGGCTCTAGCTAAGGACCTAGCCCGCAAGCAGAATTGGACTGAAGCCCAAAAATTGGGGGACCTTGTTGCAGTGATGCCTCCTGATCCCAAAGGTTCTGAAGTGGGCCCTGATGGGAATCCTGCTTCTCTGGTCTTCGTCCCAAATATTCACGGAATTTTCGGTACTCAGTCTCCCAATCCGCTCGATATCTTTGATGGAGTTCAGAGCGGCTCGAAGCCCCATGAGGAGGAAGATGGAATGGTGGTGGCGCTGGAATCCCAACCCCAACTGGAATGTACCCAGGGTAGCCGTGATGGCATTGACGGCATGGAAGTCGTGGCGAAAACCCAATTTCTCTACAATGATTCTATTTGAGTGGTTATCCAGGTACTTTCTTTCCTTAATCATGTTATTAAATATTGGATTTAAATATTTCTCCATCTTTTCTTGGAATATTAGAGGGGCTGCCGGTGATGTGGCTAAAAGGCACCTCAAAGAGTATTTAAATCAGTTTAAACCTTCTATGGTTGCTATTGTGGAAACTCACGTGCAGTTTACCCAGGTTCGTCGTCTCTGGGAGCGTGTTGGGTACCATGTTGTTCATATTGAAGAGGATAGGGGCCATGCTGGTGGAATTTGGTGGTTTTCCTTGAGAACGGATTAGTGAGCATTGTGATCAAGCTGTGACTTGTAGAATCAGCAAAGGGAGGGATGAATGGTGGTGCTGTGACTTATTCCTGCAATTCGCCAGTAGTTCTAGGGATATCTGGAAAGAGTTCGTAGCAGTATCCCGGGCCCTTGGGTCCTTGTATGTGATGAGATTCTGTTGCCTTCCGAGGTCAAGGGAGGAAATTTTTGTAATAATAGAGCCAGGAAGTTTGGGGACATGATTGATTCCTGTGGTTTGATGGACCTTGGCTTCAAAGGCCCGACTCACACTTGGCAAAGAACTGCTAATGGTTGCCTCAGATTGTCTAGGAGGCTAGATAGAGGCCTCGCGGATTGTGATTGGAGAACCTCCTTTCCGGAAGCTTCTTGTCTGCATCTGTATAGGCTTTATTCAGATCATAATCCTCTCCTCTTACGCTTGCATTCAGAGTGCCCTAGGATGGGACCCCGACCCTTTAGATTCGAAGCCGCCTGGATTTCTCACCCTCATTTTTTGGAGTTGGTTGAGAGCAGTTGGAATTTCAGTGAAGGGAACTGTGTTGCAAAATTGAACAAGGTCAGAGAAGTTGCTATTGAGTTTAACAGGGAGGTGTTTGGAAATATTTTCCATAGGAAACGCCACATCGCGAATACTCTTGCCAGAATTCAAAAAGTTTTGGAAACTATGGACTCTGTTAGGATGAACTTGGTGGAAGCTGGTTTAAGAAAGGAGATGGATTAAATCCTTTGGCAAGAGGAAACACACTGGTTCAAAAAGTCTAGAGAGCAATGGATTAAATTTGGAGATGGCAACTGAGACACTCCGTTGTGCCCCGGTGTTTTATTAGGTTAAAACCTTATTAATTAATTCCTTAATCACACGCTTAGCGTGAAAAGTACGTAAAATTAAAACTTTATTTAATCAATCATATAACTTCTGCAAATTAAACACACCAAGGTTGTAATATATAAATACACACCTGTTTATTTATTGCATTACCAAAACACTGTTGAGTGAATCCTCTCAGTATGATCCCTCACAGGCATAAAATTAAAATAAAAGCCATACTTAGCGGAAGCATATAAAAATACTCCTTCTTAGACACACCAGCCATAATATCTATACTCTACTCGCCATGGATCACAGCTCGACCTCCAGCATCTGGTTCGTAAGGAGTTCCATCCAACTCATCAGTAACCTCCGTTCCATACAGAGCTTCGCCCAACTCCTCAGCAACATAATCCTCCATCGGGTCTTCTAATGTAAGTAAAGTAACCCACAAGAATACAGAAACATAGGGGATAAGAAACAGTTCTATCATCATAAAGCGAAAAAGAGTCATAGTAAATCATACAATAATTGTTACAGACAAACAATGCACATAACTAACAGATCACCCTCAAGTTAATATATCAGCCTCTACCCCCAATCTCATGCTACTCAAAGACACCATAGTTGCACACCTATTTCATAAGGTGGAAGTGGTCTCGCGAGAACTCTTGATTTTTACGTATATTATATTACCAATACACGGTGTATTATATTACAAATACACAGAAGTGTTTTACGTGTATTATATTACCAATACATGGTGTATTATATTACCAATACACAGAAGTGGTTTTACGTGTATTATATTACCCATACACGGTGTATTATATTACCAATACACAGATGTCCTTGTGTATTATATTACAATACACTTTCGCCTTTGTGTATTATATTACCAATAAACTTTTGTCCTTATGTATTATATTACCAATACACTTTTGTCCTTGTGTATTATATTACCAATACACGGTTGTGGACAACAACACCTATACTTGAATCTCACCAACCCGTTTTAGCAACATCCTAGTGCCTTAACCTTCCATTAGAACTTCACACATATTCTATGCCATAACACCTCTTTAACATACAACATCTAGGTTAGGCACTTCTAAATCATCATTATCCTCACACCCAAAACAATCATCTCTTAGACAACATATATATCTTTGTTTAAAAACGACTAAGCATAATAATACAAACCAGGCAGATCATGCATAACACAATATCAATCCAAATATTCCCCTATCACCAATATAACACAAAATCAATTCAATAAAGGTAATAAAATCAAATCAACCATCAACAATCTAAAATCAACCTAATATTGATAAACCTACAATCCCCGAATCGCCATTGGTTTTTCAGAAAAAGGTTTCCAATGTGATTTTGGTCTTGTCGATTACTCGACTACTAGTAGGGTTTATGTCACCCTACACAATTATTATATAATCTACTACATATCCATTCCGACGATAGGTTGGTTCTTTCCCTCACCTGGGTTATCACCGGACTCCCAAACTCGAAGCTCCTCGTTGTCACACGACAAAGAACTAACTCCACCTTCTGTGAAGGTAAGGAGATTAGATGCTCGAAGAGATATACCACTAACGTCCTCGTTTCCTCCGCGATGGAAGTATAAGGTTATGAACATAAAATCACAAGTTAAAATCAAACAGGAACGCTAAACCACAAGGTATAGGTTCGGCCAAGACTAGTTCTTAGGGTTAGAGATTCCTGAAACTTATACAACTCGTGGATTTATGATCCTTAAGTGTTAGGAGTTCATAAACAATGACCACTTAACATAGTTGAATTAAAATCCCACTAAGTTATAAACTTAGGGTATTCAGACAAGGCTAGTAAAATAGGCTAGCATTCACTAAACTTTCCAATCTCTTAAGTTTAGCATCCATATGTATTAAGGAGATCAAAACCATGATCATTTTGGAAAAATAAGAACAAAGTATCCTAGGTCCATAACCTTCTAGGTTCGGCCTTCATAGGATTTATAGGTTAGAAATCTTTAAACTTTCCAATCTCTTAGACTTAGCATCCAAATATCTTATGGAGCTCAAGTCCATGATCATTTTGGAAAACAATGGAAAGTAATACATCCTAGCTTTAATAACATAGAATAAACAAGTTATAAATCCTTAAACTTTCCAATCTATTAGACTTAGCATACAAATATCTTATGGAGCTCAAGTCCATGATCATTTTGGAAAACAATGGAAACTTACACATTTCAATCTCTTATACTTAGCATCCAAATATCTTATGAAGCTCAAGTCCATAATCATTTTGGAAAAATGTAAGTAATACATCCTAGCTTTAATAACATAGAATAAACAAGTTAGGAATCCTTAAACTTTCCAATCTCTCAGATTTAGCATCCAAATATCTTATGGAGCTCAAGTCCATGATCATTTTAGAAAACAATGGAAACTTACACATTCCAATCTCTTAGACTTAGCATCCAAATATCTTATGGAGCTCAAGTCCATGATCATTTTGGAAAAATGAAAGTAATACATCCTAGCTTTAGTAACATAGAATAAACAAGTTAGAAATCATTAAACTTTCCAATCTCTTAGACTTAGCATCCAAATATCTTATGGAGCTTAAGTCCATGATCATTTTGGAAAAAATAAAAACTTAAACATCCTAGAACCTAAACACTAAGTTTCGGCCATCATAGGATGATGAGGAAAATATTCTTTGTTTAACAATAACTCTTAGGTTTATAATCACAAGGTATTAAGAGTTCTAAATCCATGATCATACTTGGAAAGTTGAAACATAGTATCCTATGCTTAGTTATTCATATTTTCAGTCATCATAGGAACAAGCTATCAAAACTTCCAAGATTTAGAGATTTAATATCAATGGATAGTTAGAAACTCAAATACATGATCATATTCGAAAAGTTGAAACAAAAACTTCCTAGGTCACAAATGCAAGAATTCGACCTTCATTGGAAGAGATAGGTAGAGATTTTTGTTTTACACAACCTCTTAGTATGTGAAAATATAAGTTAATACAAGACTATAGATAGTGGTTTCAACTCAAAAGGAGTTTTCTACCATTTTAGAGAGATTTTAGAAGTTTAAAGCATATAAAGAACACATAAAGTAAACTAAGAAATAAGAGATGAAAATTGAAAAAAGATTCATATGAGAGCATTATCCTTAGTACAAGGAAGAACTTTAATGAAGAACTTAAGTAGAAAAGATGAATAAAAACTGAAGCTTTAAGAGCTTGAACTTTTAGAAGAAAGGAAGAAGATGAAGGTTTAATGGAGTTTGAAGAAGGAAGATGATGAAGTGAAAATGAGATGTGTATATATAGACAAGGGAGAGAGTGGCACGAAATTGAGGAGAGATGAATGAGCTTGGAGAACAGGTTTTGACCTTGTGCCTTGTTTGGTTTGAGAAGAGAAGAAAAATAGGTTTTTAGAATATAATATGTTATAATTTGAAAAGTGTGATGGTCACACTTTTGGAGTGTGTCATAACCCATTTCCATCAAGTCACATCAAGTCACTTCACTTCTTTTGTGCTCCTTAATCTGCTCCATTTCGTACCCGGTTGTATTTTCCGATTGTAATTCTTCCGACGTTTTCGCCCGAATAAAATATTATATTCTATTTTTGAACGAAAATTTTCAAAATTACCAAAGTTGAAGGAAACTTATTAAAAACACTAACCGTCTCGTTCACGGGTCAAAATTAGGTTTTCTGCACAGTAAACTTGTACCGGCAGTGAAAACGCAGACCGACTTTCGTCTGAATTTTCAAACGAAAACTTTACCGTAACCCTCTACCATAAAGTAGACTATGAATATGATTTTATTTTATTAAAAAAAACTCTTTCTAACTCTCAAATTAAAATATAATTTAATTATATTTTAACCGGTTGAACATCATAATTAAAATCAGGCTGTTACATTACTACCCCTCTTAAAAGAAAATTCCGTCCTCAGAATTTACGTACCTTAGAAAAGATGTGGATATTGTTGTTGCATATCCTTCTCACGTTCTCAAGTAGCATCTCCAGTAGTTTCATCCCATACGACCTTAACCAAAGGAATTTGTCTACCGCGAAGCTCCTTAATCCGTTTATCTGCGATCCTTACAAGTAAAGCCTCATGCTCTAGATTCTCTCGCAGTTGTATAGACTCAAACTCAATGACATGTAAAGGATTAGGATAATACTTTCTCAACTGAGAAACATGAAAGACATCATGAAGGTTGGAAAGATTGGGTGGTAAGGCAATTTGGTCAGCTACTGGATCAATTCGTCGAAGAATCTGAAAGGGTCCAATGAATCGAGGAGTAAGTTTTCTGGATTTGATAGCTCCGCCAATTCCAATTTTCCGAGTACCTCTAAAAACACGTGATCGTCTTCCTAGAATTCTAATGGTCTCCTCCTCTTGTCATTGTAGCTCCTTTGCTTGTCCTGTTCTTCCTTCATCTTTTCTCGTATCTTCCTGACTTGCTCCGTAGTTCGTTGCACCACATCTAGACCCAAAACTTGGTTCTCACCAGTCTCATACCAACACAGCGGGGTCCTACACTTTCTTCCATACAAAGCCTCATATGGTGCCATTTCGATACTACTATGGAAACTATTGTTATAAGTAAATTCAATCAATGGTAAGAACTCATCCCAACTGCCAGTGTGCTCCAACACACAAGCTCTCAATAGATCATCCAATGATTGAATTGTCATTTCTAACTGTCCATCAGTTTGGGGATGATAAGCAGAACTCATCCTCAACTTTGTTCCCAAGGCATTTTGCAATTGTCTCCCAAATCTAGATGTGAATCTAGGATCTTGGTTTGAGACAATGCTCGATGGCACACCATGCAATCTAACAATTTCTTTGATGTAAATCTAAGTCAACCTTTCCAAATTATAACTTTCAACAATAGATAAGAAGTGAGCACACTTCATCAACCTATCATTGATAACCCAAATCGCATCATGCTTCTTAGGAGTTCGTGGTAATCCGACCACAAAATCCATAGCTATACTATCCCATTTCCACTCTGGGATATCTAAAGATTGTAGTAATCCTGCTGGCTTCCTGATGTTCAATCTTAGCTTTCTGACACACCAGACAAGATAAAACATACTCCGCTACTTCTTTCTTCATCCTTGTCCACCAAAACATTTTCTTCAAATCCTGATACATTTTTGTGGATCTAGGATGGAAACTCAACTTACTCTTATGTACTTCCTCTAAAATCATCTTCCTAAGTTCTGCATCCTCTGGCACACATATTCTATCTCTAAACCTTAACACACCATCCGTTCCTCTATTAAACTCAGAAATTTTACCTTCATCGATTCCTCTACTTACTTCCTGGAGGTATAGATCCTGAACTTGTTTATCTTTAAGATCTTTCATAAAATCACTACTAATAGTGATCATACTTAAGAAAATATTATTCTTAACCAATTCCATTCCTAAGTTCAAATCCCTGAAATGCTCAAGCAATTCTAACTCCTTAACCATCATCGTAGATACGTGCAAGGATTTCCTGCTTAAAGCATCCGCTACCACATTGGCCTTCCCAGGATGGTACAGTAATTCAAAATCATAATCTTTGATAAACTCCATCCATCTTCACTGTCTCATATTCAATTCTTTTTTATCGAATAGATACTTCAGGCTCTTGTGGTCACTGAAGATATTAAACTTTGCTCCATACTAAAAGTGTCACCATATCTTTAATGCGAACACTATTGCTGCTAACTCCAAATCATGAGTCGGATAATTTATCTCATGAATTCTCAACTGTCGAGAAACACAATCGATGACTCTTCCCTCTTGCATCAGGATACATCCTAAATCTTGGTATGACGCATCACAATATACGTCAAATTGTCCTAGTGGATCTGGTAAGATCAACACAGGTGATGTATTCAACCTGTCCTTCGACTTTTGAAAACTTTGTTCACACTTGTCCGTCCATACAAAAGCTATATTTTTCCTTATTAACAGTGCCATAGGTCACACAATCTTCGAGAATCCCTCTATGAACCTCCGATAATATCCAGCTAGTCCTAGGAAACTCCGTACTTCACTTACTGACTTAGGCCGTTCCCACTTAAGAACTGACTCAACCTTAGCTGGATCTATGGCTATTCCTTCTTTATTAATCACATGACCTAGGAATTGTACTTCTTCTAGCCAAAATTCACACTTGGAAAATTTGGCATAAAGCTGTCTATCCTTCAAAACTCGCAACACCAATATCAAATGTTCCTCATGCTCTTCCCGCGTACGAGAATAAATAAGAATATCGTCGATGAACACAACAACAAACTTATCGAGGAACGGTCTGAAAATTCTGTTCATATAATCCATGAACACGGCTGGCGCATTAGTTACACCGAAAGGCAAAACTAAATACTCATAGTGCCCGTATCTCGTCCTAAAAGTCGTCTTGGGTATATCTTCCTTTCTTACTCTGATCTGATGGTACCCAGATCTTAAATCAATCTTAGAGAACACTATTGCTCATTTCAACTGATCCATCAAATCATCTATCCTAGGCAACGGATACTTATTCTTAATCGTCACCTTATTCAACTGCCTGTAATCCGTGCACAACCTCGCACTTCCATCCTTCTTCTTAACAAATAACACTGGTGCTCCCTATGGTGAAACACTCGATCTAATAAACTCTTTTCCTAACAAGTCATCCAATTGTTCCTTCAACTCTGCTAACTCAACCGGTGACATCTGATAAGGTGCTATAGATAAAGGCCCTGTCCCTGGTACGAGATCTATAGTGAATTCCACTTCTCTTTCCGGTGGCAAACCTGGAACGTCTAGAGGGAAAGCTTCAGGAAACTCACTCACAATAGGCATGGAATCTATGCTGGGAGTCTCATTAGCCTCCACTGCGAAAAGCATCACAAACTGTTAAGAGTTGTCACTCCTCGTAGAAACTTCTTCATTGGCAGATGCTACACTAAAAGGTTCAAGAAATGATAAAGACTTGCTAGAATAATCTAGCACTACATGGTTAGCTGAAAGCCAATCCATGCCAAGAATAACATCTATCTGTTGCATAGGCAAACAGATAAGATCTACAATAACTGTCCTATTCTCAACAACGATAGGACACTGTAAACAAATAGATATAGTAATCAAAGGATTACTGGTTGGAGTAGACACTGTGAGGGTATAAGGTAATTTGGAAATAGTTAAGTTCAAATGATCCACACACTCATGCGAAATAAAAGAATGTGTAGTGCCTGAGTCAAACAACACATACGAGAGAGTCTACCAGTTATCAAACACATACCTTGTATAAGATCAGTAGATTGAGAGGATTCAGCTCCCCTCACGGTAAACACTCTTCTAGTGGCTTGAGGTTTGGCCACTTTTGGTCTTGCTGCTGGGACCCCTCTTCCAGCTCCACCTCTATTGTCTCCAGTTCCTCTTCCGACAGCTGTCGGCTGTTGCATAACCCTTTGTCTGCAATCTCGTGCCACATGACCTGGTTTCCCACAGTTGAAACAGCTAGGCCTATTTGTACAGTCTCTAGCATAATGCGATCCTCCACATTTGAAGCAAACTAACCCTTGTGGTTGATGACCCGTTCTAGGCACCGGTGCTGGTGCCGGTGTTTGCCCGGGTCGAGCATATGGTCTCTGTCTCCACTGAGAACCACTTTCTCCACGCTTCTGGAAACTTGATCGGTTAGGACCTCCACTCCTCAGTTGTTTCTGTTCATTGGCCATCCTTAGGTCTATACTTTCAATGGCACTGCATCTCTCGACTAGTTCTGGGAAATACTGTATGTCAAGAAACACTACAGCCCTCTGCAACTCATCTCCGAGTCCATCCTCAAATCTTCTACATTGCCAGTCCTCACTTGGAAACCTCTGATAAAATTCCGAAAACTTGATCAAAGCTTCAAAACGTGATGCATGCTCACCAACAGACATGTTACCTTGTTTGAGGTTTGTGAATTCCTTTTGCTTCTCGCGTCGAACTAGACGCGGAAAATATTTTTCGAAAAAGCAATCAGTGAATAACTTCCAGTTAATGTTCCTATCCTCAGCTTCCAAGAGTCTTTTCTTTCCCTTCCACCAAAAATTATGCTCCTTCGGTTAACATGAAGGCAGCATAGGTCACTTTCTTCTCCTCGCTGCAGCGCATAGTAGCAAATATCTTTTCGATCTCTTGTATCCACCATTCTGCCTTCTCTGGGTCATACTCTCCTCGGGATTGAGGTGGTTTTCCGTTCATAAAATTAGTCAATCTGGCATCTTCAGCTATTGTCGCCCTTCTCTGATTCTTAATTTTTAGTTGTTCTTTATTCATCTACAGCATCTCAGCATTCTGATGGGTTTGCAGTAGCATAGCATCAGCTAGGGTTTCCATTGCACTTGGAGTCGAAGGCGATCCTCCTCCATTCTCAGTATTGTCGGCATTACCATTGACAGCTCCAATAATCCTTTCTGGAGTTTCGTCACCACTGTTTGTTGGACGTCCTCTTCCGCGAGCCATGATTCTGTTAAAAGAAATCATCCACTATTATTAGTATGACATATAATACTACATAGACAAGCATATAAATACCATATGTCAGACTAATATTAACCTCTCACGTCAGATTCGGACACACTACCCAACTTCTAAGCATAGTCAAAATCCGATATGGATTCAACTAGACACGGTCAGTAACAACATCCTAAACCTCGCAGTCCTTGATTCTGATCGGACATAACCCACAATCCGTTTTAGAACCAAACTTCTCTAATACCAAAATAAGACACCCCGTTGTGCCCCAGTGTTTTATTAGCTTAAAACCTTATTAATTAATTCCTTAATCACGCGCTTAGCATGAAAAATACGTAAAAATTAAAACTTTATTTAAACAATCATATAACTTCTACAAATTAAACACACCAAGGTTGTAATATATAAATATACACCTGTTTATTTATTACATTACCAAAACACTGTTGATGGAATCCTCTCAGTAGGATCCCTCACAGGCATAAACTTAAAATAAAAGCCATACTTAGCAGAAACATATAAAAATACTCCTTCTTAGACACACTGGTCATACTATCTATACTCTACTCGCAATGGATCACAGCTCGACCTCCAGCGTCTGGTTCGTAAGGAGTTCCATCCAACTCCTCAACAACCTCCGTTCCATACAGAGCTCCGCCCAGCTCCTCAGCAACATAATCCTCCATCGAGTCTTCTAATATAAGTAAAGTAACCCACAAGAATACAGAAACATAAGGGATAAGAAACAGTTCTATCATCATAAGGCGGAAAAGAGTCATAGTAAATCATACAGTAATTGTCACAGACAAACAACGCACATAACTAACAGATCACCCTCAAGTTAATATATCATCATCTACCCCCAATCTCATGCTACTCAAAGACACCATAGTTTCACACCTATTTCCTAAGGTGGAAGTGGTATCGCGAGAATGATAAGCCTCTGGCTTATCTAGTTTTATAACTAGATGGACTGTGGTTTCTGTGCTAATTATTCGAGTTCAATCTCGTTTTCGCCCAAATTTGGCCTTGTTTTGTTCCTAAGTTAGACTTTGACTCGTTCTAGGCATTTTTAGTAGTTTTTAGTCTATTTTGAATAGAATTACGCTTTTTGTTTCTTTTTATTGTTTCAGGTTAGAAGTGAAGCTCTGAGAGTCAAGGAAAGTCAAGAAACAGTGAAAATTGCCATTCTGGAGACACTCGCCCCGCGAGTGGATTCTCGCCACGCGATCCTGAAGACCAGCTGAAGCAGCAACAATCATCCTTTCTGTCTCGCCTCGCGAGTCACCAGATCGCCTCGCGAACCTGAAGGCCTGACTGTGCCAGAGAAGTCATCCTTTCGGTCTCGCCTCGCCAATCACAGTTCGCCTCGCGAGCATTCAAACTCAAGATGGAGCCAAAACTGAAATTCGCCCCAAATTTTAATGCGCGCCAATTTTAATATTCGCCTCGCGAGCGAGCGCAGATCAGGGATCCCATATATTGCTGTTTTAGGGGGATCTCTGGAAGCTTTTTGATACTCCACTGTTTGGAGCATTTTGTGCCGTATTCTTGTCTCTTTGGAGCTGCGTCTCCTCTTTTCTTTTTCTTATTTTACTATGGTGGTTATGTCCGATTGCTTGTCTGTCTTTACGAGCATGAGGAACTAATTCCCTCGTCTGAGGGATCAATGAAACCACCCATGGCGGTGTAGGATTCGATGTGATGTATGTTTTCTCCCTTCTTTCAATTAATGTTTTCCAATTCTGATTTGATTGTGTTGATCATATGCATGCGTGATTGACTAGTTAAACATGATGAGGCTTAGGAGGCAATTTCGCTTTTAGAACTTGAATTGGGATCATCGATCGAATATTTCACGAGAGTGAGTAGGAGATCGGTGCAACCTTATAGGGAACAAGAATTAATAGAGTTTGATGATTAGGGTTATGAGACCTAGTAAGTAATTAACTCAATCATCGAATACGTCCTATTGAGCACGACAGTGGATATAGGAGAATTTGGGGATCCTGGTTGACATTGTAATTGAACTTAGGAAAGAATCATCATCACTTAGGTACTATGCATAGAGGTGGGTATTTGGACTCGGGTCCGCGGATAGTCCGTTAAACCCGCAGTCCGCATGGACTTGGACACCCTAAAATACGAGTCCAAAAAAATGCGGGCTTTTTGGGTCCGGTCCGTTTAGCCCGCGGGCTTAACGGACTCGGTCCGCGGATTCGCGGACCCGTCCGCGGACCGGGTCTGTTTAAAAAAAAAAGGAATGCATGCTGGGCCAAGAGGCCCAAGACCACTTCTCCTCAGACAGTCACGAAAACTAACCCATCTCTAAGACTCTAACCCTAAACTACTCTACGCTCCAAGACCACTTCTGCTTCACCCTTCATCTCCCTCTCCCTGTCTCCCTCTGCACCGGTCGCCTATTCGCCAGCTGCCGCCCCCTCCGAAGACACCGTGAGGAACGCATATCCAAACCGTGAGGAACGCATCTCCAAACGACCAAACGGAACGCATCTCTGCCTTAATTGATGGGTTTGTCCTGTTTGCCTGGTTAGTTGCCTGCTTCTTGTCATTTTTATCCTTCTTGTGCGTGTTGCCTGATGGGTTTTTAACCTTCTTGGATGAGTGGTGCCTTGGTGGTCTGTCAGGACTCAGGACCTCAGTTATGCAAGGGATTGTATAAAGAGCTGTGTTACTGTTGATGTCTTACTGCTGTTGATTGCCTAAAACACTCTAAAACTAAACTGCTTATGCTGTTTTGCTGTTGATTGCCTAAAGCACTTTCTGTTATGTTGTTGATTGCCTAAATTACTTTCTGTTTTGCTGTTGATTGCCTAAAGCACTTTCTGCTATGCTGTTGATTGCCTAAATTACTTTCTGTTTTGCTGTTGATTGCCTAAAGTACTTTCTGTTCTGCTGTTGATTGCCTAAAACACTCTAAAACTAAACTGCTTATGCTGTTTTGCCATTTTCAGTGATACTTTTTTGCTGAAGTTATTGTAATTGAAATGGATTTCTCTGCATCTGCCATAATTGAAACTGAAATTGATAATGTGGCTGAAATTGAACCTGAAAGAGTAGACCTAATTAGTGATCAGGATGATGATGGAGCTGGAGATGGATTAAATGAACCTAAAATACCAAAAAAAGAGGGCTAGAAAGCAAAGATCTGATGTCTGGGATTTTTTTGACAAACTGCCTTTGGGAAGTGATGGGAAGGAAAGGAGTGAATGCAAGGCATGTAAGAAAGCCTTGGTTAGTGGTCGTAATAAATACGGAACTTCAACTTTACAGCGTCATAGACTCACTTGTGAGAAGATTCCAAAAGGATTTGCTAACACCGAGGTTGGTAAACTTATGCTTGATCATAACGGAAAATTAAAAAGTAGAAAAGTTGATTTTAAAGTTGTACGTGAGATGATTTCCATGGCTATCATAGAACATGACCTTCCATTCTCTTTTGTGGAATATAGGAGGGTTAGAGAACTAATTAAATATTTGAATCCTGAAGCTAAGGTTCCCTCTAGACGTGCTGCCACAAATGATGTCATTAATATGTATGAGGCTGAAAAGGAAAAAATGAAAGATGTGCTATCCAAAGTTCCAAGTAGAATAAACTTGACATCTGATGTATGGACTTCTTGTACTACAGAGGGCTACATTTCATTGACTGCCCATTTTGTGGATGAAAATTGGAAGCTTAACAGTAAAATTCTAAATTTTTCTATTTCCCCCTCCACATTCCGGTCGTGAATTGGCCAAAATTGTTTATGGTTTCTTGGAAGAGTGGGGGATTGAGAAGAAAATATTTTCATTGACTTTGGATAATGCATCTTCTTGTGGTAGCATGCAAGGGTTGTTGAAAGATAGACTTCTTATGCAAAGTGATGGCTTGTTATGTGGTGGTGATTTTTTTCACATTCGATGTTGTGCTCATATCCTAAACATTATAGTTCAAGATGGGTTGAAAGTTGCTAGTGAGGCTATACATAAGATTAGAGAGAGCATCAAGTATCTAAAGGGGTTGGAGAGAAGAATGATTGCATTTAAAAGTTATGTTAATAGACTTGGTAAGATTGATACCAAGATGGGTCTTCGTTTGGAAGTCTCTACTAGGTGGAACTCCACCTTTATGATGCTTGAAAGTGCTCTTGCATATCGTCGTGCTTTTGAAGATCTTGCTTTTGAGGATAGGAACTATAAGTATTACCCTACTAATGAAGAATGGTCTAGAGGAGATAAACTTTGTGAATTTCTACGTCCATTCTATGTGATCACAAATTTGATGTCCGGTTCCTCTTATCCGACATCTAACTTGTATTTCTTTCATGTGTGGAGGATTGAATGTTTGTTGCTTGAAAATAAGACAAGTGAAGATGAGGTGATTAGGGATATGACAACTTCGATGCAAGGGAAGTTTGACAAATATTGGAGTGATTATAGTGTTGTTCTTGCATATGGAACCGTTCTTGATCCTCGCTATAAGTTCTCGTTTTTGGAGTTTTGCTATTCTCAACTTGGTGTTGATTCAATTTCTTGTCAAGCAAAGTTGAAAGTTGTCAAGCATAAGTTGTATACTCTGTTTTATGAGTATGTCAAAAGGTCCTTCAAAGAGACACCTCCCAATGAAAGTTCACTAGAAGATAAGCAATGTCTTCCAACTAGTAGTAGTGGATTTGCTAATATGGACCCATCACAATTGGCTATTTTGAAAGTAAGTATATTTCTTTCTTTTATTTATTCATTATTCATTATTCATTATTTTTTATGTTTAATTTCTCATTCTTTATTTGTTGTTACATGAAAATAATGTAGAAGTATATCTCGTTTGAGAATCAAAATAAGAAGGATGTGGGTAAGTCTGAATTGGATACTTATTTGGAGGAGCAAAACCTTTCCTCAACATACCATCCAAATCTTGATATTTTGCAATATTGGAAGGACAACATGTACAGGTTTCCGAATCTTGCTTTGATGGCTAGTGATATCTTAAGCATTCAAATAACAACTGTGGCATCGGAATCAACATTCAGTATTGGTTCTCCTGTTCTCAACAAATTTCGAAGTTCTCTCCTTCCCAAAAATGTGCAAGCCTTGATATGCACTAGAAATTGGTTGTTAGGGTTTGAAGTGGAAGGTAAATATACAATGAATTTATGTATAGAAATAGAATGTCTTTCATTTAATTATGTTTTACTTTTTAAACATAATCTTATGAATTATGACTTGTGAATTGTAGGAAAAGAAGAAGATGAAGATGATTTGATTGACGCAAAGGAGGAGCTTGCTAAATCAAAGGGAAAGACTAAAGTTGTTATTGATGCTTGATGTCAACATGCAGCTTTAATTTCAAACTTGTAATATTGTTGTTTTTGTTCCTTATTTTGCATTTCAATTTCGTTGGTACAATTTTCTTTCTTGTCATGTACAATTTTCTTTCTTGCAGGAACTTGATTTTATGACTATTGGTTACAATTATGGTTATTTTGCCTTATAAAAAAAAAGTGTAAAGTCCGCGGACAGTCCATTTAGTCTGCGGACTTTGCGGACTGGACTTGGACTCTATTTTTCAGAGTCCATTTTAAATGCGGACTATAAAGTCCGGTCCGTTTAAATGCGGACTTATGCGGACCGGACTTAAACGGACCGGACTGGTCCGTTTACCCACCTCTAACTATGCATGATTGGGTAGGTGGATTTGACACCTTAGATATTTTAATTTCAGATTTTAATACCTTAGTTTTATTAGATTTGTTAATTGAATTTCAATCCTATTTTCTCTCTCTCAACCATTTGCTGTCACTTAACCAACTTATCGAATTTCTCGCGAATTAGTCGAATTGGTAGCCCAATGTTCGACCTCGGTAATTCTTACCGTGTTTATTTTATTACTTGCGACGACCCGGTACACTTGCCGGTGACTCAACAGAGAACTCTTGATTTTTACGTGTATTATATTACCAACACACGGTGTATTGTATTACCAATTCACACATATTCTATGCCATAACACCTCTTTAACATACATCATCTAGGTTAGGCATTTCTAAATCATCATTATCCTCACACCCAAAACAATCATCTCGTAGGCAACATATATATCTTTGCTTAAAAACCACAAAGCATAATAATACAAACCAGGCAGATCATGCATAACACAATATCAATCCAAATATTCCAATATCACCAATATAGCACAAAATCAATTCAATAAAGGTAACAAAATCAAATCAACCATCAACAATCTAAAATCAACCTAATATCGATAAACCTATAATCCCCGAATCGCCATTGGTTTTTCAGAAAAAGGTTTCCAATGTGATTTTGGTCTTGTTGATTACTCGACTACTAGTAGGGTTTCTGTCGCCCTACACAATTATTATACAATCTACTACTTATCCATTCCGACGATAGGTTGGTTCTTTCCCCCACCTGGGTTATCACCGGACTCCCGAACTCGAAGCTCCTCGTTGTCACACCACAAAGTACTAACTCCACCTTCTATGAAGGTAATGAGATTAGATGCTCGAAGGGCTATACCACGAACGTCCTCGTTTCCTCCGCGATGGAAGTCTAAGGTTATGAACACAAAATCACAAGTTAAAATCAAACAAGAACGCTAAACCACAAGGTATAGGTTTGGCCAAGACTAGTTCATAGGGTTAGAGATTCCCAAAAATTATACAACTCATGGATTTATGATCCTTAAGTGTTAGGATT
Source organism: Sophora flavescens (assembly GCA_030762895.1). NCBI lineage: Eukaryota > Viridiplantae > Streptophyta > Magnoliopsida > Fabales > Fabaceae > Sophora > Sophora flavescens. Next base: position 248,350,753 of record CM061063.1, on the reverse strand, counting down.
TCATAAACAATGACCACTTAACAAAGTTGAATTAAAATCCCACTAAGTTATAAACTTAGGGTATTCGGTCAAGGCTAGTAAAAATAGGCTAGCATTCACTAAACTTTCCAATATCTTAAGTTTAGCATCCATATGTATTAAGGAGCTCAAAACCATGATCATTTTAGAAAAATAAGAACAAAGTATCCTAGGTCCATAACCTTCTATGTTCGGCCTTCATAGGATTTATAGGTTAGAAATCTTTCAACTCTCCAATCTTTTAGACTTAGCATCCAAATATCTTATGGATCTCAAGTCCATGATCATTTTGGAAAACAATGGAAAGTAATACATCCTAGCTTTAATAACATAGAATAAACAAGTTAGAAATCCTTAAACTTTCCAATCTCTTAGGCTTAGTATCCAAATATCTTATGGAGCTCAAGTCCATGATCATTTTGGAAAACAATGGAAACTTAAACATTCCAATCTCTTAGACTTAGCATCCAAATATCTTATGGAGCTCAAGTCCATAATCATTTTGGAAAAATGAAAGTAATACATCCTAGCTTTAATAACATAGAATAAACAAATTAGAAATCCTTAAACTTTCCAATCTCTCAGACTTAGCATCCAAATATCTTATGGAGCTCAAGTCCATGATCATTTTGGAAAGCAATGGAAACTTAAAGATTCCAATCTATTAGACTTAGCATCCAAATATCTTATGGAGCTCATGTCCAAGATCATTTTGGAAAAATGAAAGTAATACATCCTAGCTTTAATAACATAGAATAAACAAGTTAGAAATCCTTAAACTTTCCAATCTCTTAAACTTAGCATCCAAATATCTTATGGAGCTTAAGTCCATGATCATTTTAGAAAAAATAAAAACTCAAACATCCTAGAACCTAAACACTAAGTTTCGGCCATCATTGGATGATGAGGAAAATATTCTTTGTTTAACAATAACTCTTAGGTTTATAATCACAAGGTATTAAGAGTTCTAAATCCATGATCATACTTGAAAAGTTGAAACATAGTATCCTATGCTTAGTTATTCATCTTTTCAGCCATCATAGGAACAAGCTATCAAAACTTCCAAGATTTAGAGATTTAAGATCAATGGATAGTTAGAAACTCAAACACATAATCATATTCCAAAAGTTGATACAAAAACTTCCTAGATCACAAATGCAAGCATTCGGCCTTCATTGGAAGAGATAGGTAGAGATTTTTGTTTTACACAACATCTTAGTATGTGAAAATATAAGTTAATACAAGACTATAGAAAGTGGTTTCAACTCAAAAGGAGTTTTCTACCATTTTAGAGAGATTTTAGAAGTTTAAAGCATATAAAGAACACAAAGTAAACTAAGAAATAAGAGATGAAACTTGAAAAAAGATTCATATGAGAGCATTACCCTTAGTATAAGGAAGAACTTTAATGAATAACTTAAGTAGAAAAGATGAATAAAAACTAAAGCTTTAAGAGCTTGAACTTTTAGAAGAAAGGAAGAAGATGAAGGTTTAATGGAGTTTGAAGAAGGAAGATGATGAAGTGAAAATGAGATATGTATATATAGACAAGGGAGAGAGTGGCACGAAATTGAGGAGAGAGGAATGATCTTGGATAGCAAATTTTGACCTTGTGCCTTGTTTGGTTTGAGAAGAGAGAGAAAAATAGGTTTTTAGAATATAATATGTTATAATTTGAAAAGTGTGATGATCACACCTTTGAAGTGTGTCATAACCCATTTCCATCAAGTCCCATCAAGTCACTTCACTTCTTTTGTGCTCCATAATCTGCTCTATTTGTTACCCGGTTGTATTTTCCGATTGTAATTCTTCTCACGTTTTCACCCGAATAAAATATTATATTCTATTTTTGAACGAAAATTTTCAAAATAACCAAAATTGAAGGAAACATATTAAAAACACTAAATGTCTCGTTCATGGGTCAAAATTAGGTTTTCTGCACAATAAACTTGTACCGCCAGTGAAAACGCAGACCAGCTTTCGTTTGAATTTTCAACCAAAAATTTTACCGTAACCCTCTACCATAAAGTAGACTATGAATATGATTTTATTTAAAAAAAAACACTTTCTAACTCTCAAATTTAAATATAATTTAATTATATTTTAACCGGTTGAACAACATAATTAAAATCAGGTTGTTACAGCAACACCAAATTTTTCCACGCTCAGACTATTGTCCGTCGTAGAAGAAACAAAGCCGAGGGTCTCTTTCTAAGGGATGGGACTTGGAGCATAGAAGCTTCGGCCCTGCAATCAGAAGCCGAGAGCTATTTTCATGACCTCTTTGCTAGTACAGAAAACAAGGATCCTGATTTAATGATCACTGAAGAGGTGAAGACTATTGGTACTGAGTGTGCAGATAGTCTCACAAGTGATGTTTCTAAACAGGAGGTTTGGGAGGCTCTAAAGTTTATGAAAGCTTTCAAATCGCCGGGTCCGGATGGTTCCAACCTTTCTTCTTCAAGAAATTTTGGCATGTGGTTGGTGATAAGGTGCATGAGATTGTTAGGGATGCTTTTGGGAATGGTGTTTTTGACTCATCCATCGTCGAGATTCTCATCTTCCTCATCCCTAAGGAGGTTTAAATTAAAAGAGATTTCCAAGAGTTGGGTTACCAACAAGACTGCTCATGCTACTAAATTGACTACCACTCTTGTTAATTATCAAAATTTCTTTGAAGGTGAATTTATCCTAAATAAGTTAATGTTCCCTCTCAGGATACAAGAACCGTGCCTAATTAAACCAACCACTACTCTCGTGATAATTGTATTTAAATTGAACCTATTAAGACTCGTGACAATTCAATGGTACCCTCGAAGGACCGCTTCTAACCCTCATGATTTAAGTCCTGAGTTCAATCCCTATAGATCCAATACCTAAGTTCACCGCTAGGTTCCTCCTTGGAGTATCTATGACATGTAAATAAGTGCACACCAAATTCACAAGTAATTCATGCAATAGGAATCAAAACGAAAGCAAATTGAAATTAACAAAGGGGAAACATCAATTCATAACATAAAACAAGTCTTGGGCATAACCCCAATTCCTAGAAATAAAAAAAGACTACTAAAGCATTGTCATGGTCATGGAAACCTTGAATAAAAAAGCATAAAAATCCTAAGAGAAAAGAAGAAATTTAGAAGAAGAGAAATCCTAATTTTTGCCTAAGGTAGCAGCCCCTGGTGCGACACCCCATTTTCCCAGGTATCACATTTACATAACATGGTTCAAACATCAAACCTAATAAAGATATTAATTTGCTGGTTTCCTTCGGAAAACAAGATTCGTTTTCTAACTTCCTAATCTTCTAAAAAATAGTGATAATTTTTTTTTATTACATTATACACAATCGAACACTCGTAAAATAATATACACCACTATATATATTACATAGGCTTCAACATTTTACACCAGACCCTTTTCTTACTAGGTCACCATCTACGGTCACACGTATTTTACACTAATTGGAATATCATGACTATGTCATAGTGGGAGTCTGAAAATACTACTCAAAAGATGGCTCTCAGTAGCCACTAAGTCAGACTAACCTAAAATTCCCACTCTTTCCTAAAACTACGTCCTAAGCTGGTCACCACTACAGAAATCCATTGGGGAGTCCAGTGTAAACTCCCCCACCCCCGGAAGATGTATCTGGAGAGGATACAACAGCCCAATCTCCAACAGCTGAAGACCCTTCGTCTCCTAAAGGAATATAATCTGGATATTTCATCAGATCCTCCTCTGGATCCTCCTCCATCTCCTTCGAGACATCCTCTGGAATCAATACTATGGGTGCAGGAGGTGATCCTGGTGCTACTTGCTGTAACGGTTGAACAAAGTGAGGCGGTTGATGCTCCAGATTTCCGTGTTGTACCAGATATCGTAAGATCATCCAAATAGGCGGTAATGAAACTTCAATTGTCTCTCTGCTATGAATCAATTGTTGTGGTCCATCTACGACGGTACCTCGGAGCGTCCTCATGGGACCAGTGTAAGTGGCACTCCGAGCTCCTGGGTTAATCACCCAGGCGTCCCCTTGATCAGCATTGTTGAACATCAGGGCTCGAACCCCTGAGTAGTTCAGATCCGCTGCTCCCGGATCCATCTAAACGCCAATATATATATAGATTCCACTTAGTAGAGGAAATCACACAGAAATTTGTAAGAGTGAGTTTCCAATATATGAGTTTTGATAAGACAACCCCATGCACGACACTCAAATAGCAAATACCGTATATTCACAGCATAATAAAATTAATTTGAAACAGCAGAATAATTTAATTCACAGGGTTTCATACCCGCCAGTCATCGTTATTTTATAAAAATGCATGGCACTTCAATATTCAGGCTCTATTTTTAATGCCTAATCTCCGGAGATCCCACAACTTTCTGTTTCGTTTCGAGCTGATCAAGCTCCGCACATGGCGCATTGTAAAAACGAATAAAACAATGCCCAAGAAATCACATAACACACTGGCCACACACAGTTTCACCAGGGTTATTATTCAAAAATTTTGACTCATTGTCTCACTGTACAGAGGCACAATGGTCGCTGCGAATTATGGAGTTCATTGTCCATAACCTATTGTTTCACACAGATTACAATAGTTAACGCATAAACTTGGACACACAGTTCTATAAAAATATATTGGCTCACACATGTACAGAGGCCCAATATTTAAATGGAACATAGTCCATAATAGATACATTGATCCACTCCGGACTCAATGATCACAACACCTGACACGTCTGCCATATACATTGATCCATTCCGGACTCAATCATCATAATCACATGACACAACTGCCATTTATGCATGAGAAAATTTTTATTCTCGATTTGTTTTCTTTATCGTAAAAATCTTTCCTTGTCGAAGCACAAAGCTTAACGACCACCCTTAATTTCTTATTAAGATTTTTCCCCCTCAAACAAAACACAGGACACACAGTCCGAGTGCTCAATCACGAAGCCCTTAAACCGATGCAACAATTTTAGGCTCGCAGATATGGAACTCACACTTTCCACATCAAATTAGGACACACAGTCCAAAAATAAAATCATTGCAGGACACTCTGTCCAATGACACAGATCCTTGATCTACGTGTCCATAGAACACTAGAACTCCGACATCTCGGTTCCTAGGTTTATTTATCTGCTTGTAAAACATTTTACACAGTGAAAAACAAATACAAAACAACAGCTCCGAAAACTTATCCAAGTTTAACGGAATAATTTCACTGGATAAAAATATTTTTACAGAATTCCTTTTTCTGTTAAAACGTTGATAAAATCTGAAAATCATTGATAAATTCCTTTCATTTCTAATTGTTTCACTTCAGAAATTAATTCTCAATAAAGGTCAACTTTAAAAATAAATTAATAAATTAATTTATAATAATTTAATATTTAATAATATTTACTATTTAAATAATTAATTTTTTTTAACTTATATCACTCCTCTGTCAGAAGTAATTGTTCTGACTGCTATAAAATATTATTTTCGGAACTTAATCACTTTAAATAACATTTTATAATAAAATTGAATTTATTTTATAAAAATTAGAGCCTGTAAAAAAATTTCACGGTTTCGCCCTTACTATTGCTTATTTACACAGTTTCCACAAAATATTATTAAAATAATATTTTTTTTTTCATTTTTCTCAAAATCTCCCAAATTAATCCCTCTGATTAATTATCCAAGCTTATTAAGTTTTTTTATTTATCATTAATTAAATTTTTAACACTGACCAATGTCAGGTTACTCAGTCCAACATTCAACAGCAGATAAATTACAATCACAGAATAGCATGACATATATCAATTCATGACATGCATCACAATTATAATATAAAAAAATAATTATAATCATGTAAATCCACACATCACATCAATCCAGCAATTAACAGTAAACAATGCAAGATAACAAAATATTTCCTACAGAAAATTAATAAATGACTCCAAAAATAAGCATGTGATTATCTTAAACTCCTCAGGCATACTCCCCTTACCTCTTGAAGATTGAACTAACAGTTCCGATTAATCTCCTTATCCCGATCCGATTTTTTCCTCCGTCAGCTTAAATCAGTTAGCTTGGATGTTTCCTTCAAACGAATTGCAACCAAAATAAATCAAATCAAACAACAACATACTTGGCTCATGAAGGTTAGGTTTCGGCCTCAACAATTTTTCTAGGTTAGGAAAGTTAAAATTTTGTTAACTTAGGGATTTATGATCCATAAGTAACTTAAACATGATTAAGCACTTAAATCAAGATCATGAACCAAGAACATGAATTAAAACTCATCTAGTTCCAAGAACTAGGGTTTCGGTTTTCTCAAGATCATAGGCTAGAAGTTTCTAAAATTTTCTTAATTCTTGGATTTAATCAACATACGAAACTTAGAGTTGGATTCAAGTGTTACAAGACAACTTTTGAATCACAAAACCATTAAGTGTTCATAGCTAGGGTTTCGGCCTTTATGAAACCAATAGGTTAGAGTTTGATTTTTGATCTTCTATTTACTTACATACAAAAAACTATCAAGGTACTAAAAGATTGAATCATGAATCAAGACATGAAAATGAAATAAAACCCGTGAACATCACTTTGCCATGGATTCGGCCCAGTTCAAAAAGTTGGGAAAGAAATTTCATGATCACATGCTTCTAGATAATTAAAATAGAGATGATTATGAGATCATAGCAATTGGTTGCATGTCAAAAGGATTTTTCTAGAATTATTTATGAATTTTTGAATCTAGTTTCAAGAACTTTGAGTGAAATGAAGAACATGATGATTCATGTCATAAATCTACAAAAGTTGTGAAGAGAAAGGCTTTAAATGACAAGATAAAGAGTTGTTACCTCTTGATGATCAAAGAAAAGAAGGATTTTGATGTTCTTCACAAACTCTTATGGTGTTCTTTTGGCAAGTTATGAACTTTGAAGAAGAGAAGTCATGAAAATGGAATGAATAATTGCTTCAGTGAAGATGACAAGGGTGGAGCCATGGGTTTTAGGGTTAGTTTGGTCAAAATTCTCAATGGCATGGCTTGAAATATTCATGAAGAGCCAAGGGTAAAATTGTCATTTCTAGGCAAAATATTCCTTTGTCATAAATGTGCCATTGTGACCATTATGACGCGGATAAGCTTGTCATAAATGGCTGTCACATCGATCAAATCCATCACTTCAGCCCCATTGCTGACTCCCTGATTCATCTGACGCAAGTTTCTCCTGGAGATATCTCGAAGAATTTGCCCGCAGCAAATATAATATTTTAATTTTTACGCTAAATTTTTTAAAACTTCCAGTATCGTAGTAAATACGATAAAAACATTTTTCATCTCATTCACGAACTAAAATTAGGTCTTTTGAACAGTAAACTTTTACTGTCAGTAAAAACGCAGACCGGGTTCCGTCTGAATTTTCAACCCAAAATTTCATTGTAACCCTAAGATATAAAACATGACGTGAAAATAACAGTATTTTACCCAAAATCATTTTCTAAGTCTCGGATAAAAATATATTTTTATATATTAATTACCGACACTAGAAAGCAGCGAAAAATCGGGGTGTTACACCTGGGATCCCTATTTTCGAGCCTTAGAGTCCTATTTATAATGTAGGATAACTTGAATTCAAAGCTGTTTCAAAATTAGATCAAATCAGCAATTAAATTTTCAGATATTGCACGTCACGGCCGTGATGCCTGTCACGGCCAGGCTGTGACAGATTCTGTCTTGGAAAACTTGGCGTTGGTTGGCCTGTCACGACCGTGATGGCCATCACGGCTTGGCCGTGCCATATTCTGACATTTGCGTACTTTTCTTTTCAGACTTGCTCGATCATGGTCGTGATAGCTACCACGGCTATGCCGTGATGGGCTCTGTTTGGTTCATTTTTCTTGCTTTTCAAGCTCCGTCTTCATGCAAGCTCTAACATAACTGATCCTGAGCATTTTAATCTTCGTTTCCAAATCAATATCTCCAAATTAAATGTCAAATCTTAGCATATCCTTTATTTTTGTGATAGACAAATATTATCCAAATCCAAATTGATTTGGATCCAACCTTTTATCTCAATGCCAATTGAATTATCTTTCAATCATAATAATTCAAATCCAAATTGATTTGGATTCAAATACATCATGTGGACCCTTACAATTTACTTGGCAATCTTCAATTTAATTGATTTCCAACCTTTTCTTCTTGATACTTTCCTAAAAATCAAAAATAAAAATAATATCAGAAAATTAATCAAAATCTAATTAAAATTAATTAAATACACACATTGACTCTAAAATAACCAAAATAGAAAAACAAAGTCTAATTTGGGCTAAATCAAGCATTCAACAAAATTTAATTGATGAAATCCGCTCTAAAATAATAGATAAAACATGATAAGACAGTGGACTATCAAAATACCCCAAACTTAAACTTTGTTTGTCCTCAAGCAAACTAAAACTCAAAAAGACTCAGAATTGGGTAAGCTCAATGGACTCAATTAGTTTCGCCCAAATTTCATGCAATTTTATCAATTCAATTTTTCTTTAATGTTTCCCCCTTTACATCAATACAATCCCCACTACTTTAAACAATTGAGAATTTTATCATTCATGCAATTATTAATCTAAGCAAAGGGTTCGAGTTACACACAAAAGAGATAACCAATTTCAAACATTTGCCTTCCTCACAAGGGCATTTAATAATTCACTCATTCACAATTTGTCTAGGATATCAACTTTCACTCAATTTCATATTTCAAGAGCACTTTCCATGAATTTGATTTTCATCTCAAACATAGTTCCCACGAAAACATGCATGCATCATCAAAAGGTCTTTCATAGGTTGTAATGTAGTCTGGCTAAAGGTAGGATATACAAAGGTGATAGGTTTACATCCCTAGGAATTAAGAGAGCATGAAACTTTTTACACTATTATTTTCACTCTAATTCCTTTTTCCATTTTTCTTTTTGACGCTTTGGGTGGCTACAACCTATTTCCTTTGACACCCTTTTATTTTGCCCTTTTTGTGGCAATTTTTTTATTCTTTTTCTTCTTTCCTTTTGTATTTGGCTTCAACCTATATTTCTTTTTCTTTTTCTCAACCCAAAATAACATATCGAACCCTTGTAGCCACCCCAAACTTAGTTTCCTTCAACCCTTGTCTTGCTAAGCATCCATGCTCTCCTAAATCCTAAGATTTGGTTAACATGGTTTCTCCGGATTTTTGGCTTATAACATAAGGTCGTCAAGAAACAATTAGCTATTAGGCTCAATATGGCTAACTAGGGAACATGCATTAGAGATGGTCCTTTTTAGGCCAAGTAGCTATTTCAAAGAAAATTGCCTAAACCATTTGATGCAGACATATAAACATGCAAACCATGAAGATATTCAAGCAAATCCAGTGTAACTCAAAAGTGATTCACACAATTCAAAAACATTGTTGGAGGCTCAAATTCCTCACATGAACATTTTTTGCAAATTGTTTGACCGAGATACAATCCCTAATGTGTGCATCCCTTCACCCCAAACTTATCATAAATTATGCAATCACAATAAAATTTCTCAAAGTTCAATTTTCAATTTTTCACACGGGGATCAATTTTCAATTTTCAAATCATTAGGGGAAATCATCAAAAATCAATATTTATCATGCAATGCATTTATGCTAAAGTTAATAAAATCCGTTCAAGCTCACCGATAGAAGACTCACACACATATGACTTAAGCAAAGAAAAGCAAAAAAATTAAAAAGAGAAGGGTTTAGAAAAACTCATTGAAGATGCTTCCACCCGGATCCCATAGCCTGTGTTAAAAAGACCAAGAGATGCCCAAGATGTAATACCTTCCTCCCGGATCCCATGACTTGTGGAGCGGAGATGGAAGAAGCAAGTGTGATGAGATTTCAATGACTTCTTTAAGTGATATAATGAGCTCACTTCCTCCTGGGTCAAATGGTAAGTCACCTACTCCAAGAATGGCCTTTATGTAATTATTTTCTCCATGAAGCACTAAAACCATAACTTTTTGAGACGACCTTAGAGCCTTTGCCGCTATTGATGAAAACTCCCAATTCTCAGGCAATGACTTGAACTCCAAATTTGGTATTTTCACAAAGTAATGTTGTAGACAAATAGAAGGTACCAACTTTGTTATATCCAAACATGCATGCAAACCAACATACTTATCCAACTCAGAATTTTTAGGCTCCTCAATAGTAATGGTGAGAGAAGTATTTTCCACATTATTGGTCTCTTTTGTCCCTTGTAAAGGAACAATAGGAGATATTTCCTCCTTACACTCCTCTTCATGATCCGCTCTTCTTGAATCATCTTCCACACCCACTTCATCTTCATTCACGTCCATGCTAGCAAATAGATTCTCTTCATTTTGAATTCCATGCTGTTTTTCTGCTAGCAATTTAGAAAATTTACTAGCTTGTTCTTCTAACTTTTGAAAGTTGTCACTTAGCGATGCCGCTATCTTACTAGCATTTTACCCTGCTCACATTTCAGCCTTCTGAATCATGGAACTAACTTCCTCCTTGCTACGCTCTATGCTCAAGCTCAAAGGATAAGCATCTATATCCCAAAGAATCTCTAGTAAATCGGGATCCAGCTCGAAGTATGGTGGTGGTGGTTGCAAGGATGACAAATAGAATTTCCATTCCTCTTTGGAGTATATCTTCACGTGCTTATCAATGATACCATCAAACACGATCCAATCAAGTTAATATTCCCAAGTTGGATAGTAACGATAGTCCATGTGTTTCATCAACCTTGCACAAACAAAACTCAAAAGAAAATGTCAAATATATACAATTAAAAATTAAAAAGTCTAAAGTAGTTGCCTCCTTGTTACAAATGATATTGGTAGTTCCAATCCCCGGCAATGGCGCCAAAAACTTGATAGACTCCGGCAAGCGTACCGGACCGAAGCAAGTAATAATAAAACGGTGAGAAACCGAGTATCAAACTCAGGGATTAGGAAACCAAGATTCACTTCACAAATTAAACAACTATCTAGACTGAGAAATAGGTGTGAAAAGATTTCAAGAAAATAAAAGAAACAATAAAATAAAATAAAATATTTTTGGGATTTTAAATTAAAAGAGATTTCCAGAAGTTGGGTTACCAACTGCTCATGCTACTAAATTGACTACACCTCTTGTTAATTATCAAAATTGCTTTGAAGGTGAATTTATCCTAAATAAGATAAAGTTCCCTCTCGGGATACAAGAACCGTGCCCAATTAAACCAACCCCTACTCTCGTGATAATTGTATTTAAATTGAACCCATTAAGATTCGTGACAATTCAATGATATCCTCGAAGGACCGCTTCTAACTCTCGTAATTTAAGTCCTAAGTTCAATCCCTATAGATCCAATACCTAAGTTCACCGCTAGGTTCCTCCTTAGAGTATCTATGACATGCAAATAAGTGCGCACCAAATTCACAAGTAATTCATGCAATATGAATCAAATTAAAAGTAAATTGAAATTAACAAAGGGAAAACATCAATTCATAACATAAAACAAGTCTTGGGCATAGCCCCAATTCCTAGAAATAAAAAAAGACTACTCAAGCATTGCCATGGTCATGGCAACCTTGAATAACAAAAACATAAAAATCCCAAGAGAAAAGAAGAAATTAAGAAGAAGAGAAATCCTAATTTTTACCTAAGGTAGCAGCCCCTGGTATCCCCACTTTCGAGCCTTAAAGTCCTATTTATAATATAGGGTAACTTGAATTCAAAGCTGTTACAAAATCAGATCAAATCAGTAATTAAATTTCACATATTGCACGTCACGGTCGTGATGCCGGTCACGACCAGACCGTGATTCCTGTCACGGCCAGGCCGTGACAGATTCTGTCTTCGAAAACTTGGCGTTGGTTGAACTGTCACGGCCGAGATAGCCATCACGGCCTGACCGTGACAGGTTCTGACTTTTGCGTACTTTTCTTTTCAGCCTTGCTCGATCATGGCCGTGGTGGCTGTCACGGCTAGGCCGTGATGGAATCTGTTTGGCTCATTTTTCTTGCTTTTCAAGCTTTGTCTTCATGTAAGCTCTAACATAACTGATCCTGAGCATTTTAATCTTCGTTTCCAAATCAATAACTCCAAATTAATTGCCAAATCTTATCATATCCTTTATTATTGTGATAGACAATTATTATCCAAATCCAAATTGATTTGGATCCAATCTTTTATCTCAATGCCAATTGAATTATCTTCCAATCATAATAATTCAAATCCAAATTGATTTGGATTCAAATCCATCATGTGGGCCCTTGCAATTTACTTGACAATCTTCAATTTTATTGATTTCCATTCTTTTCTTCTTGATACTTTCCTAAAAATCAAAAATAAGAATAATATCAAAAAATTAATCAAAATCTAATTAAAATTAATTAAATACACACATTGACTCTAAAATAACCAAAATAGGAAAACAAAGTCTAATTTGGACTAAATCAAGCATTCAACAAAATTTAATTGATGAAATCCGTTATAAAATAATAGATAAAACATGATAAGACAGTGGATTATAGTCCTACTAAGATCACTCAATTCTGCCCTATCAGTCTCTGCAACGTTGTTTACAAGCTGATTACTAAGGTCTTGGTTAACCGCCTCCGCCCATTTCTGTCTGATTTCATTAGCCCTCTTCAGAGCAGTTTCATTTCGGGGAGGGGTACTCATGACAATATCCTAGTGGTCCAGGAGATTATGCACTTTATAAATAAATCCAGTGGTAAGAAAGGTTCGCTTGCCTTCAAGATAGACTTGGAGAAAGTGTACAACATAGTGGATTGGAGGTTCCTCACTTTGGGTTCCCTTGGCCTACAATTTGTTTGATCATGTTTTGTGTGAGTTCTTCATATCCCCCTCTTCTCTGGAGTGGCTCTAAATTACATTCCTTTCTCCCTAAAAGAGGCCTAAGGCAGGGGGGCCCTTTATCCCCCTACCTCTTCGTGCTTTGCATGGAAAAGCTTTTCCTTTTGATTAACAAGAAAGTGAGTAGGGGTGAATGGAAGTCAATTCACTGTGATAGACAAGGTCCAATGATTTCCCACATTCTTTTCGTCGATGACATACACCTGTTCACTTCCGATAACATTTCCCAGATGAGAGTGATGAATATTACTATCAATGAGTTTTGCAAGGCCTCAGGTATAAGAGTCAATTATGCCAAGTCTAAGTTCATGTGCTCTAAAGGCATTCCTAGAGGCAGACAGAGAAGGCTCTCCTTAATATCTAATATCCAAATGTCTCCCATGCTGGACAGATATCTTGGGCTGCCCCTCCTCCGAGGTAGAGTCAGGAAACAAGATTTTAGTTTTATTGTCTACGAGCTTGCGATTGATCCATGTATCCAACCCCACCTAGTGGGACAAGGCTTGGTTGTTGTTGGTTGTTGTTGTCTACGAGCTTGCGATTAAGTTGGCTTCCTGGAAGCAAAAATTACTGAATAGAGCTGGCCGAATCACCTTGGCAATATCAGTTCTGTCTTCCCTTCCCACATATGGTATGCAATCCTTTTGGATTCCCCAATCTAGTTGCTCCCATATTGATATGTCTATTAGAAAATTCATCTGGAAAGGGAACGAAGAAAGAGGTATCCATCTTGTTAACTGGGATATCATCACTTTCCCTAGACCCTTGGGTTCCGTAGAGCTTGGGAAGCTAATATAGCTCTTCTGGGAAAATTGGTTTTGGACTTGCACCACTTTGGTGACAAACTCTGGGCTCAGATAATGAGGAACAAGTACTTTGTCCAGTAGGGCAGCATCCTAGCCATGAACAGAACTAAAAATGTGTCCTACTGCTGCAGGTCCATTATTAAATCCGCAAAGGCTGTCCATTTTGGCTTCTTGTGGAGAATTGGTGATGGCTTCTTCCTGAGAAGATCAAAGTTTTGATATGGTCCCTAAAGCATAACTATGTTCCCGTGAATGCTTTTCGGGTCTTCCGTCATCTTGCGACTTCCTCTGTCTATACTAGATGCAACAAGTCTTTGGCGGAGCCTGTCTTGCACTGCTTCCGGGATTGCACCCTCAACCATCGCATTTGGATCTCCTTCAGGTTTGGTTCGAATCCCAATTTTTGGAACCAGGATTTGGATGTGTGGTTGTTAGATAACCTGAATTCTCAAGCTCTCAATAGAAACGATAGCACCCTCTTTGCTTGTTCCTTGTGTTGGCTTTGGAGAGCAAGGAATGAAGAGGTTTTGGGAGACTCCAAGCTTTCCTTTCTCTGCATTTGTAACAAAATCCAGGACTTGAATGCCATGTGCAAGTCTATGCCGATCAGTCTAGAGCAGGGGGCGACCCGTGATGTGAGGTGGATTAGCTGGACTCCTTCTGGAATTTGGGAGGTCAAAGTTAATGTGGATGGCAGCAGTTTAGGGAACCCGGAAAGAGCTAGTTTTGGGGGGTTATTCATGACCACTCGGGAAGATGGATCTCGGGTTTCTTTGGCTCGATTGGTAAGGGAACTAATCTCCTTACTGAGCTTCATGGTATTCAACAGGGGATCTCCTGGTGTTGACAACAAGGTTGGAGAAGGGTGATTTGTTAGCCTTCTGAACACCCCATTTTGATCGGGTCTTTTAGTTTTCACTAAAAATTTCAAAAAAATAATAAAATAAAAAATTGCAAAGAAAATAAAAATAATAAAAAGATTTTCAATTGGGTCAGGCCAGTTAAACCCATTTCATCCTCCTCCAACAAACCCTAGCAACCACTTTATTTTGAATCAGAGATAGAAATATTATTAATCTTGGCAGATTTTTAGGAACAAGATCAATCTTAATCTTGGCAGATTTTTAGGAACAAGATGAGATAACAATCTTAAATCTAGGCGGAATTTTAGGAACAAGATTGGAGGAATTGACATTATAAAATCACAAGAGGTGCTACAGAATAAAGGGGAGCCTACAAAAAGATTCAAAGAAAACCTAGCCTCCATTCTTTTCCATCCTCTATCATACGTAACACCATCACCCACCACAAAAAAACACACCAGCCACCTTAAAAGAAAAGGCCTAGCCTCCATTCTCTTCCTTCATCCATCATCCATCATACAACACCTCCATCAAAAACACCTTTCACTTCACCATCATACAATAGTCACCACTCTCCTCCATTTAACCTTGACTCCAACCTTAACAGAAACAACAACAACTATCAATCCTTTTAATAACAAACTAGGACATTAAGAAAGAGTTATCTTGGCTCCTTTAATTCTCAGTCACCGCGACACCACCATGTTCCGCAAGCTGCACCCACGTCCCTAGCCGCTTCGCCATCCCGGACCGCCACTACCTCCGCCTCCTTGGTGACCCGCTACAAGATTCTAAGTTCTTGCCTGTTTGTTTTTCTCATTTTCTACTTTGATGATAGAAGGTTGTGGTCCTTGCCCTTCTTAGTTTAAGTCTCTGCCATTTTGATTTTTTATTTATTTATTTATTTATTGTTAATATTTTTGTTATTATTATTTTTATTATTATTATTTTTTGTTTGTTTTCTTTCTTTTTTCAATGAGTCAACATAAATAAAATGTAAAAGGGGAATTAATTATAAATAATTTTGGGGATTGCTTTGTGAGATGTTTCACACTCAATTCCTTAGATGCAGGATAGCCCTGTGGCGTATCTGCCATGTTCCATCTCGCTTAGGAGTTTTTTTTTTCGATTAAAAAAAACAAAAAAATTAGATATATAAAAACCTCTTTTAAACTAAAAAAAAAACCCTTTTTCATAAAATTAAAATCAACCAACAAATAAAATATTTTCTACAAGAACTACGTGGCTTTGAGTTTCCCATCGCAGCAGGGAATACGTAGGAGCAGATCAATCATCCCGTCAAGCCAAAATTTTATTTTCCCTTTATTTTTGTGTTCTTTTTAATTTGTTAACGTATTTAATCAAAATAATTGAATTAGTATTATTTAGGGATGCCCTGTGGACTTGAGTGTCATGTTCAATCCCTTAGAATTAAGATTGCTATGGAGATTTGTGCCACATTCAACCTTGTCTAGGACTTGTCCACATTTAACAATTAAAAGCAAAGATAATTAAAATTAGAAACCATGAAATTAAATCTGATTTTTGCATTTTTATTTTATTAAACAGTATATTATTATTATTATTTTAAATATTATTTTGGGATTGCTCTATGAAAAGTTTCATGTTCAACCTCTTAGGTTCAAGGTTGCCATATGGACTTATGTGTCATGTTCAATCTCTTTAGAGTAAATATTAATTACTAATCTCTTTATTCGTGAAATAACTTTTGGGGTAAAATAAATAATTTAAAAGTTATTAATTTTGCACAATTAATTCACGGTACCATTCGTAGAATGGGCGATGTAGGGTGCTTAACACCTTCCCTACTCGTAACCGACTCCCGAACTCAACTTGGTTTCAAAGACCATTTTTTAAAGGTTTTTCAATTTTTCCTAAATTAAATAAAATTGTTGGCGACTGTACATTTTTCTTAAAGTCTCTTTTTATCGCCATCCCTACCGTAAGTTTTGGTTGCGACAGATGGCGACTCCACTGGGGAATTTTTTCAGAAAGTCAAGCCTAGTATAATTGATCGTGCAAGTTTTTGTTGACTCATCACTCAGATTGTTGCCGGTATCATGGACTAGTCATCCTGTGAGGGTTTATCCCTACTTGTCGCTAGGGTCATGAGCCGGGTCCTTACCTTTCGAGACAGGGGCAATCTGAGGATCACTACCTTTAGAATTCTAGATCCACCCTGAAATTTTCACTAATAGTTCAACTTAGTGGCCAATCCCCTTTGAGTCATGACTTTCTACGGCAAAGTGGACCATTTTAGGACACATAGAGCATTTTTTCCCTCTATCCTACATGTCCTTGCACCTATAAGAAAAAAATGTATGGTTAACTTTAAAAAAAAAATTTGATTTCATGTTTCTTTTTTTCCCCCTTAAATTTCCCCTTCATAAAAAACTTGTTTCATGTATCTCATGCATTTTTAAACTTGAAATAAAAAAAAAAACTCACCACATGCACAAACTTGCATTTTTCTTTCCAAGCATGCCATGCATTATTTTTATTCTTGTTATTTCTTAAAAAAAATTCAAAAAAAAAAGAAGAAGATTAATTGAAAATATTTTGAGAAAAAAGGATTCATTTCAAGCAATATATATATATATGCGTCTCACCTCAACATAAGTTTTGCATCTAAGGAAAAGTAGGGACGATGATTTTATCTATTTTAATCCCAAGAATGACTTTCTCACAGAAGAAAAGTTGAATCATTGCGGGTCCCAGAAAAGAAGTCACTAATCAAACTCACCACCATATGATCCTAATTCTTACTTTCTATACCAGACACCTACATTCATATACCCACCTCACCAGATCTTCCATCCCACAAATGTTTTCCAAGCGCCATCGTCACCTTGTCCATACACACAACCACACTCATCATGTCCCACTGTTTCCCCACCAAATCACCCTAGACAATTCCAACCCAAAGTGAACCCACAAATGAGAAGAAACTTTCGTCCTCCATCAACCCTACCACCTTTCCCAAGGCTATCCAATTCCAAGGATGAGTTATTACAACAATTATTTGATGTTCATATGATTTCGGAGAAGCCTGTGCGCCCAAGGGAACCCCCATTTCCGGCATGGTATGACCCAAATGTCACTTGTAAGTTTCACATGGGGGTAAGTGGTCACTCTATTGATAATTGTGAAGATTTCAGGACCACCGTGAGAAGGTTGTTAGCATCTGGACTAGTTAGTATTCAAGGGGAAGAGCTTATCATTACAAATGATTCTTTTGACAATAGTTGAGGAAATACAATATTTGGCATTTTGTTTTGTTCATCAATAGATTGTCACGATGATGGTTTAACTATTTGTTGTGTTTAGTGATTAGAATCTGTTGAGATCTAAGTTTTTGTCATCCTTCTTGAAGCATTAATATAATAAATTTGCATGGATTCCATCACAGTTTAGCTTATTCATTTATGTGTTTACCTCTATCTTTCTTGTCGGTTTCTTCTTTGACATTGGAACTATGTGGGTATCCAACCCTTGGATTTTTTTTCTTTCTTGACGAAACCCTTTGCGCATGTTCTATCTGCTCCAGAAAAAAAAAAAAAAGAAAAAAAAAGAGTAAATGAATGAAGGTGTGTTTTTTTTTACCATGTCTCAAGTTTAATTCTTTATGAAAAATGAGTAATCCTAATTTGAAATGAAGATTGACCATCTTTCTCTATCCTTTATAAAAAAAAATTATTATCCTTTGTTACCCCTGTTGAGCCTTATAAATTCGTTCAAAATAACCTTGGACAAGGATCACCCCTGGAGGCTCGTATAAAAGATTGATTGCAACCACAATAAGTGAAGAAAAAGGAAAGAAAAATCTGAAGGAGATGCTAAAAGAAAGAAGAAGAGGAAGCAAAAGAAAAAGCAAAAGAAGGAAAATGTGATGCTGAAAGCAAAAAGAGACAATGTTGGCAATGTAATTGAATTGGAAAAAAAAGGGATGAGAAGGAGAAAAATGAAATGAAAAAAATAAAAAAAAAGTTGTGTGTGCAAGTTAAAGCAAGCAATTCTCTTGATGATGTAAGATCCTTTGTCTCATTCACCCTTAAACACTTGTTTGAGCCTTTTATACCTTTTGTTTCTTAACCCTTAAACCATGGCCACGTTACAAGCTTTAAAAGTCCATTCTGATCAATGAGGAATTACTCTTATTTTCATAAAATATTAATCGTGAGACAAGGTATCCACACTTTCTTTTCCAAGCACTTTGCTCTTAAAAAAAAGGGAGAAAAAAAAAAGCCCGTTGGACTGAAAAATCGAAAGGGCGGTCTAAGCAAAAGTTAGGGCGAGATTTGGTTTGAATGAGGATAACTTTATCCTCAGAACCATAAACTGGGGAAATATTTTTGGGGGCAATTTCGTTCTTAAAAGGCATATCCTTGGTTGTGTTTATTCTAGAACGCCTTACACTGGGGCAATTTTGTTCTTGAAAGGTTTACCCATGTTTGAGTTTTTGTTTTGGAATGCCTTACACTGGGGCAAATTTCGATCGTGATATCCACTTGTTGAGAAAAGGTCAATCTCATTAAGATCAGAACAATTCAGGTTAAGAAAACAACCCCTTTGAAATCCCTACCATCCTTGGTGTCCCTTTCCTTGTTTTTTGTATCTTGTGAAGTCAAACGCACAAGTCAAAGTTATCGAGTCAATCAAATCCTTTTTCATCACACTTCTGAATCGATGCATATCTGTTATATTATGTTTCAAGAAAGATGAACCTAGACATAATAGTATAATTTAACCATCTAATGATAATCTTTTGATGAACAGTCCGGACCAAAAGAACTTTGAGGTTTCGGTAACTGAAGGAAATGACATCCTTATGGACAATAAAGATTGAGAGGTAGAAAGGGATATTCTGGAAGTAGCAAGCCTAAGGAGGCATTATCAAGTGAAAAGGGATATAGGCAAGACCAATTTTGCAAAAGGTTCCATTTGAATATGAGTTTGATTAGTGAAAGCTTTTCTGAGAAGTGTTTGGTTCCACATTTTCTAAAAGGCAGTTTTCAATAAATTTCTGGAGTCATGGCCCAATCATAAAATTTTCGACTCAATGGTCTAATTTTTTTAAGGCTCATGGCTTGCTTGTTTTGACTCAAGGTCCATCACATTCTCGGGTCATGGCCCAATCATAAAACTTTTAAGACTCAATGGTCTATTTTTATAAGGCTCATGGCTTGCTTGTTTTGACTCAAAGTCCATCAATTTCTTGGGTCATGGCCCAATCATAAAATTTTTCAGACTCAATGGTCTACTTTTTATGGCTAATGGCTCACCTGTTTTGACTCAAGGTCCATTGCATGAAATTCTCGGGTCATGGCCCAATCATAAATTTTTTCTGACTCAATGGTCCATTTTTAAGGCTCATGGCTCGCATGTTTTGACTCAAGGTCCACTGCATGAAATTATCGGGTCATGGCCCAATCATAAAATTTTTCTGACTCAATGGTCTATTTTTAAGGCTCATGGCTCACTTGTCCACTGCATGAAATTCTCGGGTCATGGCCCAGTCATAAAATTTTTCTGACTCAATGGTCTACTTTTAAGGCTCATGGCTTACTTGTTTTGGCTCCAGACTCACATATTTTGACTCAAGGTGCACTGCATTTTATTTTTGGAGCTCTGAGGCTCACTGCATTTTTATTTATGGGATCTAAGGCCCACTGTAATTTATTTTTCGAGCTCTGAGGCTCACTGCAAATTTACTTTTGGGATCTAAGGCCCGCTGCAAATTTATTTTTCGAGCTCTGAGGCTCACTGCTAATTTTATTTTTGGGATCTGAGGCCCGCAATAAACTTTATTTTTCGAGTTCTGAGGCTCACCGCAACTTTATTTTTGGGATCTGAGGCCCACTGCATTTTATTTTTGGAGCTCTGAGGCTCACTGTAATTTATTTTTCGAGCTCTGAGGCTCACTGCAAATTTACTTTTGGGATCTGAGGCCCACTGCAAATTTATTTTTCGAGCTCTGAGGCTCACTGCTAATTTTATTTTTGGGATCTGAGGCCCGCTGCAAATTTTATTTTTCAAGCTCCGAGGCTCACCGCAACTTTATTTTTGGGATTTGAGACCCGCTGCAATTTTATTTTTCGAGCTCTGAGGCTCACTGCAAATTTATTTTTGGGATCTGAGGCCCGCTGTAAAATTATTTTTCGAGCTTTGAGGCTTACTGCTAATTTTATATTTGGGATCTGAGGCCCGCTGCAAATTTATTTTTCAAGCTCTGAGGCTCACTGCATTTTTATTTATGGGATCTGAGGCCCACTGTAATTTATTTTTCCAGCTCTGAGGCTCACTACAAATTTACTTTTTGGGATCTAAGACCTGCTGCAAAATTATTTTTCGAGCTCTGAGGCTCACTGCTAATTTTATATTTGGGATCTGAGCCCCGCTGCAAATTTATTTTTTGAGCTCTGTGGCTCACTGCTAATTTTATTCTTGGGATCCGTGGCCCACTGCAAGTTTATTTTTTGAGCTCTGAGGCTCACTGCTAATTTTATTTTAGGGATCTGAGGCCCGCTGTCATTTTTATTTTCCGAGCTCTGAAGCTTAATGCTGAATTTCCTCCAGCCTATTTCCCATCCCGGCCAAAATGCGAGTTCATTTTCTTTACTAGTTCCTTACTACTATCACATGAAAAATCGCTCATTCTTCATGCATTCTAGTAATGAACAAGTAAAGAGGGGCAACTGTGAACACCCCATTTTGACCGGGTCTTTTAGTTTTCACTAAAAATTTCAAAAAAATAATAAAATAAAAAATTGCAAAGACAATAAAAATAATAAAAAGATTTTCAATTGGGTCAGGCCAGTTAAACCCATTTCATCCTCCTCCAACAAACCCTAGAAACCACTTTAATTTGAATCAGAGATAGAAATCTTAATCTTGGCAGATTTTTAGGAACAAGATCAATCTTAATCTTGGTAGATTTTTAGGAACAAGATGAGATAGCAATCTTAAATCTAGGCGGAATTTTAGGATCAAGATTGGAGGAATTGACATTATAAAATCACAAGAGGTGCTACAGAATAAAGGGGAGCCTACAAAAAGATTCAAAGAAAACCTAGCCTCCATTCTTTTCCATCCTCTATCATACGTAACACCATCACCCACCACAAAAAAACACACCAGCCACCTTAAAAGAAAAGGCCTAGCCTCCATTCTCTTCCTTCATCCATCATCCATCATACAACACCTCCATCAAAAACACCTTTCACTTCACCATCATACAATAGTCACCACTCTCCTCCATTTTACCTTGACTTCAACCTTAACAGAAACAACAACAACTATCAATCCTTTTAATAACAAACTAGGACATTAAGAAAGAGTTATCTTGGCTCCTTTAATTCTCAGTCACCGCGACACCACCATGTTCCGCAAGCCGCACCCACGTCCCTAGCCGCTTCACCATCCCGGACCGCCACTACCTCCGCCTCCTTGGTGACCCGCGCGCTACAGTACTAAGTTCTTGCCTGTTTGTTTTTCTCATTTTCTACTTTGATGATAGAAGGTTGTGGTCCTTGCCCTTCTTAGTTTAAGTCTCTTCCATTTTGATTATTTATTTATTTATTTATTTATTGTTAATATTTTTGTTATTATTATTTTTTGTTTGTTTTCTTTCTTTTTTCAATGAGTCAACATAAATAAAATGTAAAAGGGGAATTAATTATAAATAATTTTGGGGATTGCTTTGTGAGATGTTTCACACTCAATTCCTTAGATGCAGGATAGCCCTGTGGCGTATCTGCCATGTTCCATCTCGCTTAGGAGTTTTTTTTTTCGATTAAAAAAAACAAAAAAATTAGATATATAAAAACCTCTTTTAAACTAAAAAAAAACCCTTTTTCATAAAATTAAAATCAACCAACAAATAAAATATTTTCTACAAGAACTATGTGGCTTTGAGTTTCCCATCGCAGCAGGGAATACGTAGGAGCGGGATCAATCATCCCGTCAAGCCAAAATTTTATTTTCCCTTTATTTTTGTGTTCTTTTTAATTTGTTAATGTATTTAATCAAAATAATTGAATTATTATTATTTAGGGATGCCCTGTGGACTTGAGTGTCATGTTCAATCCCTTAGAATTAAGATTGCTATGGAGATTTGTGCCACATTCAACCTTGTCTAGGACTTGTCCACATTTAACAATTAAAAGCAAAGATAATTAAAATTAGAAACCATGAAATTAAATATGATTTTTGCATTTTTATTTTATTAAACAGTATATTATTATTATTATTTTAAATATTATTTTGGGATTGCTCTATGAAAAGTTTCATGTTCAACCTCTTAGGTTCAAGGTTGCCATATGGACTTATGTGCCATGTTCAATCTCTTTAGAGTAAATATTAATTACTAATCTCTTTATTCGTGAAATAACTTTTGGGGTAAAATAAATAATTTAAAAGTTATTAATTTTGCACAATTAATTCACGGTACCATTCGTAGAATGGGCGATGTAGGGTGCTTAACACCTTCCCTACTCGTAACCGACTCCCGAACTCAACTTGGTTTCAAAGACCATTTTTTAAAGGTTTTTAAATTTTTCCTAAATTAAATAAAATTGGTGGCGACTGTACATTTTTCTTAAAATCTCTTTTTATCGCCGTCCCTAACGTATGTTTTGGTTGCGACAGATGGCGACTCCACTGGAGAATTTTTTCAGAAAGTCAAGCCTAGTATAATTGATCGTGCAAATTTTTAGTAAATTTTAATTTATTTGTTTTACCCCTTTCTTTTATTTAAGAAAAACACAAAAGAAAAAAAAATATTTTTGTTTGCTTTATCTAGATTTGATATTCCTTAATATTCATATTCTCCTTTATTTATTTCGTATACTTCATTGATGATAATTTGGCTTGTTACCTCGACCCTAGGGTAGCTGTTCTCTATTTGATGTATATATGTGTGGCTTAGTTTTGTAAGGTTTGTTATAGTTTTTAGGGCTGTACAAGTTTGGATGATCTCTCCACACACACTGCACTGTCACTTGCTGCACACACTTTTTAGCTCTATACCCGAGCTTGTGGATAACTTAGGACTAGGCGGTGTCTCGGCATTGTCATTGATTGGCCTGGTGCCCCTCTGATATTTGTTGACTCATCACTCAGATTGTTGCCGGTATCATGGACTAGTCATCCTGTGAGGGTTTATCCCTACTTGTCGCTAGGGTCATGAGCCGGGTCCTTACCTTTCGAGACAGGGGCAATCTGAGGATCACTACCTTTAGAATTCTAGATCCACCCTGAAATTTTCACTAATAGTTCAACTTAGTGGCCAATCCCCTTTGACTCATGACTTTCTACGGCAAAGTGGACCATTTTAGGACACAGAGCATTTTTTCCCTCTATCCTACATGTCCTTGCACCTATAAGAAAAAAATGTATGGTTAACTTTTTTTTAAAAAAATGATTTCATGTTTCTTTTTTTTCCCCCTTAAATTTCCCCTTCATAAAAAACTTGTTTCATGTATCTCATGCATTTTTAAACTTGAAATAAAAAAAAACTCTCCACATGCACAAACTTGCATTTTTCTTTCCAAGCATGCCATGAATTATTTTTATTCTTGTTATTTCTTAAAAAAAATCAAAAAAAAAAAAGAAGATTAATTGAAAATATATTTTGAGAAAAAAGGATTCATTTCAAGCAATATATATATATATATATATATATATATATATATATATATATATATATATATATATATGCGTCTCACCTCAACATAAGTTTTGCATCTAAGGAAAAGTAGGGACGATGATTTTATCTATTTTAATCCCAAGAATGAATTTCTCACAGAAGAAAAGTTGAATCATTGCGGGTCCCAGAAAAGAAGTCACTAATCAAACTCACCACCATATGATCCTAATTCTTACTTTCTATACCAGACACCTACATTCATATACCCACCTCACCAGATCTTCCATCCCACAAATGTTTTCCAAGCGCCATCATCACCTTGTCCATACACACAACCACACTCATCATGTCCCACTGTTTCCCCACCAAATCACCCTAGACAATTCCAACCCAAAGTGAACCCACAAATGAGAAGAAACTTTCGTCCTCCATCAACCCTACCACCTTTCCCAAGGCTATCCATTTCCAAGGATGAGTTATTACAACGATTATTTGATGTTCATATGATTTCGGAGAAACCTGTGCGCCCAAGGGAACCCCCATTTCCGGCATGGTATGACCCAAATGTCACTTGTAAGTTTCACATGGGGGTAAGTGGTCACTCTATTGATAATTGTGAAGATTTCAGGACCACTGTGAGAAGGCTGTTAGCATCTGGACTAGTTAGTATTTAAGGGGAAGAGCTTATCATTACAAATGATTCTTTTGACAATATTTGAGGAAATACAATATTTGGAATTTTGTTTTGTTCATCAATAGATTGTCACGATGATGGTTTAACTATTTGTTGTGTTTAGTGATTAGAATCTGTTGAGATCTATGTTTTTGTCATCCTTCTTGAAGCATTAATATAATAAATTTGCATGGATTCCATCACAGTTTAGCTTATTCATTTATGTGTTTACCTCTATCTTTCTTGTCGGTTTCTTCTTTGACATTGGAACTATGTGGGTATCCAACCCTTGGATTTTTTTTCTTTCTTGATGAAACCCTTTGCGCATGTTCTATCTGCTCCAGAAAAAAAAAAAGAAAAAAAAAAGAAAAAAAAGAAAAAAAAAAGAGTAAATGAATAAATGTGTGTTTTTTTTTACCATGTCTCAAGTTTAATTCTTTATGAAAAATGAGTAATCCTAATTTGAAATGAAGATTGACCATCTTTCTCTATCCTTTATAAAAAAAAATTATTATCCTTTGTTACCCCTGTTGAGCCTTATAAATTCGTTCAAAATAACCTTGGACAAGGATCACCCCTGGAGGCTCGTATAAAAGATTGATTGCAACCACAATAAGTGAAGAAAAAGGAAAGAAAAATCTGAAGGAGATGCTAAAAGAAAGAAGAAGAGGAAGCAAAAGAAAAAGCAAAAGAAGGAAAATGTGATGCTGAAAGCAAAAAGAGACAATGTTGGCAATGTAATTGAATTGAAAAAAAAAGGGATGAGAAGGAGAAAAATGAAATGAAAAAATTAAAAAAAAGTTGTGTGTGCAAGTTAAAGCAAGCAATTCTCTTGATGATGTAAGATCCTTTGTCTCATTCACCCTTAAACACTTGTTTGAGCCTTTTATACCTTTTGTTTCTTAACCCTTAAACCATGGCCACGTTACAAGCTTTAAAAGTCCATTCTGATCAATGAGGAATTACTCTTATTTTCATAAAATATTAATCGTGAGACAAGGTATCCACACTTTCTTTTCCAAGCACTTTGCTCTTAAAAAAAAAAGGAAGAAAAAAAAAGCCCGTTGGACTGAAAAATCGAAAGGGCGGTCTAAGCAAAAGTTAGGGCGAGATTTGGTTTGAATGAGGATAACTTTATCCTCAGAACCATAAACTGGGGAAATATTTTTGGGGGCAATTTCGTTCTTAAAAGGTGTATCCTTGGTTGTGTTTATTCTAGAACGCCTTACACTGGGGCAATTTTGTTCTTGAAAGGTTTACCCATGTTTGAGTTTTTGTTTTGGAATGCCTTACACTGGGGCAAATTTCGATCGTGATATCCACTTGTTGAGAAAAGGTCAATCTCATTAAGATCAGAACAATCCAGGTTAAGAAAACAACCCCTTTGAAATCCCTACCTTCCTTTGTGTCCCTTTCCTTGTTTTCTGTATCTTGTGAAGTCAAACGCACAAGTCAAAGTTATCGAGTCAATCAAATCCTTTTTCATCACACTTCTGAATCGATGCATATCTGTTATATTATGTTTCAAGAAAGATGAACCTAGACATAATAGTATAATTTAACCATCTAATGATAATCTTCTGATGAACAGTCCGGACCAAAAGAACTTTGAAGTTTCGGTAATTGAAGGAAATGATATCCTTATGGACAATAAAGATTGAGAGGTAGAAAGGGATATTCTGGAAGTAGCAAGCCTAAGGAGGCATTATCAAGTGAAAAGGGATATAGGCAAGACCAATTTTGCAAAAGGTTCCATTTGAATATGAGTTTGATTAGTGAAAGCTTTTCTGAGAAGCGTTTGATTCCACATTTTCTAAAAGGCAGTTTTCAATAAATTTCTGGAGTCATGGCCCAATCATAAAATTTTCGACTCAATGGTCTATTTTTTTTAAGGCTCATGGCTTGCTTGTTTTGACTCAAGGTCCATCACATTCTCGGGACATGGCCCAATCATAAAACTTTTAAGACTCAATGGTCTATTTTTATAAGGCCCATGGCTTGCTTGTTTTGAGTCAAAGTCCATCAATTTCTTGGGTCATGGCCCAATCATAAAATTTTTCAGACTCAATGGTCTACTTTTTATGGCTAATGGCTCACCTGTTTTGACTCAAGGTCCATTGCATGAAATTCTCGGGTCATGGCCCAATCATAAATTTTTTCTGACTCAATGGTCCATTTTTAAGGCTCATGGCTCGCATGTTTTGACTCAAGGTCCACTGCATGAAATTATCGGGTCATGGCCCAATCATAAAATTTTTCTGACTCAATGGTCTATTTTTAAGGCTCATGGCTCACTTGTCCACTGCATGAAATTCTCGGGTCATGGCCCAGTCATAAAATTTTTCTGACTCAATGGTCTACTTTTAAGGCTCATGGCTTACTTGTTTTGGCTCCAGACTCACATATTTTGACTCAAGGTGCACTGCATTTTATTTTTGGAGCTCTGAGGCTCACTGCATTTTTATTTATGGGATCTGAGGCCCGCTGTAATTTATTTTTCTAGCTCTGAGGCTCACTGCAAATTTACTTTTGGGATCTAAGGCCCGCTGCAAATTTATTTTTAGAGCTCTGAGGCTCACTGCTAATTTTATTTTTGGGATCTGAGGCCCGCAACAAATTTTATTTTTGGAGCTCTGAGGCTCACCGCAACTTTATTTTTGGGATCTGAGGCCCACTGCATTTTATTTTTGGAGCTCTGAGGCTAACTGCAATTTATTTTTCGAGCTCTGAGGCTCACTGCAAATTTACTTTTGGGATCTGAGGCCCACTGCAAATTTATTTTTCGAGTTCTGAGGCTCACTGCTAATTTTATTTTTGGGATCTGAGGCCCGTTGCAAATTTTATTTTTCGAGCTCTGAGGCTCACCGCAACTTTATTTTTGGGATCTGAGGCCCGCTGCAATTTTATTTTTCGAGCTACGAGGCTCACTGCAAATTTATTTTTGGGATCTGAGGCCCGCTGTAAAATTATTTTTCGAGCTTTGAGGCTCACTGCTAATTTTATATTTGGGATCTGAGACCCGCTGCAAATTTATTTTTCAAGCTCTGAGGCTCACTGCATTTTTATTTATGGGATCTGAGGCCCACTGTAATTTATTTTTCCAGCTCTGAGGCTCACTACAAATTTACTTTTTGGGATCTAAGGCCTGCTGCAAAATTATTTTTCGAGCTCTGAGGCACACTGCTAATTTTATATTTGGGATCTGAGACCCGTTGCAAATTTATTTTTTGAGCTCTGTGGCTCACTGCTAATTTTATTCTTGGGATCCGTGGCCCACTGCAAGTTTATTTTTTGAGCTCTGAGGCTCACTGCTAATTTTATTTTAGGGATCTGAGGCCCGCTGTCATTTTTATTTTCCGAGCTCTGAAGCTTAATGCTGAATTTCCTCCAACCTATTTCCCATCTCGGCCAAAATGCGAGTTCATTTTCTTTACTAGTTCCTTACTACTATCACATGAAAAATCGCTCATTCTTCATGCATTCTAGTAATGATCAAGTAAAGAGGGGCAACTGTGAACACCCCATTTTGACCGGGTCTTTTAGTTTTCACTAAAAATTTCAAAAAAATAATAAAATAAAAAATTGCAAAGACAATAAAAATAATAAAAAGATTTTCAATTGGGCCAGGCCAGTTAAACCCATTTCATCCTCCTCCAACAAACCCTAGCAACCACTTTATTTTGAATCAGAGATAGAAATCTTAATCTTGGCAGATTTTTAGGAACAAGATCAATCTTAATCTTGGTAGATTTTTAGGAACAAGATGAGATAGCAATCTTAAATATAGGCGGAATTTTAGGATCAAGATTGGAGGAATTGACATTATAAAATCACAAGAGGTGCTACAAAATAAAGGGGAGCCTACAAAAAGATTCAAAGAAAACCTAGCCTCCATTCTTTTCCATCCTCTATCATACGTAACACCATCACCCACCACAAAAAAACACACCAGCCACCTTAAAAGAAAAGGCCTAGCCTCCATTCTCTTCCTTCATCCATCATCCATCATACAACACCTCCATCAAAAACACCTCTCACTTCACCATCATACAATAGCCACCACTCTCCTCCCTTTAACCTTGACTCCAACCTTAACAGAAACAACAACTATCAATCCTTTTAATAACAAACTAGGACATTAAGAAAGAGTTATCTTGGCTCCTTTAATTCTCAGTCACAGCGACACCACCATGTTCCGCAAGCCGCACCCACGTCCCTAGCCACTCCGCCATCCCGGACCGCCACTACCTCCACCTCCTTGGTGACCCGCGTGCTACAGTGCTAAGTTCTTGCCTATTTGTTTTTCTCATTTTCTACTTTGATGATAGAAGGTTGTGGTCCTTGCCCTTATTAGTTTAAGTCTCTTCCATTTTGATTTATTTATTTATTTATTTATTTATTTATTGTTATTATTTTTGTTATTATTATTTTTTGTTTGTTTTCTTTCTTTTTTCAATGAGTCAATATAAATAAAATGAAAAAGGGGAATTAATTATAAATAATTTTGGGGATTGCTTTGTGAGATGTTTCACACTCAGTTCCTTAGATACAGGATAGCCCTGTGGCGTATCTGCCACGTTCTATCTTGCTTAGGAGTTTTTTTTTCGATTAAAAAAACAAAAAAATTAGATATATAAAAACCTCTTTTAAACTAAAAAAAACCTTTTTTCATAAAATTAAAATCAACCAACAAATAAAATATTTTGTACAAGAACTACGTGGCTTTGAGTTTCCCATCGCAGCAGGGAATACGTAGGAGCGGGATCAATCATCCCGTCAAGCCAAAATTTTATTTTCCCTTTATTTTTGTGTTCTTTTTAATTTGTTAATGTATTTAATCAAAATAATTGAATTAGTATTATTTAGGGATGCCCTGTGGACTTGAGTACCACGTTCAATCCCTTAGAATTAAGGTTGCTATGGAGATTTGTGCCACATTCAACCTTGTCTAGGACTTGTCCACATTTAACAATCAAAAGCAAAGATAATTAAAATTAGAAACCATGAAATTAAATCTGATTTTTGCATTTTTATTTTATTAAACAGTATATTTTTTTTTAAAATATTATTTTGGGATTGCTCTATGAAAAGTTTCATGTTCAACCTCTTAGGTTCAAGGTTGCCATATGGACTTATGTGCCATATTCAATCTCTTTAGAGTAAATATTAATTACTAATATCTTTATTCGTGAAATAACTTTTGGGGTAAAATAAATAATTTAAAAGTTATTAATTTTGCACAATTAATTCACGGTATCATTCGTAGAATGGGCGATGTAGGGTGCTTAACACCTTCCCTACTCGTAACCGACTCCCGAACTCAACTTGGTTTCAAAGACCATTTTAAAGGTTTTCCAATTTTTCCTAAATTAAATAAAATTGGTGGCGACTCTACTTTTCCTTAAAATTTCTTTTTATCACCGTTCCTGCCGTAATTTTTGGTTGCGACGAGCCTAACTCCCTTTGAGCTCGTCAAGAAGAACAACGACGACAAATGTCACCTTTATGCTGGGGTTATTCTGGACATCAAACATCTTCTAGATAGAGATTGGTATGTGGATGTTAGGCACATCTTACGAGAAGCTAATCAGGCGGCGGATTGGATGGCCAAAGCTGGTTCTAGGAATAATCTTAGTTGGGTGGTGTTGGATAAAATTTGAGTTCTTATAATAGTAGTATAATGACCACCGTGTCCTTTCTGATACATATCCCATATTCTAACTCTTTGTGCTTCTTCACAGTTCATGTAATATCACAACTACATGAAATTGCATGTGTGCATGGTGGGGTAGGGTTCAAGTTCTAACACAAAATCTTCAAATCCATGAGATAATCTGATATATTTCTATTAATATTTAACTATTAAGTCTCACTACATAAAACTAGTCAGACCAGTTTTAGCATAAAAAAAATAATTCATTCCTCGTTATTGAACACTTCTTAACAAACTCTACCGATAAATTGTTGTGGGAAACAACTCAAGGTATAAAGACATTGGCGAGTTCTACGGTGAGAGACCTGCGTAGGTCTCTCACCGTGAGCAACAACAAATGACCATTGGATGAAGAAGTTGCACAAGATAAGAATATGGGTAGCCCACACCTGATTTTTTTTTCTCTTTCTATCCTTCTCTCTCATCTAATACTGCCTATGTTGTGCTTTGTGACAAAGTTAAACATAGCCGATCCCAAGCCCGGATAAAAGGAGAGGGTTACGTTAGGCCATCGACAGCCAACGTAAAACTTAGTCGAATCTCTATGACGTGGATCAACGACGTAATAATGTTAATATTAGGTCGTTGCCCAGCTGTATAGCTCGAGTACAGTGTCAAATGAGTAAGGGCCGCTGCATCGCCGCCTGGATGTATGAAAAATAAGCAAGGGTTCCCACATTTTTGTGAACAAGTGTGGGTAAAGAAGCTAGTTCATGAGAGTAGGATTTGCTTTGGAACTTGGAATATAGTCACACTTAAGTTAAATCAATGGAAATAGTTGACACTATGATTAGGAGGAGGACCAATTTCATGTGCCTGCAAGAAACTAAGTGGGTGGAAGAAAAGGCAAAGGAATTAGACTTTTCGGGTTTTAAGCTTTGGTACACTGGCAAAGTAAAATCGAGAAATAGGGTGGGCATAATTGTCGATAAATATTGAAAGAATGATATTGTGGATGTAAAAGGGTTGGATATAGGATCATTGCCCTAAAATTTGTAGTAGAACAAGACACCTTTAATATGATTAGTGCTTACGCACCTCAGGTAGGATTAGAAGAACACTTCAAGGTAAAATTTTGGGAGGATTTAGAAGGTCTAATTCAGGAAATACCGCTAGGTGAAAAAATTTTCTTAGGAGGGGATCTAAATGGGCATGTAGGAAGTGCATCTAGAGGTTACGACGGTTTGCATAGAAGATATGGCCTAGGGGAGGTAAATGGTGGAGGCAAGTCTATTCTAGACTTTTCATCTGCTTTCGATCTTACTATAGCCAGTACCTGTTTTAGGAAACGTGAGGCACATTTTATCACGTACAAAAGTGGGGTGACAAGCTCTCAAATAGATTTCTTTCTTATTAGGAGATCGGATAGAAAGATTTGCTTGGACTGTAAAATCATACTTGGAGAGAGCTTGACTACCCAACATAGAGTCTTGGTTATGGATGTAAGAGTTAAAAGGAGTGTGAAAAGAAGAGGTCACGAAAAGATTTCAAGGATCAAGTGATGACAACTAAAGGATGAAAAACAAAAGATCTTCCAACACAAGGTTTTGGAGGGAGGGTTTTGGGAGGCAAACGAAAGTTCAAATGATATGTGGGACAAGATGGCCAAGGGGATTAGGAAGGTAGCTATAGAGACGCTTGTTGAATCAAGAGGATTTGGACCTAGGGGTAAAGAATCCTGGTGGTGGGATGAAAGTGTGCAAGCTAAGGTTCGGGTTAAAAGGGAATATTTTAAAGCTTGGTTTTTATGTAAAAATGCTGAAAATTGGGAAAATTATAAGGTGGCTAGAAAAGAGACCAACAAGGCAGTGAGCGAAGCTAGAACTAAAACTTTTGAAGGGTTGTACCAATCCTTAGACACCAAAGATGGTGAGAAATCTATTTATAGGCTTGCTAAAAATAGGGAAAGAAAGACAAGAGACTTGGACCAAGTGAACTGTATTAAGGATGAAGAAGATAGAGTTTTGGTTAAGAAACAAGATATTAAAGATAGATGGAAAAATTATTTCCACAAGTTATTTCATGAAGAATTTGAAGTTTTATCATGCTCACGGGTGCTTGACATCAGAGAAGATGACCAAAATTATACTTTTTATCGTAGAATCCAAGAACATGAGGTAAAAGAAGCTTTGAGAATGATGGATAATGACAAAGCAGTTGGACCGGACAATATACCTGTGGAGGTATGGAAGAGTCTCGGAAGTAGAGGCATTAGTTGGCTCACGAAGTTTTTTAACGAGATTATGAGGTCAAATAAAATGTCGGACGAATGGAGGAGAAACACTTTAATTCCGATTTACAAGAATAGGGGAGATATACAAAATTACGCAAATTATAGGGGGATTAAGCTTATGAGTCATACTATGAAGCTATGGGAAAGGATGTTTTAACGGAGACTAAGAAAAGAAACCAAAATCACCGACAACCAATTTGATTTTATGCCCGGGAGGTCGACAATGGAAGCAATTTACTTGCTACGACGAGTGATGGAACAATATCGAAGGAATCAAAAAGATTTACACATGGCCTTCATTGATTTGGAGAAAGCGTATGATAGGTGCCAAGAGAGGTTTTGTGGAAAGCCCTAGAAAAGAAAGGTGTTCAGATTGCATATATTCAAGCTGTCAAGGATATGTATGAGGGGACCATGACCAATGTGAGAATGCAGAGTGGAGCCACAAATGATTTACCAATAATCATAGGTCTGTACCAAGGGTCAGCTTTAAACCCCTATCTTTTTACCTTGGTCTTGGATATACTTACGGAGCACATTCAAGAGCCAGCACCGCGATGCATGCTTTTTGCAGATGATATAATTCTAGTTGGAGAGTCGAGAGATGATATAAATGGAAGGTTGGAGACTTAGAAACAAGCTTTAGAAGCATATGGCTTCCGTTTGAGTAGAAGCAAGACGGAGTATATGAAATATAAGTTTATCAAAAGGCGAAACACCTCTAACTTAGAGGTGAAAATTGAAGACCACAACATACCACAAGTCACACGGTTTAAATATCTTGGGTCTATTAAATTGAGGAATATGTAAATCATCGGATTCAATCAGGGTGGTCGAAATGGAGGAAGGCTTCGGGTATTTTGTGTGATAGAAAGGTACCTCTTAAGGAAAATTTTACCGTACAGCTATTAGACCCGCGATGTTGTATGGGGCGGAGTGTTGGGCGGTAAAAAATCAACACGAGAGTAAAATCAATGTAGCAGAGATGAGAATGTTGCGCTGGATAAGCAGAAAAACTAGACGTGATAAGATTAGGAATGAAAGCATTAGAGAGAGAGTTGGGGTAGCACCTATTGTAGAAAAGATGGTTGAATCTCGACTTAGGTGGTTTGGGCATGTATGGAGGAGACCTTTAGATTATGTAGTAAGGAGAGTGGACCAGGTGGAGGGCAATCCAATAGCTAGAAGCAGAGGTAGGCCAAGAAAAATTATAGGAGAAACTATTAAGAAAGATTTAGATGCCAATGATTTAACTATTGACATGATTCATGATAGAACATTATGGCACCGTATGATCCATGTAGCCGACCCCACCTAGTGGGATAAGGCTTGATTGTTGTTGTTGTATCTTTCTCTCTCATCTCATCTCTTTGAAGTCTAAACCTTACCCGTCATGTCATCCACCACCTCCGTCCTCCATGTCCTCCGCCACCTTGTTGCCATCAACAATAGCAAATCCACCACCTCTCTTGTTAGTTATGCAGTTCCGGCACCCTTCAGTCTTCGCAGTTCCGGCACAGCCCACCACCACCTACCCCCATCTCACCCTACCAAACAGCTCACTACCACCTGCACCAGCATCATAACCAGCGCCCCGCCAACGATGCGATGCCATCATGCAACCACCATCGTGACCTTCTCCTCGATATTCATCCTTCTGGTGCTTCAATTTTAGATTCGAATCCTTTGATTTTTCTAATGTTTGGTTGATTTGGAGTGCTCAGAGTAGTTGGTTTCAAAAGCGCAGAAGTACATCCCTTTTTTTGTGGTGGTTTGGGAGGGTTGGGGGGGGGGATCGATCGACGACGAAGGGGATTGTGTATGTGGAAATTGATGGGTTGATTAATGCTACAGCTACTGAAAACAGGGATTGCGACAACATTACAGCAGAGTGGGTCGGAGCTAGATAGCACCTAGTATGACACATGACGGGATGGCGACGAGAACAAAGGAGTCGCAGTTTTCAATGGTGTGTGGCGGCTCCTCCGTTCTTGCCTGTGGATGGAGGTTGGTGTGCATTGGGACAGTTGGTGCTCTATGGACGGTGGAGTATTTTGTGCGATGGTCGGAGCTGTCGTGACGACGGACATGGAGGGGGAGGTGCAGTCAGGGAGATCAGATTGAGAGAGGGGGACAAAGAAAGAAATGAAAAAAAACATACAATGTGGGCAGGTGTATGGACATATCATGCAACCTCATTTGATCAATGGTCATTTGTTGTTGCTCACGCCGTAGAACTCGCCAAGACATTAACATGCTGCTGCTCACAACAAAGCAAACAAATTTTCCAAGAATGGAATCACAATGCTGAGACTGAACAAACAACAAATAGCTCCTTCCATGGCACAATATATTATTTACATACACATAGAAAAACAAGAATTACCATTCAACAAGACCACTAAGCTGTTCCTCCCAAGAATAAAAATTGTCTCACATCCATTCAAGGGCGCTATAAGCGCTGTAAGTTACAACCATAATTAAACAGTCCCGTATCTGTAAGCAAACCAAAACACTTCTAGCATCTCCAATTTGGTGCCAAGCTACAATCTAAAATTGAAAAGCTAAGAAAGGGAAAGCAGGCAACGAGAATTAGAGAAAAAACAAGAGGAAGGAAGAAAACAAACCAAAGAACACATTGGGTGATTTTGGACATTATCTACATTCCACTAATGAAATGTTGACTAGTCAGTAGCCTATCAAAACTGTGCAAAACCACCTTGATGCTAACGCACAAATTTTGTCAAACGGGTTTATCCACCACC
Organism: Sophora flavescens; assembly: GCA_030762895.1. Lineage (NCBI taxonomy): Eukaryota > Viridiplantae > Streptophyta > Magnoliopsida > Fabales > Fabaceae > Sophora > Sophora flavescens. Next base: position 248,315,109 of record CM061063.1, on the reverse strand, counting down.
AGCAGAGTATGCCACCAACCACAAGCAACATTTTTTGGTCGGCAACCAGCAATAGAAACTTGACAAGGAATGTTTCTGTCAACAGAATCTCCCAAACCAAGCTGTCCAGATAGATCATCATCAGAAATAAACGCAGGCACTGATTATTATTACTCAATTAGTGACAATGAATTCAGATATTTGAGAATACCTGGCCATATTTGTTCCATCCCCAAGTAAATAGGTGACCTTCATCTTCAATATGAATAGAAGGGAACAGTTATTGTAAAATTGTGTGTGAAGCATAATACAGTTTATATTGTAATTAGTACTAAGCAAACTTAAATTTTCTTAGAATGTATATATACTTTTTTCTGTCCACGAATAATGACGGTTTTTCATCAAACAAACTAAGAGGTTATGTAAATGCGTTCTAGGCAAGATCTTAAAGCATGAAAGATACTAGTTGAAAGTCATCATAGATGAAATGGGCGTGAAATTTGAATAGCCCAGATAATGATTCTTGGCACAAATATCTTTGGTCAATCCTCTAATTTGAATAAGCCATAGCACCATCAAAATGCACACACTAAGATTGGTTCTAAAAGTTCCCCTTCAGCATTCTTAATGACGACCTACCTGTTAGCAGAGCACTGTGACGAGCCCCACAAGAAACTATTCTAGAATGCTTATTCTCAAAACGGGAAGCATTCAACTGTCTAGGTGAAGTCTGAACAAGGAAAAATTAATAAGTTAGTTAAACACCAATAAATAAGTATTTTTCAGCTAATTTGGAACACAGCAAATAGACAATGCCCATATACACAGAATTAGCCTATAAAGTTAACCGTACAAAAATTATGAATATTTCTTTGATAGAAAGAAAATTCATTAAGAAAGAAGATGATTACAAAAAGGGAGGATAAGAAATGCTCCACCAGGACCCAGCAATACAAAAATGATAAATAAGGAAATTTTTGGGTTAAAAAACTAAAATATCCGTAAAGATTCGAAACACATCACAAGCTAAAAATCTTGGAATATAACCACATATTAGGCTGCTAGGTACAAGAATTTTTAAAATATCATTTTTATTCACTGTAAAACTCCACCATCGTCTTAACTGCATGCCATGGGCGCAGTATCACTTTATGATGCTTCGTTTTAGATAAAGAGAACAGTTTTTTTTTTATTTATATTTTCTATTTCCAAGATGCAATTTACAAAACGATACAACTTCCTAAAATAATGTCAACTGCCGCAACCTTAAATAGGAAGATACTCATTACTGTTAATTTCTACATAAAATCACGAGTTAATGTAACATGGGTCCTATCTAACACATTTGTAAAAGCATTTCTGTTTGTCTACCACTTCTAGACATAACAAAATATTTTAGACCGAGGAGTAAGGTAAACATACCTCAGGCTGGTCACTACCGGTACCCAGTTGTCCAAACTGATTACCCCCAAATGCATAAATTTGACCATCTACAGTAACACACAATGTGTGCCAAAGTCCCGCAGCAATTTTTTCCACTCCAGTCCCCAATAAAGAAGGAACCGGAGTTGGTCTCAGCTGATCAGAATTATTCCCTAATCCACACTGGAGGATATTTACACGCAAAAAGGTAAAAGAATTCAGATATGCCACTTAAGTGCTTCATAGGAATACACATTAAATGAGACAATCTTCCTCCTAATATAATTTTTTATTGAATAGAAATTATTTATGACATTCAAAACCAAAAGATACACGTGAGGTCAGGAGAAGGCAAGCTCCTTCTCAAACTCAAGTATTTAGTTTGTATATCATGGTAGCTTCAGATGTGAGGAATTAACAGTTCAGAAGGTCACGTCCATGTCTAAAACATAACAACACAAACTGGACATGATGACATTGACACCAATCTAAAACTCCCAACACCTTTAATACTAAATTCAATATTTGGCACTTAGCAAAATCTTTCTATACATGTTCTAAAAAACCATCTCAAATAAATTTCACTACATACAATAATAATTAATATTCACTCTACTATGTCCTTAAAAAGGACTCAGATCTAAATGACCTTATAAAGGCCTAGTTAAGTTATATGATCCTGGTAGCCGACTTCAACTAATACAAAGGCTTTTGCTGCTGTTGTTGATGTTGTTGTGTGTCCAAGGATATTAAAGATTTTGTTGTGCCCAAGTATTATATGTCATGTGTCTGAAGTAATAAGCAGTAAAGCAAATCCTACCGTCCCCTAAGCATGAGTTTGTTTAATAGGATTCTCTTGCTTTACCTTGTTTCATCCAATATATTCATCTTATCTCCTAACAGCAATACAGTATTAACATTGATGACATTCATTGCTTTGTCTCGTAATATGTGTATAATGTGTTGTTCTAGTTCAGAAAGCAGGACTATCCTTTTTCGCATTGTGCTGCAGTGTATTTTCTTTGGAATAAGCATTTTAGAAATTTTGGAGAGAATTGGGTTTGACAGAAGGACCTACATCAGTTTGTTCTTATTAAATTTAGAGGTTAGGGCTTCTGAAAAGAAGCCAAGATTTTGTGGCAGAGCGCTGATTTTGCTGTTTTTTGGTGCCCTTGGCTGGAAAGGAATGCTAAAATTTTCAAGGGAGCTTTTTCATCTTTTGATAACATTTGGAATAGGGTTAATATTTAGCTTGTTTGTGGTGTTCTGACATGGTCTATTTAGAAGTGTTTTTTTCTGTTAGACATGGAGAGAGATTGACATGCCTTGTTACATGACTCAATCTATTAGCTCCAAGGAGTTCCTTTTTTATCTTCTTATGAGGATATCGTTTCCTCTTTCTTTGTATTCCTATTCCTCCTTAATAGAATTTCTTTTTCCAAAAAAATTATTTAGTCTAACCGCATAGATTTGTACATAACACAGACATTGTTCTGTTTAAGACCCAACCATGTCCATCAATAACTATACTATATAAACACTTTTGTCTTTCTTTTATAAAAATAAAAATGAATTTTTAGTCACAATAACTTCCTCCAATATATCAGATCAAATGAAGGTACCTATGCCAACACAATATTCTCAGATTCCATTTTCATTGCACAACACAATGTTTCACAACAATCTATTATCTCCACTCATTGGAGTTTTGAGCATGTGCAAGTTCCAACTTATCCTCAACAATAAAATTAAATGGCAGAAGATGAACATAGAAAATATTTAAAAAAATATATTGTCAACAGCAAACTCACCTGGCCATATAGACTCCAGCCAAAAGTAAGAAGTGCCCCTTCATCTGCAAAAGAATTTTTTTTTTTTTTTTTAAAGTTAAAAAATATGCAGGTTCTTTTTAATCACTTACTGAAACTTGCATCTCTTTCAACTACATATAATGAATATTGACATCTGGTAACTGATCTATAGGATTGTCAAACTGAATTTGCCTTTGTAGCATAGGATATAAATATTTTATGTAGCTCATATAAAAACAACCAAAGATGTTTTTGCAAGGCTATAAGACAGTATAAAATGCTGACCTGTTACCACAGCACTATGTCGACCTCCACAAGCAATTTCCTTCACATAACTTCCAGGAATCTTTGAAACTTGCGCTTCAGCACCATTTCCTTGATGAAAAGTTGATGACCTATCCTTCCCAGAAGCTGACTCAATACAAGGTATGAGATGAGGAGATGATACCATCTTTACTCGAGAACCCAAACCTAGCTGTCCTTCGCCTCCATAGCCCCAACCCCAGACCTGTCCCACATCTGAAAACTTTGGTAAAAATATGATGCATCAGGTGTCTTGCTTTACATCAAGAACCTTCCATATCTTCGTACTTCATAGAACCTACAAAACTATATAATGTAACCACAAGGAAGAGCCAACTACACCTAGAAGGACATAATCATCATCAATACAAATAAACACAAAGGGAATTACCTGACAGAGACAAGGTATGCCGCCCACCGACTGCTACAGTAGTAATTTTCACCCCATGACCAAGGGTAACAAGCGAAGGGGACACAATAAAGAATTCATCCCCAGATGCTGGACTGTCAGATTCCTGTCTGGCAAATGAGATCTTCCTTCGCTTTACAACTTCCTCTCCAACCTTCTTGCTGTCAGGATGACAATCCGACCCACTACTTGTGTTTGAGTTTTGTGGGCTTCCTGTTTAACATCTGAAATTCCATTAGCTCCCTGAAATGAAATCAGAGAACTCTCTTTTTTGTTAAATTATTTTGTTGCAAGCATAAGCGATGATTATCACCTTGTTCAGCTACTGATGAACTTTGTTTCCCAGCAACATCCTTTTGGAGGCCTCCCCCAGTGATGAAATCAATAACAACTTTTCCAGAAGGAACACATTCTTTCCAGCCCCATGCATATACTTCACCTTCTTCTGCACATGAAGCAGTAAGTTCCATGCAAAGCATTGAAGTTATATCTTGGTCCTTGCTTAACATGGTAAGTTATTGGGTTATTAGGTCAAGTAGTTATTTGACATGCTCCGAAGCCAAGTTGACCAAGAGATCCTTGACATCCCAAGTCTTATAATCAAAATTAGAGTTGGTATGTTGTTTGAACGAACTAGGCATATAGTTTAAACGAAAATGCAGCTTGATCATTTCTGTCAACATGGACTAGCCTGGCCCATATACCAACCTAGGCCCTAGCAAATGACAGGCCAGGATAAAACAGCACAATTGTATGCAAACCATTAATATACTACCAACCCAACCCAACTCAACCTTGCATGGGCTACAACAGTCCTCCCACTAAAAAATTTACAATAAATTAATTAAATCATATACTAATTTGAATACAAAAATTTAATTTAAATTTGTAATTAAAAACACGTAAAGATTTCGATAAGGTGAATTCTCTTGTACCTAGGTAATTTTGACCTTGCTCATATGGCCCAATTAATATTGATCAACTCATTTAAACAGTACCAGCTCACTGCCAACCTTTCTCATTTTCTAATTTTATTCTATGACCCCTTTCAACTTTCAATTTAACTATGACCCAAAGAGACCTCTTTACAAACTTAAAAATATTTATTTTATTTTTTTATTTTTATATTCCTTATTATCATCTTCATCTTACAAGAATAAAACCTAAACCCCTTCTCAATTCCAGAATCAAAACGTTTGTGTCCCATGGTGCGGTTGGGTTCAATAAAAAACATATGCAAGCCAGAACTACTGCCCCCAGACAGTGAATGGACTTGCCCTCAAGACCGAGTTTTCTTTATGCATCTGTCATAAGGGATTTGGTTGGTCCAAGATGAATGAATACCCAAAACTGGAAATTACTCAAAACTCATCTGGTTCTTCCTTCTTCGATTGTTGGGACATTAATTTGTATGGCTGCTCCACAAAGCCTACCCCACACAAAAATGGATACACATAAAAAAAAAAACATTTGAAGCTGCGATGGCACATTATACCCAGAAACATGAATGTTGTGCTTCTTCCTGAACAGAGCATCGCGCTAAAAACGGAACAAAATGGAAATGGACTGAAAATTATACCACAAAGTGAAGAACAATAAGAACCATGTATGTTGCACAAAAAACAGAAAGTGATCTCAAGTTGCCGATTCTGTTCCTTTTTAAGTTGAATGCATTCATCATTTGATTGATGCACAGATTGCACAAAGCTGAAAGTGATCTCACGTTTTGATTCTGGAATTGAGAAGAGGTTAAGGTTTTGATTGTGGAAGAAGAAGATGATAATAAGAAATAAGAAATATAAATAAATAAATAATATTTTTAAGTTTGCAAAAGGGTCCCTCTGAGTCATAGTTAAAATTAAAAGTTGAAAGGAGCCATAGAACAAAATCAGAAGATGTGAAAGGTTGGGAATGAGCTGGCACTGTTTAAATGAGCTGGTCAATATTAATTGGGCCACATAAACAGGATAAAAATTACCCAAAACATTGCCAAGGCACCGGAGAGCTCACCTTTCAAAAAAAGATTTTAATAATTCACTTATACAATAAAAGCGATAATTAAATATTTGTACAGAAACAGTGAAATGTTTCCAATGGTTCCTATACAATTTTTTTAAAACAATAAACAGAATGAAAACAAAGTGACAATTTTGTAATTATTTCTGAAAATAAGAAATAAAAATAAAAATTTGAAAACAAAGCAAACAGGTCCAAAATTTTCCATCTAACTAAATTGATTTTCTTTAATTAAAATTTTAAAATGGTATCACCATAGCACTATACGAGTGGGAAAGAAACATCCAATGAGGCATTGAAATTCTCAATCATAGTCCATATACATCCTGTGTGGTCAATTTATTTTTCCATATAAGCTTCAATAAATGTTAAAACAATGTTTCCATACCATACATCTACTTCTTTTAAGTTTCATGTATACATTTCAACTATATATTCCATATTGGATATCATAGAGGGAAAAAAATTTCATTTGTCTCTTTTCAATTGGCAGCGCAGGCTGAAGGGTAAGGCAACTAAGCTTGTGCTTTAGGTCCCATACTTTTGTTTATGTTATACTGATTAGATTTAATATAATTTTAAAAAAAAAATAGTGCTTTTTATACTGATATATATTTATACAAAAAAATTCATGAATCACAATAATTAATATAATTGATAGAAGGCCACATACATACATTCTCACTTTCTTAACTTAATGCCTTATTAATCTCCTTTATTATCAATATTTCTTTATTTCCTATCAAACAACGACTGCTTAATATCTATCACCCTTTATCCAAAAAAAAAAAAAATCTATCACCCACAAGCATTATTTTTTCTACCTTATTTATGTGTATTCCTACATATTCTCTTTCATTATGCTCACTTCCCAATAGTTATTCAAATGGTAAATCTTTCATATAAAATTGAAGTTCTATACTTTTAAATTCACTAACTTTTTCTTTTTTCTTATCTGCTTTGCCTTCATTCTCAATGACACTCTCTCCTCTACATAACTCTCATATCTTATTCTTAAGACAGAATATCAGTTTTTTAAAAGTAAATTCAATCAATTGTAGCACTTAAACATTTACCATACTTCTCAAAAAGTAAAAAATAAATTTTAAATAAAAATTTGCATTATGTATAATAAGTAAAAAAATTAGGCTTTTGGCTACCAAATGTGTTCAGCCAAACAGCACCCGAAATTAGTTAGACTGACTTCATACTGTTAGAATTAAAGAATTGCAGAGAAAGAAGAATAAAGGAAGTTCATATTATTGAAAAACTTAATCGGTTACAGAGAGCAGATACAATATATAGATGCAACTGCAGTGGGATAACCGTAACTGCCTCTAACTGACTGAAACAGAAAAAGGGAAAGGCAGTTATGCTAACTGAATCTAGAGGAATAGGAAAAAAAAATGGAAATTCTTCCATGTTCTCTCATTTTACATTTGGTGATCCAAGTAACCCTAATCAATCATGCAAAAATACAAGATCTTCAGCATAATGGAAATAGAATTTTGAATATCTTATTTTTCATTTTGATTTCACTCAACAACTTCAATATATTAACAGTTTATAATATTTCTTTTTTATTATTAATTGAAATTCTGATAGTCTAACTTGAAGCTGAAGCCCCTTATTTTATTTTATTTTTAAAAAAAAAAGACAAAGTCAATGAGCCAAATCATCAAAGTCAAGTTCAGTGCCATCATTTAATCTATAATAGGCAAAGAAAACTTTCCACATCTTTTCCAATTGAATAATAACTCTTCAACAAGTCTCTTACAAGAAAGCAGCCAAACTTTGCTTGGGTTTGTGCTACATCCAGGTTAATTAATCTCAAAATCATGATCACAAGGGTATCACAATTCACAGCAGACAATAATCACTCTTTTGCCCTAATCCATTTATTAAAGCGTATAATTATAAACCCAAGCAAATTAAAAACTACAAATTAGTTTCCTTCTCTTTTTCTAATTTTAGGGCTCATCATCAGTCTTCCAATAAACTGATTCAAAGACCATTATAAAAAAACTGATTCAAAGACCAAATTTCCAAAATCCATGAATTACCATCAGATTATATTAACCAATTACCAGTGGCAAACATTACATTACTGTAAACTGTATCATAATGACAAGAAATCACAATGCTACAAAATTTACACTTAATTATTAAATTAAAAACAGATTAGAAGCATTACCAGTGACACAGGCACAATGAGCCCAACCAGCTGCAGCCTTCACCACTGAAGCCTCAGTGGGAAGCTGAATAGGCCCTGGAATCTCCTTCAAAAAAATACACATCCACAACAAGTAGCAAAATCAATTCTAACAGCAAATTCATAGTAAAAGATCAAGCTCTGTATATATATTTTTTATAAGCAAATTTTATTAAATGGAATACAAGGTACTCCAACCCATATATACAAAACACAAACTAAGAGTGAAGCTACACAAGTTTTAATACACGGTAAAGGCCTAAAGGGCAGCAACAACAATCAGAAAATTGCAAACCAGTTTCCCCAAACATTGCTACTAACAATGACCATGATCTAATCTTGATCAAATCAACCATAGCAGTAAAATCAAAACACTAATCTTGATATATATAGATCAAGCTCTATATTAGAAGATTAACTGTATTACCCCATGCTTCCCCGCCGTCAAGTAGCTCTGGCCTTCATCATCCGCAGATCCCCACGTTACGAGCTTCCCTTTCTCTGCAAAATCAAACAACAAACACAAAATCGCACAGAAATTAACGAAATATCACAAAACCGCACAACAAACATAGAAATTACGAAAAATCACAAACAAACAAAAATTAAACAAAGGATCTGTAAAAAAGAAAATAGTTGAAGGACTTGTTTCTCACGAACTTAGATCTACAAGTTTCTATGAAATGGATTAACCGTTTCATATGAATTTAGTCAAAGTGGAGTCCAAGGATCGATAACGAACCTGAGATGGCCATGGCGAATCCACAACCACCGCCACACACGTCCTTCCATGAATCTCCGGCGAGAGAAGGATCGGAGAGGGGAACCGGTTCCGGAGATAGTATCGGAATCTTCTCCGACGATGCTCCGGGAAGGTAGCCCCACATGTACACCATTTTTTCCGTGCACTCCTCCTCTACCTTCGCATCTTCCATAGCTGCGTTTCCATTCATGGCGAGAAAGCTCTGATCAGAAAAACGACAACTCGGAGCTCCAAAACGCAAAGAGAAAGAATCTCTGTGTGCTCTTATGCGAAAGAAGAAGAGGAGGAAGAATGAAACGACGACGTCGCGTGTTGTTCGTTGAATTGAAGCTAAGGAGAAGGACAAAGAGAAAGAGAGAGGAGGTTTGAAAATGAAGAAGAAGAGGGGTTGAAGAGCGTATCAATTACTAGGTTATAGAGAATGCCACGTAGGATAATGACATGGAGGTTGGGACACGTGGCGGGATCAAGATCGCAGTTGCGGATTACAGAGTTGAAAGGCACGAGTATGGTGTGGAACTTTCTGGAAGATGGGGGGGGGGGGGCTCTGCCTCTTGTACGAGGTGCCTCGTTAGACGGACACGTGTCTGGTTATGTTAATTAATTAATTAATAATTAATTAATATTAATTATTCTGGCTGCATTTCTAATGTTTTTACTCGTCTTTGTTGTATAGATTTATCCAACTTTACAATGTGTCGTAATAATATAAACACACATTATATACATCATTGTATTAATAATATCATGTTACAAATAAATGTAAAAATAAATAAGACACATATTCTAATAAAAAACAAATCCAAGGTACCAAATATAATTTAGTTACAACTATTATTTGACCTTGACATCTCAGCATTTAGATTTATAAGGAGATTATGTATGGATCGATTTTCAGGAGCTTTTTGCATTTCCCTGTATTACAAACAAAATAAATTTATAATGCATTGATTTATGTTAGATAAAAAGTAACAAAGCATATAAAATTAAAAAAAGAAAAACATAATTTACTTCTAATAGCTGCTTACCTTGTCACGATTGTCAAAAAATCTTCATACTTTTTATCATCTTTAATGTTTTTTGTTTAATAAACTACAAAATAAATAAAAAATGTAAGACAAAAATTTGGAACATTCATTATCACAATATTCATAACAAATATAATGTATTATTAAAAGAACATATTACATCCTCAAGTAAGACTATTTTTTGGTTCAAATGTATTGAGCTATCACGACTTCTTGTGTTTGGTAATATAACTTCAAGTTTCCTAATAATTTTTGTTAAAAAAAGATAGTATTTTAATAAATTGTGAAAATAATAAAACTTATTATATAGTAAATATGTATATTATCATATAGAATACAATACATAATACATTACCTTTCTAACCTTTGAGCCCACAATTCTCTTTTTACCATGTTCCATAGCTGAGTCTTATGTGTTGTTACTGTGGCACCCCACCCAAAAGAGTATATCTTTAGATGATGTACCTGATTATCAAAATATTAGAATATCGGTTTTTTATACAACGTCATAATATGAAGTATTCTAAATATAATTTTATAATTCACCTTGTTGTCAACTGGGCATAAAGATGAGATTGACCGCTCAGCCTTGAATATTTTCCATAGTTTTTCAAAGTCGTGATCCTATCAGTTTTTTAGTCGAATTGTTAATAGATTGATATGGAAAAATGTTTAAATAAAAGTTGTTCACATGAACCTACCTGCTTGTCACAGCACATGCCCGAAATATTTGTCATCATCTCTTGCAATAAACGGTAGCCCTCCTTGAACTCTAGTTCAACTGTACATTTTAAATTTAAAAGATGATTTTTGGTTGTTCTGGGTAATATTAGTGTAATGCATTATATGTATAGACGATTTAATAAATTTAAAAATACAATACCAGAGTCTGAGATAACAAAATATTCTTGAAGACAACATTTTTGGTGAAGTGCCCATCTTCCCCTTCAATTTTTCCTTCTTTTATCAGGATTTTTGTGTCATTTTGAGATACGCCTCTTGATAATGCCACATATAATTGACCATGACTGAACACATGTCGTGGAAGATAAATCCCAACATTGGGAATAGCTTGTCCCTGTGCCTTAGTTATAGTTATTGCAAAACTCAGTTTAACTGGAAACTGCTTCCTAATAAGCACAAAGGGAAGTCATGCGCTCTCGGTTGTCTTTAGTGTAATCCTGGGAAAGAAGGCTCTCCTTCCAGCATGGTTGCATATTACGATTTCTACATCCAACAGGTTCATAAATACACCCCGACATAGCAATCGTGAACCATTACAGAGGCCAGATTTAGGGTCAATGTTTCGTAACAACATCAGCGGTGCTCCTTTTTTTACCTTCAGAATATGCGGTGGCAAACCACCTGGAGTAATGGAATTTAAGTATTCCTGTTGATATAAGTTTCTTGTGTCCCCTTCGACCTCATCAAAAGACAACAAACTTTGCTCTTCACCTGGGAAATGTTCGATAATAATGTCATTTAGTTTATGAACATCCTCATTTTTTTGGTGTTAGTATCGCTCTTTCCACCATATAAGATGCATCCCAACCATGATCTTCTAATTTGGGGAATGTTTGCTGTATAAGTATACGTATCAAACTTTCTCCTTCCCATGGAATTGCAATTTGTTGGGGTACCCTCACCATATCATTATCCTTTGTAGGTTCAACACCATCTCCTATCCACATAAGATAGTCGGCAAAATCTCGATCTTGTAATGCTCGCATGGTTTGGCGTAGATGCAATACCTTTGTATTAGCCCATAGATGAGATTTAACGATACATGCAGAAATCGTCTGTGCCTTAGTCCCTTTTGGAACAACAGGAAGTACTTGGCGGAAATCCCCTCCCATAATCATCACTTTCCCCCCGAATGGAGCATCACAGTCAAGAATATCCTTCAAGGTGCGGTCTAATGCTTCTATTGCATATCTACTTGTCATGGGTGCCTCGTCCTAAATGATTGTTGTTGTTTCTCTTATTAGCTTCGCGAGATCATATTGTTTACTTATCGAGTAAAAGGACCCTTCTTCTGTATTGATGGGTATCTTAAATCGGGAATGTGTCGTCCTACCACCGGGTAATAATGTAGCTGCTATACCAGATGAGGCGGTCGCTAAGACTATTTGACCCAAATGTCTTAATTTTCCAATTAAGGTGCGATAAAGGAATGTCTTACCCGTTCCTCCCGGCCCATCCACAAAGAAAACCCGACTATGCTTACATTGGATAACATCCATAATGGTATTGTAAGTAAACAACTGGTCATCATTTAACTTCTCAACGAAACTCAAATCTTCAATAGGAACTTGGACCGATAGCTCTTCATGTATAACTCTTGGAACAGGATTACCTTCAGTGGTCTCCAATGATAATTCAGGCAAAGCATAATCTGTGATTTGTTTTCCATGTTGCGATAATAGGTCATTCAAATCCCTTAATAGCATGTTAGTCAATGATGGGTCATTCACAGAGGATGTTGAAGTATAGTCCTCTACCATGTGGGTGTAAAACTCATCCCATAGGCTTCTTACATCTGTTGGTTCACAAAAGACTAATATAGTATCAAACAATCTCTGTAAAGCATATGGCATTCGTGAGACTTGATGCTTCAACTAAGCATTCGCGAATACTGTTGTCTTGTTCTAAAAAGCCCCATTACTCGACTGCTTTTTGGAATGCGGTGCAGCATGTGTTGTTTACTGTGAGCAAGTAATCCCAATTGGTTGGTCCTCTTATATGAGATAATAATACATGCAAATAGAATTTCTCCCTGTCTGAAGGTGACACTGTATAGATTCGTCCAATAGCTTTCCTTTGTATTCTTCGCCGACCCATTCTTTATTTCCTTTTTTTTCCACAAATAGTGTTCCGGAATCTCCCTGTACGGGATAACACCTTGCTTGTGGATCTCTCCTTCCAGGGCAAAGAATTGTGTGAGCATTGTTATGGAGTTACGCGCATCATTTAGTACATCGTCGATTCTTTGATTTGTACGGTATCGCACTTGATGGTGATTTGGTAGGTGGATTTATAATCTTTCAACACTTAGATACATTCGGTACATGGTGAATGAAAATATTCGCCATAACGCCTCTGGAGCACAAATCCATCTTGCATCAATATACTGCTTGACCTCATCCATATGAACCTCTATGGCAACTCGATCAGGACCTTTATAGACATATTTATACAGGTACTTGATACTCTTGATACTACTGCACACTTCAACATTTATATGACAGTCATACTTTAACAGCAACCATGGGTTATAAGGGACCACCCATCTATTATCTATAGATATATGTCTATTCAAAGTTACTGGACCATCATTATGTCTTCTATACCGTGGATATGAGTCAATACCTTGTCGTGTCTCTTGGATGAACTATTTTGGGAACCCCTTCTTACATTGGCCATCCATCATACATGGTGATCTTGGATTCAGTCTACCGCACGGTCCATGAATCACGTGTTTTAGCACTGCGGCATGTAATTGTGGCTCTTCAAATTTTGGTATTTCCGCTCTAACAACGCTATCATATTCTTCTGGGTTACGTAATCTGTCATTAGGTTCCATGATCAGTAGCATATGCACGTGAGGCAATCCTCGTTTTTGGAATTCAGTTGCATACATATAACTTTTGACCTTTCCTAAGACGCCTTTTTTAATTAGGTCATGCTTCAATTGCTCGAACTTTGAACAGAAGATTCTTGTCAGCAAGTCTGGACGATCTTGTGGAGTTTGAAATGGGCCAAGTTCAGATGATATTTCAATCCATGAAGGATTGCATGTCATGGTAAGAAAAATATCAGGTTTGTCGTCGTGAAGCAAAATAGCCATACCATCTTCATACCGTTGTGTCATGTCTCGACGGCTGCCAATAAATGATGAAGGCAATATGGTTCTTCATCCGATATTTTCTACAAAGAGTAATTGTACGTGTTGATGGTGTTTGATGTATTCGACATATATTTTTTGTATAAATAATTTTGATATATGCTATGAAGAGTACCTGTAGCAGTTTCTCCCACATGCAAAGCATCTTGCAAGCCTTGATACAATTCAGAGCGAATTTTACTTTGTTGAGTTTGGACCCACCTTAACCTTGCTGCTTCGATATTGACATAGTTGTCTACAACATATTGTTGTAGTAGTCGTCCCGATTTTAGCAATATGAAATAATCATTGGAACGAATCTACAATCCATGAAACAATTAATGACTAATGAAAATTTAATTTGTGTAAATTATTATATTTTATAAAGCAAAATATTGTAGAAATTACATTATGTACCTGAAGCATGTAACTGTAATATTCTAGACATGTTATAAGTTGTCCTTCATCATTTGTGGTTTCGCGGTCCCATCCAAACGTTCCGTAAGGGAATAATAGAGGATATTGTAATGGATAATAATATCCCATAGTTTCTTTAACATTTATTAGATTCCCAACATGACTCATCACGATGATATCCCTTTCAGTTGAGATTGATACCGCGTCTCCACCAACAACAATTGCTGCGACTTGGGAAGCAGTTGGCATATTATACTGTGGTTGATTAGCAGGGCGCTCCTTGATAAGTAGACTACAATCATGTACATCTGGATGTTGTGCAAGTTGCCTTAATGCATGCATATGTGGATTGCAACCATGGAGAATTTGTTGCAACTTTTGAACAATATTTTGTTGAAGTTGAGGGTTTTCAAGCATCTTGTTTTGTAACTCATGCTCTGTATCGTAGATGTACATTTGCAAGAATCGTGGTCTTGAACCCTCAGTTGGATAGAATCCTCCTATCTTATGATAAATTGCACCTTGAGCATGAAAACTATATATGCCATGTCCAGTTGCAGCGACATTCTCATCAATATGTACACCCATTGAAGTGAATGAGAGCACATGATTCTAACTCGTAATGTGTTTTCTAAAATGTCTTCCTTCGGCTGAACTGTCTGAAGATATTTCTAGCAACTCTGGAGGTGCAGCTACTTGGTCTAACGATATTTTCCCACCAGAGCAGCACATGTCACGTGATTCATGATAAAATAATCGTGCATTGCAACGTGTACATGTGCTTGGGGCGGCAAACGGGAAGCGGCCATTGTTGAAGTATTAAGAAAATCTCTAGCACTATTATGTTTTGGTCGGAAATAAAACCGCAAATCTGTGTTAAAAAAAATACATAACAGTTTTTTATATGTGCATATTATTTTGTTTTTTTAGTCATATAAGGACAATGTTCTAGATCCATTTTCATCAAATTTAGAAATTAAGATCACTGATTTTACATAATAAATTATTTTCAATGTATGAAATTCAATAATATCGTACAAATTACCAAAAATTTATAAATTAATATTTCTGAATGTCCATCACTAACCGTGTACATCGCTTGTTCCAGCTTCATGGTTATGTGTTCCTTGAAACCACAATAAAGGCAATATTAGGTTATGCATTACTTATTAGTGAAAAAGGAATTATTAAATAACGGAAGGTAATAATTTTTTTATGTATAGAGACATTCAAAAGCATTAGAAATGCTGACAGACAGGCACGACAATAGTAATTAATTAATATATAAAATTTAAATATAAAATATCAAAAGGTACAAACCGCCAAAAATTTAATTGACAAAATTTCGAAAAGTCCACAACTAACTATGTCCACCACTCGTTCCAGCTTCATTGTCGTGTGATCCTTGAAACGGTGTTGAGGAAATAATAGGTTCTACATTATTTATTGTTAACAAAAAAATAATTAAATAACATAAGGTAATCAAACTTATATGTATAGAGACATTCAAAATGAGAATCAGAGATATCACATTTATTTACTACAAATATAGAAACTTTGTTGATAATGATAAGTTTTAAGCTTCCAAATTTTATAAATAATTCATTTTTTACTTATATATTAATTTAATTAAAGTTTTCTATACTAATATATATTTTGTTGGCAAATTACAATATCTAAGTGTTAATAATTAGTTGAAAAGGAATAATAATCAATGTTTTAAAATTTAAATATAAAATATTAAATTCAAAGATGGCATAAAATTTCAAGTTTATATTTTCTAAATGTCCATCACTAACCATGTCCGCTACTTGTTCCAACTTCATGGTCATGTGTTCCTCGAAACCTCGTTGAAGCAATATTAGGATCTGCATGATTTAGTTTTGAAAAAGAATTATTAAATAACATAAGGTAAACAAATGATTATATAAACGGACATTAAAAAATGAGAATGAGAAATATCACATTATTTTAAGTGCAAAAATAGAAACTTTGGTGATAATAATAAGTTCTAGGCCGGAACTTTATAGATAAACCATTAATATAAAGTAATATAGTTGCTAATTACCTTGATGATTAAATTTAAATAAAATTAATAAATGACTAAATTATTATATACCTTTTCTCAAATATATATATATATATATATATATATATATATATATATATATATATATTATAGCTGTACTATTTTGTTGATCACTGGTTGATCGTGCAAGATGTCGCATAGTTGTCAATCTCATTGTTCTTGACTCCATAGCAACTATATTCCTTCCACGTCTATAATGTTCTCGTCGTCTAGCTGATTGTTCTCGTCGTTGCTCTGCGGTCATTCTCTGCCTTCTGCTTCTTGTAAAATGCCTCCACATCTCTCGTTGATGCTCTTGAGATCGTTGATTGTTAATATTTTCCATGTCGAAATAGAACCTAGTTATTTAAAAAAAGGCATTAATTAAAGATTTTAAAATAATTATGTTTTATATTTCTTCCATGTGTATGCACTGGAAGTTGATTTACCTATAGTGACAATTCAATACAACAGTACTACTATCTACATTCAATTTTCTACTCATAACATAATACTCTGAGTTCTCACGAGAGTTTTTTAGCCAAGCCTAAACACACGTGGGTATGGAGTTTATAACATGATGAAAAAGTGATTCGATCATGGTCAATGTTCTAGTTGAACCCAACCCCTCGTCTTCGACAACGTGTGCACTGCACTTCAATGCTCTTCATCCACAAAGTGCTGCACTCACATTTTTTAAGCATCCCAAGCCAGCAAAATAAACATGCAACAGTATGGCATACTGAGTATTTACTTTATCACATGATAGTTGGCCAATCAACAAATTGGCAGATTATTTGAGACCATCAACTACTCAATTCTGTGACATTATAGTGTACCAAAATCACCCATAAGCGTGTACATTAATGATTGTTATGCTAATTATATTCTAACAGAAATAAGGACATGAAAACGACTCAATATAACACTAAGATCCCAGCCTTAGGAGAGGCCAAGCCAAAGCCAAGAACCACCCTTCAAAACTTTTCTCCTATTTTTCATACGTCACTCCTTTACTGCCTTGACTCGGTGCCACTACTCTTGGAATAGATTAACATGAGTATCATGCTTATATGCATTATTGAAATTTATATTATTTGGCTTTTGTGGTTTGGGCTTGCAGATAGACATTTGAACTTGATTTTCTCATCTTATTTAGTTTATCATTTCTTATAAAAATTAAATGATACTAAGACAGGTTTTTTTTACTGAGCTTTGCTTAGTGAAACAAAGAAGTGTGAACAGAGTTTATTGAGGTTGATGATACCTTTTGATGTTACACAGTCACACACACACCATATCTCTATGTTAGGCTGGGTTTTATAATTCAGGAAGTAGGATATCAGATATATGGTTGATAAGGTAGATGTTAGCGACAGTAGCAGAATTCTTTACCGCAAAAACACAGCGGAACAACGACAGTAGCAGAATTCTTTACCTCAATTCATTCTCCTTCGTGACTGCGTTTTTTCGTTCTACTTGGAACTCTCTTTTTTCCACCTGCCCAGGGCAAACAATAATGACAAATTTAGAGTATTATAATTTGAAAAGTAACATAACCACATTCTTAATTAGAACTAAAACATGCAGATAACCACGCAGAACATCTAGTAGTTTCACCTATTTAAAATTTAATCAAATTTTGGTTATTCCCTCATTGTCTATTATGATTCGTAACAACGTTGGAACCTTGGCTAAATTAATTGATCCATTCTTACACTGCTATCAAATAACGTGTTATCATATCATCAACATAATTGATCCAACTCCAAAAGATTCGGTCAATAAATATATCGGCTATCATAAGGATTTGTTATTATTCATGAATATTTGCTGCCTTGCCCTACTTGGAAATGCAAATTATAAGAAAATTTTAATTTTTTTATTTTCCAAATTCTCCTAAAATTAAAATTGCATCAGAAGTACAAAATATAAAAGATAAAAATATATAGTGCAAAGTAAACCACTAAATCTTCTACTTGAATCCTATTATCAAATTTGTTTAATTAAAAAAAAAGTCAAATTAAAGTATCTTACTTTGTCAAGAAGGAAATGTCTTCTTGTCTGGAAGTAACAAAAAATAATTAAAATAAAACTTAAACAAATCAAATCAAATTAGATCCATAAGACAGGGGAATTGAGAAGGAAGTTGAAAATGGAAATTTGGAATTCATACGACTATAAACGCACCGCCTTGCGTGATTTCTCTTTAAATTGTATCATTTTGTTCAACCAACCAATTGGTGTCGTGGATAAACTAAACTGTGTTCTACATGTGCTCGAACATGGGGCTACAAAAACTGAAGTATGTATGCACAAATAACTATTATTTATCCACAATGGTAAAATACTAAGTCTCAAAAAGTTGCAAGCGAAAGTAGCAAATGAATAACTAAGTACAATGAAAATAACAGAACAAAAACTTCTGGAAGAAGAGAAGGGGAGAAAGTGAAACTGAGGAAAGAAAGTGTAACTTTAAAACCAAAGAAAAGAAAATAAATCAATAACGTACCAGATTTGGTAGGGTCGATGTTGGTATTGGGCAGTGTGTCGGTAGGCACGTTTTGGATTTGCTTTTTGCAAGAAAGAGGTTGAATTAAAGAAACATTTATAGAAGAAGAAGCACCATTTAAGTTGCAATTGGGCTAAATGAAAATCATGCAGTTATTACTTTTCATAACCGTCGCTCAGTTATATAATTCTTAAAAACTGTCGTTAGTGCGATGAGAGGGAGTTAGAAGATATATAGTTTTAGGGGTATATCTGTAATATATAATTTTTGACACCAAAAAACTGTTTTTTTTTCTACTCTGGCATTATATAGATGTATAGATTAATATGTTTTTTAAAAGCAGCTAACCCTGTAACCCATTAACCCAATGCTACGTCTCCTTCAGCGAGTAAAAGTTTTTAAGTCTCTCTCTGGTTTTTTGGTGCAGCAACTTTTTTTTTTATCTACATTCTTATTTACATATTTTTTGCGTTGATGAATATAATTATTATTGATTAATTAATAAATCGTGAACTGGGATATGGTTCCTTTCAATATACGGTAACTAATAGATAAATTTAAAATAATGATATCATATATGGAATGAATAACGTTGAGGAATATAATTAATTAATTAATAATTAACGAGTTTAATGATCCCTTCAGTTAATGGAGGGTTAGGAATGTTCCAGAAGTTATTTGAATATTGAGGAAAAGAAAACTTCAAAGAAGAGTAAAGGTGCTAGACGGTATTGTGTGGTGCGTAGCAATGACTTTATTAATTACGATTAGTCTCAACCCCTTGCTTTTTTCTTCTTTTTTTTTAAAGAACTAAACCCAATGGTTGGCAACGAGGCGAGACGGGGGCGGGGGCGGCTTTTGCCTTCCCCAACCCTGCCTCCTCCCCTTCAGTTTTGGAAAATAGATCTCATCCTCACCTCCAGTAAGGGTCGGGTTTCCTCACGGGTGTAACACCCCATTGAATATTACTATATAAACACGTGCGGAAATAAATTAAAAGAATTTTCTTTGGTTGCTTGAAAAATTGATTTATTTGAAGTCGGAAAAATCTGGGTGTAAAACAATTTCTCTGAATAGTTTGATACACAATGTACTCATCATAATAGTAAAAATAAAACATATTATTCACAAAAGAATTTTAAACCATATAAAGGTTTTCAACACACCTACACAAACTTTTTCAAAACATACCACCCAAAGAAAATCCTAAGCTGATTGCTCTACAAGACACTCACTGATAAGACCTCGTGATCATCTCTATGATCACACATATCTTCCCACAATCCGGACTTAAGTCTCCAAGTGACTTAAGGAATTCTTCTGCAACATCTGCATTCGTATACCAAGGTACAATAGCAAAGACAGAAGAACATGAATATGCAAGGGTGAGTTCCAATATATGGATTTTAAAACGATAACCATATGCACGACACACAAATAACATTTAACATGTATATTCAACAATAGACATTCTATTTATCAAAGGGTTTCATACCCGACAATCTTCGTTGTTTTAAAAACCATGACACTTCAATATTCCTCATCTAACTTTTGTACTAATCTTTGGAGCTCTAACCAACAAATAAATGAGCTGATCAGGCTCTCATTGCCGAATAAGGCAGAATATAAACTTTGCTAGATAAGACAAGTTTCAAATTATTTGGCCTGTCAAGGTTCCAATTCCAACTATTTAAGTAAATAACTCGGTAGGATACGAGCTTCAACCATCATCGTAAGTAGTTCACAAGAACATCCAACAATAGTCGTAATTAACGCGTCCTATAAAATATGAGTAATATCCAAGCTCCTGAAATAGTCGTAAATAGCCCGTCCTTTCCTAGATCCCCATTCATTTCACCCCAAGGTGAAATATATCACATAACATGGATACCTACCAAGGTACCAAGCATAAAACCTTTAAGCACATTTGCCACAATAAAATGCAAAATGCATGTAAAACATTTAAATTTTAACAAACTTTCTAATCAAACAGACTCCAAGTAAAAAATGTGCAAATCATGAAATCTAGATCGATGCACCAGATTTAGATTCGTAGATTTTGGCGCACAAAAATCAATATCACTTTTTATAGGACATCTAGTCCATAACTTTACCTTTCGGACCCCGGGTCCATATCATAGAACACTAGACACTGACATCTCGACAGCTAGGTTCGTCTTTTAATTTAAGAACATTTTCGCTCTGTGAAACACACAAAAAAAAAAAACCAAAGTTTCCTCAACTTATCCAAGTTGACGGAAATAACCCGTTGTTTACCAAAAATCCGTTTACATTGGAAATTCGTTTTGTAAAATTGTCAAAATCCCTTAAAACTCATTTTTGTTCAAAATCAATATTTTGAACTTGGAAACATCATTTGAGACAATTTCTAGGTATTACTCAATGTTACCCGTTTTAAGAATACTTTTGTAAATAGTGACAGAATTGTCCGTCGTTTGACGTTTTAAAAACGTTTTTAGGTCAAAACATGACTTTTATAGTAAAATAATTTTTCCAACATTGTAATAAAATTATTGTTGAAACTTTTTCTCTTAAAACAATATTTTCTAATATTTAGAAATTTCTTACTTATAAACTAGCGGTGCAAAAATATTTTCATGGTTACGTCCTCACTATGACTCATAAAACACTTTTATGTTGTTAAATCATTAAAATAATATTATTTTCAAATTTTTCTCATTTTAAACCAACCAAAATACTTAAGTAATATTATATTACTATTTCTCATCAATTAAAACTCATTATCCCATAAAAAGCTTTTTAACGCTTTTAACCTCGTTATTAATTGAGCACTGACCACTATCAGGCTTTACAATCCACAATCCACATCAATAAAAATCATGCCAATAATTCAGCACATATCAATTAATGACATGCAACAACATATAATAACAATTAAATGCAGATAAATAAATATTTAAAAGCAGATAATTGCAAAACAGATGATTTCACACTACGGAAAATAATTAACACGCCAACTAAATTATACAGACAACAAACAAATAGCATATAGCTATAGGAAAAATCCCTTAGGTACTCCCCTTGCCTGAAAACAAAATGTCTCTGATAAACGATCCGCCGGAAATCCAAGTAATGTCGATAACACGCATACACGATAATCTAGCTTATCCTTCATTAAACACAGCAATCAATTAACAAACAAACAACTTAATCAAACATATAATCCTATATGTTGGTTTTGGCCTAGGACTGACTTTGGGGTTGGAAATCTCTAAAATTTCTAAACTCTTGGATTAGTGATTCATAATCACTTAAAACCCTAAATCAAGAATCATGGTACAAAGATTGAAATTAAATCTTCCAATCCTCAAACAATTAAATTTTGGCCATGACAACTAATATGGCTTAGAGACCTTGATTTAGTTCAAACAACATAGATCCAATACCTATACCTATATGACTTATAAGATAAGATTGAATCATGTAAAGAAAATGAACAAAATCCCCCCCCCACACACACACACACACACACACACACAAATACCTAGGTTCGGCCTCTTTAGGTTAAATAGGTTAGAAATTTTTGTTTGATGAAAGGTCATAGATCTAGAATATAGGGATGATAATAGGATTATAGAAATTGGTTTCATGCTCATTGGATTTTCCTATGATTTTCTATGAATTTTTGAATCTAGAAACCCTAATATGCATCATATTGAAAAAACTTCAAATTGAAAAACTAATTTAAGAACATGATGCTAAACAAGGGATATGAGTATGGTTTACCTCTTGAAGTCAAGAAATGATAAAGAAATCTCCTACTTCCTTCACAAATCAAGCCTAGGTTTCTTAGAGTTTTAATGGTGGAAAAAAGCAAAGTTTGCATGAAGAAGATGAGCTAGGCTTTTATAGAAGTGAGGAGGGCCTCTTGGTTGGGTTTGGGCCGTGGGAAAGCAAGGGAAATTGTGTCCAAAACACAAAAATTCAAGGGTAATTTAGTAATCTTGTACAATGGCAAAATTGTAACTAAAACCAACACTAAGGACAAACTAGTAATTTCCTCTTAAATCTATCATGACAATGAGGAGTCATCCTATGACTCACTCCTTGTGACTCATCATGATTTGACATGTCCTTTATCCGTTAGCGGGTCCCGCAAATCCCGTTTTCAGCTCCGTCGTTTACCCGATTTTATATAACACCCGCATAATATATATTATTTCACTTTTTAAGTGAAAAATTTTAAAATATCCAAAGAAGTTGGAAACTTCATAAAAATCTTAAGTTTTTCGTTCACGAGTAAAAATTAGGTCATTTGAGCAGCAAAATTCTTACTGTCATTAAATCGCAGACCGGGTTTCGTCTGAATTTTCGACCCAAAATTTAATCGTAGCTCTCTACGATAAATTAGAGTATGAATATGACCTTGGTTTATCCAAAATCATTTTCTAGATTTAAAAATAAAATTATAAACATTGATGTTTATTTTACCGATATAAAAACAGTAAACGGTGAAAAATCGGGTGTTACAACGGGTCCCCACCCCCGTCAATTATTAACCAAGTTTAAAAATTATTTTTCTTTAATTGAAATTAATAACTTAAAAATTGTACTTCCAAAAAAATAAACAAATAAAACCTTTACACAATTAAAACAATCAACCAGAAATTGGAACTTTTATAGCCTGATAAAGTCGTTAGAGTAGGCAGTTCATTCAATGAGACATTAAGTATGTTACTTAATCTTGAGACCACATTGAATAATAGTATGCTGTTCTTAGATATATGTAGTCGAGTATTATTGTCAATTAGGATGACAATAATATATAAAGATTATTGTGTGAGTAAATTGATGACCGCATCTCACGGGTCATGGATATATGATACCAAGTCGACGCACATGCATAAATATTAGGAGTACTATATTATACCGGATGACCCACTATGAGAATACTTCAAAATAGTTATGTAAGTTTCATAAGTATTCTCATCAGGACCATAGTGAAATAGTCATTCGACTTGAAGTCACTACGATTCCTACATGAGGAGTTGTAAGCTTTAATTATATCAAACGTCACGCGTAACAGAATGATCATAAAGCTAGTTATTGGGCCTGCAATAAATCATGTTGAGGGGTGTGAGTGATGTAGACAAGATTCATCCCTCCTATATAATAGGGGTAATGCCTTGGGCCCCTCGATATAGTGAGATGTGAAATATGTATGGCCACACGGAAATGGGTCAATATGTGATATTGGGCCCGTTTGTGATTGAACATAACAAGGATGACACTCTTATGCCTTGTATTTTATTAAGACATATGGACGAAGAGACATTTACCGCACGATAAATTTTGGTCGCGGTAAGCCTAAAATCGGATCACCGATACTCTCGCTAATTGGGTAGTAATGATACATTGCTAGATGTCACTCTTTATTTATAATATTTAATACTATAATTAATACTTTATATTATTATAATATTTAAAATTATTGCCAACTTAGTGGGAGCCTATAGGGTCACACGCATAGAGCAAATGTAGAGCAGTTAAATTAATTAAATATAATTTAATTAATATAAAGGATAATTGGGCTTGTAGTGTATAAAACCCAATAGGGTAAGCAGTTAGGTCAAAGGGAGCTGCCAACTTTTAAATAGGCTAGTGCTCTCCCCTCTAAGAGCATTCACATCCCTGCATCCCATTTTGGGGTTCTTAAATAGGTCCCACCATTACACATCCCTCATTTTTACTTTTAATAACTTAAACACCGCATCTCTGCATCCCAGCAACTCTTAAAAAGTTCTTAACACTACAAAAAAAAGGTTATTTAGCGACCGAAAATAGTGACCGAATTTGTTGGTTGCTGTTTGCGACCGAAATGGCGACCGATTGTAGGATCTAAATCAAACACTGATTAGAGTTTATATTGTGACCAAAATAGCGACCGAAATAGGGCGTAGCAGAGTTATCGGTCTCTATTTCGGTCGCAAAATAAAGGAAAGTAAAAGTAAAAAATTTATGACTTTTTAGCGACCGAAATGGCGACCGAGTTAAATGCAACGGTTAAATTTATTTATCTTTGCGACCGATATTAAATCGGTCGCTAAACGACACGTAAAAATTAAAATTAGAGCATGTTAGCGACTAAATTTTAAATCGGTCGCTAAATTTATGAGTTCGAATTTCAAATCAACCCGATTTAACGACCGAAATAGCGACCGAATGTTTCGGTCGCTAATATTAAAATCCCTAAATCCACCAGAACCCCCCTTTCTTCCCCATTTCTCTAATTTCTTCTCTTTTCTTCTCTCTCTCTCTTGCACGCTCTGCTCCTCCCTGCCACCATACCACGCGACGTCTGTGCTCCGGTCACCACAGGCCACCTCCGATGAGTGATTCCACCTCCCCCCCCCCCTCTCTCTCTCTTTCTGATGTCTCTCTATCTCTGTTTCTGTAGTGCACCTGAGCCGCCTCCCTTGAGCCACCACTGTCCGCGGCTTCGGTGACACCACCACCACCAAGGGTAAGCTACCTTGTCTTCTCTCCTCTTATCTCATTCTCAGTTTCTCGCATCTGATATCAATTTTTTTCTTTGTTTCCCAGTCCTTGCTCCCAACTTCGGCTACCATTACATGCTCACTACCATTGCCACTCCCAATCTCCGGCCACCAGTACCACTACTCACTGGTAATTTTGTAGTTTGGTACCCCTGAACCCTAAATTTGATGTTGCCATCATTGAAACTGACATTGATTTAGATGAACTGATTCTAATTTTTCTTGTTATCTAAACATTGTAAACCTTAGGTTGTTTTGATTTTGTGCACATTAGGAATTAAATAAAGATGCGTTGTAAATGGAGTGCAAATAGGAAACACCGTAAAAACTGTGTATTTTGATTTGTTGTGTATTTTTTTAATTTTAATGCACCTTCTTTGTTCTTTGTTAACAGAGGCACATGATTGTTTAATGTTAAGTGGGTGACTTAAGGTCGATCATAATGATTTATTAATTAAAGCATAGACAAAGAAGCATTAGATTGGGTAATTATTCCTATGGAGGGGGATAGATGGGTATAGAGGTGTACTTTGGAAAAAGTTAAACTAACACGGTGAGGTGATATTTCTATATGTTACGTTTATTTTTGGAAGTAAGGGATTACTTAAGAAAAAAAGGAATCACTTGATTCTGATAGATAACACTCGTACCAAGTTGCAAGTTGTTCTAAATTTGTAACCATATATTATTGATTCTATTTTATATTAATTTATGTGTTTCTAGTCTTATAAACAGCTATACTGGATTCTGTATATATAGAATAGTGATTTGATTTGAAAGAACTAATTTCATTTATGCACGATAGGTCCTTGTTGTCATATTCTTCTACTCTCTGTTGGCTCCGGCTCCTCCCCTTATCCTTACTCGGTTGTGTTTTCTCTCTCAGGTAAGTTCTCTGAACACTCAGTGTAATGTGTTATATGAATTACTGTGTTGTTTGTTAGTGAAGAGCGGAGCTCAATAGGATGTGATCCTGATCGAAAGGCGGTATCTTGGTTGTGTGCTGATAATTTAATAATTATGCATGTGTTCCATGAAGTAATGAGTGAGTTATGGCCTATAAATTTTTTGATGAGTTGAATTTTTTATAACAAATAAAATATAAATTAAAGGAATGATATATGTTTAAAGCAGTATAAAAGATTAGAATAAGTAGACATTAGAAATAAATGTTAATAATGGTGAAGGAATTATTTTTATAATAAATACCTCTATAATGAGTGATTCGGGCAAGTTGCAAAACTACCACTTTAAGTTGGTTATTTTCAGTCAGAAAGTTGAACATTTCGATTGCTCGTTCCCCAACCAATGTCACACGAACAAAATTATTGCTAAAGTTTGAGAGAAAAAATGAAGTTTGAGTATAAATTCTATGTGAAATAAAATGTTTAGTTAAGAGTATAATAATGTAATTGGGAGGACCTTTCATCAAGAAGATTGAACTCAATTCTCTTTCCTGTTATACCTTCATGTTGATAATCCTCTAAATTTCCATGTTCGGAGACAACACCCATAGCATCTGTAGTAATAGCATATATATGAATGTTAAAAGCATAAATGAATGTATTAAGTCCAAATGTTGTCATTTCAGCTCTGACACGATTATTTTTATTTATGCATTATAGGTCCTTGTCTGATCTTCGTTGTCCGTGGCTCCTCCCTTATCCTTACTTGGTTTTGCTTTGTCGAATAGGTAAGTTCTCTCAATACTCTCTTTTAAGGTTTTGCTTTATCTAATAGATACTGATATGTGTGGTGCGTCTAATGTATTATGTGAATTATCGTGTTGTTTGGTAGTGGAGAGCTGAGCTCAATAGGATGTGATCTTGTCTGATTGTATGCTGATAATTTAATGTTTATGCATGTGTTTGTCAATATGTGTTGTTTGTTAGTGGAGAGCGGAGCTCAATAGGATGTGATCCTGTCCGAAAGGCGGGATGCTTTGGTTGTGTCTTGATAATTTAGAAATTATGCATGTGTTTGACAATTAACTGCTACTTGTTAGTGGAGAGCGGAGCTCAATAGGATGTTTGCAACAATATTTTATCTAAGTTTGTATTGATTTACGCTGCAATTTATATAAGTTCAACAATGTTGCAATATTTATAGGTTAATGGTTTTATTTTCTGTTAGAGTTAATAATTAATTTACGAAAGCCTTAGTTTCTTATTTGAGATTCAATATTAATGAGCATGCGTAACTTATCAAGGTATGCATGCTCATTGTATTAAATCTTGAATTGTCCAAGTGGGACAGTTTGGGAAAAAACCTTTTCACACTCTTACAAAAGTCATTTCCATGTTCAAATGCCTTATATATATACTTGTTGAAATCTCGGTATGATGCATTTCCTTTTGTTCTCCTGGTGCATACTTGATCGTGGTGATGCTCACCGTGCTCGAGCGGTGTACTCGGAGACCGATGGGAAATGATGTCGAAATTTTGTTAAGCATAAGGTATTTGAATAAGGGAGTAACTATTATTAATCGAGTGTGGTAAAGGTTTCTTCTCGAATGGGATAGGTTCATACCTTGTCATAAGAACGAGATTGATGGAGTTATTGGAATGCACCGTAATATATAAGTGTTCATTTTTTTTTGGTCAGGCTATTTAATTACCAGCAATGGATATTCCGGAGAATCGGAAATGGATGTATCGAAGGTTGGATCGGAATAAATGTCTTAGGGAAGAGTATAGAGTTGGAGTGGGTGAGTTTATAGAATTTGTTGTTAGCCAGGAGAGATTTATACGGCTGGGCGGTGATCATTTGAGGTGTCCTTGCAAAAGATGCAAGTGTCAATCTTTCAAAAGCGTAGATGGAGTTGTAGTTGATCTTTATGAGAAGGTCTTCATGCCTGATTACTATTGGTGGAGTAACCATGGTGAGACGTTGCCTGATTTAAACCCGATTGTGTTTGAAGGTTCGTACTATGGAAGTGGTGACCGGAGGGAAAAATTGAATCCATACGAGCAGATGATAATGGATCATGCTAGACCATCGGTTGGTGTTGTACTAGAAGAAGATGGGGGAGAAGATGGTGGAATGGGTTCCCAATACATAGAAGAGAATCCAAATCCCGAAGCTCAAAGATTCTATGATATGCTGAGTGTTGCACGATCTCCATTGTGGGAAGGATGTTGGGAGTACACGGAGTTGTCGATGTGCATGGAATGGTTGAGTGTCAAATATGACTACAATATGCAAGAAGACTGTTTTAATCTCCTCATCAGGTCAGTGTCTAAGGCGTTGCCAGAAGACAATCGGATGCCTACTAGTTTTTATTATGCCAAGAAGTCTGTGGAAAATTTGGGTTTAGGGTGTTTGAAAATTGATTGTTGCCCGAATGGATGTATGTTGTACTATAAGGATGATTCAGCGGAAAGCATAACATGTTGTCGATTTTGTGGTGCGGATCGGTATAAGACAACCACTAGGATGGGCATTGAGAATAAGAGGTCGCTAAAAAAGATGTGGTACTTTCCGCTCGTGCCATGAGTTACAAGATTGTACTCTTCGATGGCCACTGCAGCTCACGTGAGGTGGCATAGTGAGCATGAGAGGGAGCAAGATGTCTTGTGTCATCCATCTGATGGAGAAGCTTGGAAGCATTTTGATAGGGTTCATATGGCATTTTCGCAGGACCCTCGGAACGTCCGATTGGGGTTATCTACTGATGGATTTAATCCTTTTGGGCAGTCTGGAAAATCATACTCTTGTTGGCCATTATTCGACTCCATAATCTTCCCCGGGATGTGCATGAAGCGGGAGTTTATGTTCCTAACAGTCATAATTCCGGGTCCGTCTAATCCAAAAGGTAAGATTGATGTGTACTTGCAGCCGCTGATAGATGAGTTGATGATGCTGTGGAATGATGGTGTGTTGACATATGACGTATCTTTGAGGCAGAATTTCATCATGAAAGCAGCTTTGATGTGGACGATCAACGACTTTCCCGCCTATGGGATGATGTCGGGTTGGATGACCACGGGGAAGCTTGGATGCCCAACATGTATGGAGCGATCGAAGGCATTCATGCTTAAAAACAGTCGAAAGATCTCATATTTTGATTGTCATCGTCAATTCCTTCCAGAAGATCATCCTTATAGGCGGAACAAGAATGCATTCAAGAAGCGTTGTGCGGAGACAACTCCGCCTCCACCACGTTTGACTGGTCCTAATGTATGGCGCAGAGTACAGTACTTACCGCTCGTCCATGAATCCCAAGGAGAACATATTCCTGATTATGGCGTCAACCATAATTGGACAAAACAAAGTATATTTTGGAGGTTGCCGTATTGGAGGACGCAGCTACTCCGTCACAACATTGATGTCATGCATATTGAGAGGAATGTGTTTTTGTTGACACTGTGATGGACATCAAGGGGAGGACAAAGGATAAAAATAAAGCCCGATTGGATCTGGCTGAAATTTGTAATCGGAAGGAGCTTGAGTTGCAGGACGGTGGTCGTGGCAGACTTATCAAACCGAAGGCAAGTTATACACTAAGCAAAACACAAAGTGGCCGTCTGTAAGTGGGTTAAAGAACTAAAGTTACCAGATGGGTATGCTTCCAATATGGGTAGATGTGTTGACATTAAGGAAGCAAAGTTACATGGAATGAAGAGGCATAATTGCCACGTGTTCATGCAATGGTTGCTTCCAATTGCGTTCGACGCATTACCGAAGCAAATTTGGAACCCACTTGTTGAGCTTAGCCACTTTTTCAGGGAGCTTACATCGATAACGCTAAATGTGAATCAATTAAAGGATATGGAAGTCAAGATACCCGTTTTGTTATGTAAGCCGGAGCAAATCTTCCCGCCGAGTTTCTTTGATTCCATGGAACACCTACCAGTTCATCTACCTTACGAAGCAAGAGTTGTGGGCCCAGTCCAATACCGCTGGATGTATCCATTTGAGAGGTAAACAACATCAACTATTTTACTTAATACATATGAAATTCACGAACAGGAAATCGTAGTTTAGCTTTCCCTAAAACTAGTAATTATTTGTATGTATCCCTCTTTAATAGGTTCCTGCACTCCCTTAAACACAAAGTCAAGAACAAGGCACGAGTGGAGGGTTCCATTTGTGAGGCATACTTAGTAGAGGTGAGTTCCACTTTTGCCTCTTATTACTATCCGGACGAAGTTAACACAAGAAGGACAAGGATGCATAGAAACGTTGATTCGGGTGAAGGAAGTTCAACTAGTCCTCCTATATCAATATTCAACTATCCGGGCAGATTTAGTGGCAAATCAAAAGGATATTTCTTGGAGCAGCGTGACATAAATGCTGCTCATCTGTATATCCTTCAAAATTGTGAAGAGGTGGCGCCATATTTAGAGTAAGTTTCTACAATGTCTTTTATAAGTTCAATTGACATTTATGATTATTAATCGTCCTGCTGTTAATCTCCCATATGTATGATGTACGACAATTTTCTAAGGGATCTCCAACCTGACATTTCAAACGATCAGGTTGATCGAGAAATTACTTCTCACTTTGCTACGTGGTTCAGTAAATATGTAGGTTAAGCATCTTCATTTGTTGCAATACATTTTATCTCCTTAAATATATAACATGTATAAGAATAATATAATATTTGATTTTTTAGGTACTAGATCCGAGAAAACAATGTTCAAAATCCATTGTTGACAAATTTGGCATGGGGGCCTAATGGATGGGTTACATCATGGAATACTTATATTGTAAATGGATATAAATTTAACACAAAAACATGGAATGAAGGAATGCAGTCGTGTAACTATGGTGTTTATGTGCGAGCCACTGATGGCAATGTAGAGGATGATTTCTATGGGGTTCTAATTGATATCCTTGAACTCGATTATACCGGTTTCCCCGTGATGAAGTTAGTTATCTTCAAGTGTGATTGGTTTGATCCCACTCTTGACGTAGGGACAAAAATCGATAAAAAATATGGTATTGTACAAGTTAGGCTGTCTCGAAGGTATAATAAGGCGTACGACCCATTCATTTTTTCACAACAGGCAGATCAGGTTTATTACTCGCCATATCCCGAAGGACATCAAGGCTGGTTGGGTGTTATTAAGATAAAGGCTCACAGTATAATTACTAATAATGTAATCAACCATCCTGAAAAAGATGCTATGTACCAAGATGATGAGTTTTCAAGACCCCACGTACAATTGCAAATTACATCGGATATTATTGTTAATTCTCTGGCGGACATTTCCGGAAATGGGGAAGAAGTTGAAAGAGAGTTAATGGACCAATCCAAGTTGGACGCATCTAGCGAAGGCACATTCCGATCAAGTGAAACTGATGAGAGTGAGGGTGAATTTAGTGACGGAGATTCTACTTAGGTAATTTATTTATGTCATAATTCATTGTGTAAATGTCATTCTACTTAGGTAATTTATTTTTGTATTATTTACACTGTTGTGTAATCATCTTTTCATTTTTTACACAGATGGCAGATTCCTCTAGATGTAGGGGTCGTCGTGGAGGTCGTGGCAGAGGTCGTGCTGCGAGAGTCCCTTCGTCGGCCGACCCACAACGTTCAGATCGAGACCACCCTACCAGCACCTCTGTGGACGGGACACCTCAGGGTGATGGAGTTGCACCCCCTACCTAGCCTCATGTGGTCGGGACACAGGCTGCACCCTCATTGATGAGCCTCTGTTTTACTGGTTTTATAACTAGTAAAGACCCTGGCTTTGTGCTTATTTTATACCATTTTTACCCAAATTAGACTTGATTGTTCCTAAGTAGTATTTCGAGTCTGTAAATTGTTTTTATGTTAATTTAGTTGTTTTAGAGTTGAATAAAGTATTTACTTTTATTTTCTGTTTTTCAGGTTAATAAAATAAAAAGTAATAAATCTGGAGCCGCTCGCCCATGAAGGATCTCTCGCCCCCGCGAGTATTGCAACCATGAAAAAGTCAGAGATGATCACGGCTTGCCCGTGTTGAAGATCACAGCCGTGGCAATTCTGAAGTTGAAGCGTTCGCCCCGCGAGCAATCCTTCGCCTCGCGAGTCTTGGAAGATCAGAAGCCATCACGGTTTGGGCGTGTTGAATGCCACGGGCGTAACGGTTGGAAGCTGAAGAGTTCGCCTCGCGAAGGATGTGCTCGCCTCGCGAGAAGACAAAGAGTTGCAGACCTTTCATGTAATTCGCCTCGCGAGCAGTGATTCGCCTCGCGAGTACTCTGACTCCAGAAACGTGTATATAAGCCTGTTTAGGCAGAAATGAGGAGATGGTCAGAATTAGCCAGTTTTGGCTAGTTTCTGAGCTAATCTTAGTTAGCCTTTTGTTTTCTCTTTTAGTTATGTTTTGTTTTCCTTTTGTAATGGAGAATTAGTCTCCTAGATTAATCTACTGTGATTGGTTCTCTTAAGACTTGAGGTTTACGTAATCCTCGTTTCATTTCCTTTTCTCTTTTCAATGCCATGCTTTATATTTCTGTTTGCTTAATTCAGGAGTATATTGTGTTGTGTTGGTTTATCTCGGTGATATCATGTTCCTATATATAATCGCGTTTGCTTAATTCGCGTGTGTTCGTTTCGTGTTCGCTTAGTTCACGAAGGGCTTAACCCCGTTTGCTTAATTCGGGAATAGGGATATATATCTCGTAGTAGTGGTTCCGCTTGTGAATTGTTGCTACAACCAGGAGGGGATAAGAATTTGCTTAGGGTTGCATGAACCGATGATAGTTGGGAAACCAAAAGCGATAGGTTAATCGTTTTAGCTTATTTGGTAATCGCTCTATTTTCTTGTTTTGTTTTCTCGTTTGCTTCTTTATTTTATTTTAATCTCAAAACCCCCATTTCTAACTTTTTTCATTAATAATAACAACACCTAAAAGAGTCCTTGAGAGACGATCCGAGTTGTCGCTCTATACTACATTATTTTGTAAACGCTCGTTCTTTTTTGGCGCGTGTGGCGACAGCGGTCAAAAAATTGGCGCCGTTGCCGGGCACTCGGTTTTGTTTTTATTAGACTAAAATAATTTTTCAAAAAAAAAAAAAAAAAAAAAAAAAATTTCTTTTCTAATTAGTTTTGTCTGCTTTGTCTGGTCTGTAAATTTTATTTATCCCCCATGGATAGTCACATATATGGGTACATGCCTAATGAACCACCACCATGCGTATATTTTCCCGATTATGTTGGTTTATCACACTTTGGTTGCCAAGGTTTAGTGGTTTTGCGGTGAGAATCCGCAGGAGCATCCGAGGGAATTCCAGTTGCTTGTACTATAATGCTTGAGACCTGCAGGAATAACGAAAGATGATATCAAGATGGAAGCTTTCCAGTTCTCGCTTGAAGGTGCTTGCTAGAGATTGGCTGAATTGTCTTGACGAGAACTCCATCTTCACTGGTTTGACTTGAAGAACGCCTTCTGTTGAGTGGGAAACTATCCACCGAACCCTCCCCAAGTAACCACCGCTGCACCTTCCGAACCTTCCCTAGAGGACCTGTGCAAAGCAGATGACCGCACTGAGATAAGTGCAAATATGGAAGGACCGAGGCAACAAATGGCCGAGCAAACTCAACGGATGATAGAGGAATTTCAACGAAGATGGAGGCTGAATACCGGAGGAGCCAAGCTGAATCTCGAGAATTTGTGGGCTCTAATTGATCAAGTTACCACCAACTCGGCTGCAATGCCCATTGAAGAACATTCACAAGTCATTCTTGAAAATACCTCTGAGGATGAGTCTGATACTGATACTTCTGTTACTGAATTGTGTGTTGAATCCCCTGATGATTGTTATTGTGATGGCAATGCTTTGTGTGTAGATTGCTATTTTGAAAGGTATGTTAAGCAAAGCATCCATATGGATCAGGAGGATCAAGAGAACATCTGCTCCCCCATGCCTGAAGATGATGAAGAACCTTTGGGAGTAGATGATTCAATGAAAGCAAATGCATGTGTTGAGAGTAGTGGGGTGGATGATGAACTAATTGCAGAATTTCCAGACATTGTAGATTTTTCTGATTCATTTTCTTGTAATATATGTACTAACTCTAACCTTTGTTTGGTGTGTGCTGAAATTTCTGCGTGTATAGCAGGTGAAAAATTTGTTAATGCAGGTGGATGGAGACATTGCGAAAAGGAAGCAAAGACCGATAACCATTTCTAACTCGTTTGCCATTTTCCCCGAGGAGCCACTAGTGATGGATTTTGCACCCTTGGATTTGGCACCTGGCCAGTCCAAGAGGTTGGGCCCCACTTCTATTGGGGAGATTTTGTTGAAAAGGAGGTCATCTGTGACCCCAGAGGAAGTGAGAAGTCCGCCGCACTGGGTGGAGTTATCATGGTTGTCAAGTGCTCACCTCCGCATCAAAGCTGCAAGTTAGGAAGGCATGGAACAAATTTCAGTCCTTTGGCTACCACGTGGGACTTATGCTACAGTGCAGGTGGGATCCTGGTGGAACCACCACCTTCAATGAGTTTTCTTAACCCTTTCTTCTTTTTAATTTTCTTTTGCTTTGCTTTATTTTCTGTTTTGTTTTCTAATAAAGCTCCTGAATAATTTGAGAAGCTCAGGAGTTGTGTTAAGTCTAGTATTGGCAAGTTTATTGGATTTGATTAATTTTTGCATAGATGATTGCATGATAGTGTTGACTGTTTTCCCCCTAGGATATGAAATTTTTGAAAATATGATCCCCATGTAATTGAAAACTGAACTTTGGGATTTTGTTATGATGGCATGATTTATGATAAGTTTGGGGTGATAGGAAGCACACACTAGGGATAGAATCTCTGTCAAATAATTTGCAAAAAAATTTCCAGGTGAGGTTTTGAGCCTCCAACATGTTTTTTTTACTGTGAGAATCTCTTTTTAAGTTGCACTTTCCTGAATTTGATTGAATCTCTTTTTGGTTTGCATGATTATATGTTTGCTTCAAATGATTTAGGCATTTTCTTTGTAAATAGCTACTTGGCCTAAAATAACCACCCTTAATGCATGTTCCTTAGTTAGCCCATTGAGCCTATTAGCCTGTTAATTCTTGATAACCTAATGTTATAAGCCCAAAAATCTGGAAAACCATGTTAACCCGATCTTAGGATTAGGAGAGCATGTAATCTTAGAATGGGTGCAAGAAACTAAAGTTTGGGGTGGCTACCTGGTGCAATGTGTTGTTTGGGAATGGGAAAAAGAAAAAAAAAAAAAAATTTTATGTAAAAAAAAAAAAATTGTAAAAACGAAAAAAAAAATGTGAAAAAAAAAAGAAAAGAAAAAAAAAAAAATAAAAAAATAAAAAAATGCCAGAAAGGCTGTTTGAATAAAAAGGCTGTAGCCACCCAAGGCAAAAAGAAAATTGAAAAAGGAACTTGAGTGAATTTCAAAGTGTAAATAATGTTCATGCTCTCTTAGTTCCTAGGGTCTTCAGCCTAATACCTTTGTATATCCTACCCTTAGCCAGGCCCCATTACAACCCATAAAAGACCTTCTGATGTTGCTTGTATATTTTCTGTGGGAACTATTTAGAGATGAAAATCAAATTTTTGGGAAGTGCTCTTAAAAGTGAAAATTGAGTGAAAATGTTAGCCTGACAAAAATTGAGTGATTGAGTGAACACAAAATTCCCTTGTGAGGAAGGCAGTTGTTTGAAATTGGTGATCTCCTTTTTGTGTGTAACTTAGATCCCCTGCTTAGAGTTCTGATTGTTTGAATGATGAATTTCTCAATTGTTTAGAATAAATGCATGTGGGGATTACTTTGCTTGAAAGGGGGGAACATTGGAAGAAAAATTGTTTTGTTAAATTGCTTGAAATTTGTGTGAAAGTTAATTGAGTCCTTAAGCTTGCCATGTTTTGCCAGGTCTTGAGTCCTTTTAAGTTTTTGAGTGTAGTTTGCTTGGGGACAAGCAAAGTTTAAGTTTGGGGTATTTTGATGAGCCTCTGCTTTCTGGGTTTTATAACTAGTAAAGACCCTGGCTTTGTGCTTATTTTATACCATTTTTACCCAAATTAGACTTGATTGTTCCTAAGTAGTATTTCGAGTCTGTAAATTGTTTTTATGTTAATTTAGTTGTTTTAGAGTTGAATAAAGTATTTACTTTT
Source organism: Sophora flavescens (assembly GCA_030762895.1). Classification (NCBI taxonomy): domain Eukaryota; kingdom Viridiplantae; phylum Streptophyta; class Magnoliopsida; order Fabales; family Fabaceae; genus Sophora; species Sophora flavescens. Next base: position 248,278,688 of record CM061063.1, on the reverse strand, counting down.
ATTTTCTGTTTTTCAGGTTAATAAAATAAAAAGTAATAAATCTGGAGCCGCTCGCCCCGCGAAGGATCTCTCGCCCCGCGAGTATTGCAACCATGAAAAAGTCAGAGATGATCACGGCTTGCCCGTGTTGAAGATCACAGCCGTGTCAATTCTGAAGTTGAAGCGTTCGCCCATGAGCAATCCTTCGCCTCGCGAGTCTTGGAAGATCGAAGCCATCACGGTTTGGGCGTGTTGAATGCCACGGGCGTAACGGTTGGAAGCTGAAGAGTTCGCCTCGCGAAGGATGTGCTCGCCTCGCGAGAAGACAAAGAGTTGCAGACCTTTCATGTAATTCGCCTCGCGAGCAGTGATTCGCCTCGCGAGTACTCTGACTCCAGAAACGTGTATATAAGCCTGTTTAGGCAGAAATGAGGAGATGGTCAGAATTAGCCAGTTTTGGCTAGTTTCTGAGCTAATCTTAGTTAGCCTTTTGTTTTCTCTTTTAGTTATGTTTTGTTTTCCTTTTGTAATGGAGAATTAGTCTCCTAGATTAATCTACTGTGATTGGTTCCTGTTAAGACTTGAGGTTTACGTAATCTGTTTCATTTCCTTTTCTCTTTTCAATGCCATGCTTTATATTTCTGTTTGCTTAATTCAGGAGTATATTGTGTTGTGTTGGTTTATCTCGGTGATATCATGTTCCTATATATAATCGCGTTTGCTTAATTCGCGTGTGTTCGTTTCGTGTTCGCTTAGTTCACGAAGGGCTTAACCCCGTTTGCTTAATTCGGGAATAGGGATATATATCTGTAGTAGTGGTTCCGCTTGTGAATTGTTGCTACAACCAGGAGGGGATAAGAATTTGCTTAGGGTTGCATGAACCGATGATAGTTGGGAAACCAAAAGCAGTAGGTTAATCGTTTTAGCTTATTTGGTAACTGCTCTATTTTCTTGTTTTGTTTTCTGTTTGCTTCTTTATTTTATTTTAATCTCAAAACCCCCATTTCTAACTTTTTCTGTTAATAATAACAACACCTAAAAGAGTCCTTGAGAGACGATCCGAGTTGTCGCTCTATACTACATTATTTTGTAAACGCTCGTTCTTTTTGGCGCGTGGCGACAGCGCGGTCACTCATCATCCACACCTATGACAGGACCATCATCATCATTGGGACAGGAGAGTCGTGGTCCATCCGACAGGAGGATTCTTCCTATCCCCAGGGGGGATAACGAGTAAGCTAATTTAATTTTTTTAATATATATAAAGTATCGTTAATTTCTATTTACTTGTTTTTTTAATTTATTTATAACATTTATTAATGCTCTAGTTTTGCTGCAGCTTTACGCATGAAGGGCCCTTCTGATTCGATATCGAAGATCCTGTGACGCAAGTTTGATGGTCCATGGCCTAAATGGAAGGCCATCCCAGGGGGCCATAGGGATCAGTTGTTTCTAGAGTTTAAGATAACAATTTATTAAGTTATCTAAATTAAATTTACATTATGTATATATATATATATATATATATATATATATATACATACACGAATTTCCAAACAACTGTACGTTGCAGAAAGAGTATAGGTGGGACGTCGCTTTAGAGTGTCTCGTCAGGGACATATTTGAGCATAAAGGCTCACTGGTCATGAAGAATTTGAAGAACAAGCTGAGGAAGGGTAAGAATAAGGGGAAGTGGGTGGATCCTGAGATCAGGAGGCAGCTGGACCAGTACTGGGCTACTGAGAAGTTCCAGGAGATCCAGGCCACAGCTCGGGGTAATCGAGCTTTTGATGGTGGTGCATGTGCTTGGACCGGCGGGTCTAAATCAGCTGCCGCCCACTACGACGAGCTGGTAATACATTAAATTTTTGACTTATTATACTATTTAATTAATTGGTTTTCATTTTTAATTATTCTTATGAATTTAAGATTATATTTTTCTGTGCAGAAAGCACAGAAACAGTGGACCCCCACTGCTATTGAGTTGGTGGAGAGGACGAAGAAGTTGAAGTCGGGGACATGGGTCAACGACAAGGCCCATAACTATGCTGTAAGCAAAAAAAACAATTTAGTGCTTACTTGTAATTTATTATAAATGATTTGTTAATATTGATTATAATTTTAACTAAATCTCTTCAACTATACTTTGTAGGTGGGCTTCAACGAGAAGAAGGACGATGCCATATCACGTGCCTCACAGTCACAAGATGAGGCCTTGAGTGGTGATGGGCCCAGCTCTCCTATCTCCGTCGACGATAATGCCATTTATTTGGAGGTCGTTGGGGGCAGGAACAAGAAGGGGCACGTGTATGACCTCGGACACCTGGGAGGCGAGTTTATTGCTTCATCATCCGGCACGCCTGCTCCTTCCTACGCCGATACCATCCCTCAGGAGCAGTTCAACCAAATACAGGACACCATCACGCAGCTGAACGTGGAGCTTCGGGAGAAGAGCGAGAGAGAGAAGCAGATGGCGAACCAGATTGCCTGATTGGCTGACTCGAGCACACCAAAGAATCGATGCGAGACGAGCATCGAGCAGGGCCAGACATTGCGGTTGGTGTTGGAGCAGATGAGGATCCAGACTCCAGTTGCTCAGGGTGATGCTCTGACGGTTGTGCCGCCTGTTGTCGCTCCTCCAGTTCCGCCGCCAGCTATTGATGCTGCTACTACAGAGGACGATCAAATTGTAGACGTCGGTGGTACGGACGCTGAGGATGATTGGATTCCTCCACCTCCCCCTCATCATGACTGAATTTTTTTTCTTCATAATTTTGACTTTAAACGATTCTTGTACGACACTTTGGATTATTTTTTTATATATATATTCATTATTTCTTATGATTGTATATTTCATTAGTAATTTGGTGTGTTTTTTTAGTATTTTTGCTAAAATTTAAAGAAAAACAGAAAAAATTTATTATTTTAAAAATTAAATTTAAATTTTTTTTTAATAAAAACCAGTTTAGCGACCGAATTAGAAACCAATAATTCGGTCGCTAAACTTTAGTTACCATTAACAGATTGTGGTCTAGCAACCGAAAATCCGTCGCTAATATAGGTTAACAGTAACCAACATTGGCGACCAATCCAGCGACCGATAATCGGTCGCTAAAAATAGTTACCCAAACAATGCGACCAACCGTGTAGCGACCGAAATTACGATCGCCATTTAGCGACCGAATTATTATTTCGGTCTCTAAAAGCTTAGCAACCAGGTTATCAGCCACCACCATGAATCGGTCGCTAACTTAAATAGCGACCGAATTAGAAATTTTAGTGACCGAATATGCCGGTCGCTAAACAGTTCTTTTTTTGTAGTGTAAATGGATCCCACCAGTGACCCCACATCCTTACAATTACAAAATTATATTATTTTTTTAAATGGACCCCACCAGTAACTCCGAATATATATATTTTTTATTAAATAAAACTAGAAAATTAAAATTACAAAATTTGTAATAAAAATTAGAACAACGACTAGTTTGACTATTAACGGCTAGTTTGACTATTAATTAGGAAATTAATTAATTAACATAGAAATATTTGATAATTATAAACTAAACCAACATCGTTACATTAATTAAAAACTAAACCAACATCATTACTAATAATTTAAAACTAAATCAACACCGTTACATAATTTAAAAATTAAACCAACATCATTGCACTAATTTAAAACTAAACCAACATCATTACCAATAATTTAAAACTAAACCAACATCGTTACACTACATATATTTTCCTCTAATTATGTGACACAACCTCTCATGTTCTTGTAGTTGAATCTCTGTCATCCCAGATGTATCCCCGAAGAGGATTTGATAGTCAAACTCTTTCTCATTCATCTTCATCTGCATCTCGAGCTCATTCTCCTTCATCTTAATCTGCAACTCCAACTCCTTCTCCTTCATGCATAATTCTTTCTCCTTCAACTTGTTATGTTCTACCTTGGCATGTGTCCATTCTTCTATAGCTACAATTTTTGACTTTTGTCTGTCATCCATTGCAGTTAGATCAACATAAACAAAAGATGTTTCACCTTGCTCTTTGTTTTTTTTTAGTTGGCTGATCTTCTTCTTCATCAAGAGTAATATTATCCAACCCAACTTGCGTGGAAAATGTTGGAGATTGAGATTATGTTGCTAACTCGACTGTTTTTACTTGGTCTTTTTCACAAGATTGGCCACCAGTAGTCCCCATTGAAGTCCCATGATCCAAATTGGGAAATTGAAATGGAAATGAGAGTGTAGGAAATTGAAAATTACTCATATTTGGATTATATTGTGGGTTTGGTATAGGTGAATGATTTTGAAAATTTGGAGTACTGAGCAGTTGATAGTTTTGCATGAAATTTAAGAAGGAATTGATATTGGCTTGGTCAGGATCCATTGTGTGAGATGAAAGTGTGAGGAAAAAAGAAGGATAAATTTTGAGAAATTATGAGAATATGATTGAGAAAATTTAGATAGGTTTGGTTGTGTAAAAAAAATGGAAGTCAATCACATATTTATACATAGTAATTGGTACATTAAAAAATAAAAATAAGACCAAACTGTCATAAATTTAGCCATTTCCCAACGGCTACTCCCCCTCCCCTAAAGTTTCAATTATTTGGAATTAATATATATATATATATATATATATATATATATATATATATTATGTCACAGATCACCACAAGCACTCGGTGCTTGTGGAAGATCCGTGCTATTAAGCACTCCTTGAAGCACTCGCTGCATCGCTGGGGGAAACGTAAGTACTGGTGCTAAAAGTTAAGCACCCCACAATTTCCAAGCGATGCGGATGGCCTAACCTAGTCTTGTTAATCGTGCCTCCATGTAGATGTCAGCTAGCACAAGACACTTTACTCCAACGCCCATTTGTCAAACGAAAAGCACGCTGACAAAGCATGCTTTGTAGTAGCCCTTATGTGATTCATGATATTTTTAACAATATCCCTTATGTGGTTCATGCTTTGTAATGCGCGATCCATGAGATGATTTTCTTTGATCTTGAGATATAATTTTAAAAGATGATTATCTCATGAAAACCTAACAAATCTGTGGATTAAATGGCCCTGAAATTTATAACTTTACCCGTGTAGAGCTTACATCTAATGCCTTGTTATGCCCTATTGGCTTACTTTAGATGGCTATATTGATATATTGCTTAGAATAATGTTCATCCGGCAGATGCTTTTAGTTTGTGAAGTGTGTGATAGATGATGACAAGCATCTTTCTTTTTGTAATGTATACCTGGGGTTAGACTTCTTAAGATTCTAATTATAAATTCAAATAGCACAAGTTACTCACCCTAATTATTATACTTACAACTTTTAGCTGACTAATATAAAATTTTTTTCTCACTGTATACCTTAATCCTTTTCAAACTAAAATTGAATGAACCAGTATCATTGGCGGACCCAAGTAGAGCTGGTGTGCATACACTAGTGGAAAATATACATTAGACGGTAAAGGTTTACGTCAGTTAACCAAAAGCTAGACGTTAAAAAGGAGGCGGTGACAGTTTTGTAAATATCAGACTTCATTAATTCAATTTTAACGTCAGTTGTTTTAATGACTGACATTAAAAGTGAAGTGACTCGCTTTTAACTTCAGTTCAATAAAGAACTGACGTTAAAAGTGAACATTTTAACGTCAGTTCGATAAAGAACCGACGTTAGAAGTAAGTCTCTTCACTTTTAACGTCAGTCCTTACATCAACAGACGTTAAAGGTTATTTTAATAATTTTTTTTATCTAGTATACGATTCCTTCCGCATTGCCTTCCTCAAAGTTTCAGTTTCACATGAATTGCTTTGATGTTTTGTGTTTCTGTTTTGAAAACTAAAATATATGTGCGAAGTATAAGTTGAATCAATAACCCAAACCGGATCTCATTCATGAAGTGTAATACAGACTGATCGATACAGAAGATTGAAAGGGTTTAAAATCCTATAAAAAGTTACATTGAAAGGGTTTAAAATCCTAAACATTAAAGCTACATCCCATCAGAGTTTTATGAAATATGCCAAAGGGAAAACTATATATACTCCGAAGACCTCAGAAAACTGGGGGGCATGAGAGAGCTCAAGATAGAGGCAAAAACAGGTGCACTAGATCTGTTTCAAGCAAAGGCAGTGGTTCCAGAGACTTCCAAGACGGTCACTTGCTGCCAAAGCTGAGGTTTTGGAACTGTGACCCCCGAGCACCTGATTAGCCCTGCAGCAGCTGATTCTCCGGAAGGTGATGAGGTGAGCAACTCACATAATGTAATTTACTCAAACTTATCACCCATGTAATGTAATTTACTCAAACTCAGAAGTTGTTTGACCATTAAGACAAAGACCTTTGAGTCTAGGAATAGGAAGAAAGAGTGATGAAGTTAATCTCCACGACAGAGCCATATTGTGAAGCAGAAAATTAAAAGGATGGAACGAAGCTATTTATAGGAGCAAAGGATGGAAGGAAGCTATTACTAAGCTAGCTATTCTGATTTTCTTGAAAACTTATCTATAAACTTAATGCTCATTAAGAGGATTGAGTTACAAGGTGCATGGGTAAGTAGCACAGTAGTCAAAGGAATGAATGTTTTTGCAGATATCTATACACTTTTAACGTTAGTTGTTTAAACAAACTGACGTTAAAAGTGTTTTTAAAATAAAAAATATTTATTGTTAACGCCGCTTTTTAAAAACTGACGTTAAAAGTTTGATTTTTACTTGATTAAATAAATAGGCGACGTAAATAATCCTATATATTATAAACGTCGAGTAATGAATATTGGAAATAATGTAATTAATATACGGGAACTTGGCAGTCATAAATTAAGTTGATGTTAAAAATGAGGTGGTGGCAGTTTGTAAATATTAAATCACTATTTGCGTCGATTCTATAAATAATCGACGTAAATAATTATGAAACTCATTTCATTGCTTGTCATGTCCCTGTTGTCCCTCTTAACGCAGATCACTCCATATAGTACCGCAGTTTATTTCTAAACCTTTTTTAATTTATACAAGTTTATTTTTAATTTTTATTAATTAGCTTGAATTAGTAAACAAATTCTTGTGCAAATTAAAATAAATAAACACTTAACATAAAACAAGTTATATGTATAATCAAATCGTATGACATTGAAGCGATTCATAAGTTAAAATTACATGATTAAAAGATAAAAAATTTCTGCAACATAGCCCTAAAATATAAAAAAGTTTCTGCATCAACATCATTTTCTTCTCATCCTGTCATCGTAAACTCCAATGGATGCATCACCTCCTCCCTCACTTGAATTCCATGATGCAAAGTAAATCCTCGGTCACTAGCAAATGAAAGCAAAGTGAAAGGGATCTTTGCATCTTTCTTCTTCAGTGGAATTCCTTGATGCATCATCTTGAATCCACAATCACTTGCTTCCAAAGCAAAGTGAAAGGGATGACGGGGATGAAATAAAGTGAGAGAATCACATTACGTGATTCACCCAACCTTAATATCCATGTAATGTGATTTACTGAAACTCAGAAGTTGTTTGACCATTAAGACAAAGATCTTTGAGTCTAGGAATAGGAAGAAAGAGTGATGAAGTTAGTCTCCATGGCAGAGCCATATGTGAAGCAGAAAAATTAAAAGGATGGAAGGAAGCTATTTATAGGAGCAGTACAAGGTGAATAAGATATTCTGATTTTCTTGAAAACTTATCTATAAACTTAATGCTCATTAAGAGGATTAGGTACAAGGCGAATGGGTAAGTAGCACAGTAGTCAAAGGAATGAATGTTTTTGCAGAAACTAATAAACTTTTAACGTCCGTTGTGTAATACAACTGATGTAAGAAGTTGTGAGTGTTTTTAACGTCAGTTTCTTAATACAACTGACGTTAAATATATGACCTTTAACATCAGTTGTTACTAAAAACTGACGTAAGAAGTGTGAGTGTTTTTAACGTCAGTTTTTTAAGACAACTGACGTTAAATATATGACCTTTAACGTCAGGTTTTACTAACAACTGACGTAAAATGTTGTTTTATTTTAATTATAACGTTTACACCCGCGCGCCTTCTGTACTTCTCTGTACGTATCTTTTCATCTCGCTCAACCCTCACTCTCAACCCTCACTCTCGCTCTCACTCTGCCCTAATCGCGAGCTCATCTCCACCGCAACCACCGCGAGGGCTTCTTCGCCACCACCGTGAGGTACACTCTTAACCCCTAACTCTGTCTTTCCCGCTCATTCTTTGCAATAACTTGACATCTCTCTTTCCCCTTCCCGCGCACTAACTCTCCTTGTCCCTCTGCTCTCAGTAACCACATCGAACGTTGGCCACCACTCGAGCTTCCCCCCACCACCACGCGAGCGCCTATTTCTGGTGAGTCTTTAATTAGGGCACATTTTTTTATTTTTGGTTTTGAGTGCATGCATGTTGCTCTTCTGGTTTGAAACTGTAGTCTCAGTAGTTGAAACTTGAAACTGTGAGTTTGAGTTGTTTGGAATGTCTCTATTTTGGGTTTTGAGTGTATGTTGAAACTGTAGTCTCAGTAGTTGTAACTTTAAACCGTGAGTTTGAGTTGTTTGGAATTAGTCTATTTTTGGTTTTGAGTGCATGTTGCTCTGCTGGTTGATCTGTCACGGCCGTGATGCTCATCACGGCTAGGCCGTGATCGCCCGCCTATGAGGGTCAGGGGTCGGTTGTACGTTACGGCCGTGATGGACATCACTGCCAGGTCGTGACCAGTGCTTGGCAATCTTCAAAAACTATAGTTTTCAATCTCCCGTATTGTCCTTATATTGGATATATGTTTTGTATATCTATAGGACCTATCTAGTTATTTTTATTTATACTTCTGTATTTATTTTGAGTTATAACCTATGTTAATAAATATATATTGTTTCTGAACAGGCATACATATGGATCAGTCGGATAGCCCACATGCACAAGAGGACACTGTGGGGGCTACGCAGGACCCGATCACACCTACGCCTGATTCTAGTGTAAGTTTACATGTTATATACTATCTTTAGTCCTTCTTTTTAATGTAAGTTTATAATGTTACAACCCTCTATTTTATCATTTTTTTTGTCCATACAGACATCACAGGCTCATAGGAAACGTGGTAGAGGAGCCACCTCGTTGAAGAAACTAGAGAAGGACAGGCAGAGCGGACAGAAGCTTGAGGTGTCCTTCGATGCTAATCTAAATGCCCAGGGACCCCGTGCTAAAGAATTTAATAAGTGGGTGTTTCTACAAGCGAAGCAAAGACGTAAGCATCAACTACAACCATCGGAATGACGTTCCCACGGAACGTTAAGGATCAGATTTGGGAGGCTATCACGGTATTTTACCTTTACATTCGTTTGATTTACATTATTAGATAATTATCCGAGTTATAATCCATCCAGTTGTTATATATGTATCAAATGTGTAGGTAGCTTGGACTGTGCCAAATGACGAGGATCATCGTCATAAATGTATGAAAATGGCATCAAAGCGTTGGAATGGGTTCAAGCATGATCTTACCAGGTACTATGTATTTGGGAAGAAGCGGCTTGATAAAATGTTCTCGGATTATCCCTGGATTGATCATGATACTTGGGATATGTTTGCCAGGAGTCGACAGGATGGAGAATTTCAGGTTGGTTGATTAAGTTAATTTTGTATGCTTATTATAGATCATTTAACTGTATTTAATTATGTGTTTTTGTTTGAATAGGCTAAGGCAAATAAGGGTCAGCAGAATCAGGCGAAGAACGTCCACCGCCACACCATGTCTCAGGGTGGGTACCAGACTCGGATCCAGCAGATGATGGCGGATAGGCTGAGCGCGAAGCAGGAAGAGCACTCTGCTAGGATTGAAAGAGGAGAGGTGCCTGAGGGCACACCATCAAGTCCTCCGTCGGACATCGACCGCGAGGACGTCTGGTTAGCCGGCCGCATGACAAAGACGGGATCTTTTAAAGTTGATGCCACTCGCGAAGTGGCAGATAAGATTGTAAGTAAATAATTAACTTGATTTCAATTGATATTTGTATAGATATTTGCAACACTTTTCACTTGCACGTTTTTTCATTTGTTTTCATTGTAGATGGATCTTAAAGCAAAATCCTCCCAGGGCGCATTCGTCCCTTCTGGACGACAAGACGTCTTGATGACTGCTCTAGGCAAGAAAGACCATCCTGGTCGGGTTCTCGGTGTTCCTGGGAACTTGACCATCAAACAATATTATGGCAAGTCTGCTTCACGAAAGCGGGTGGTCAATGAAGCATCAATTTTGGCTGACCTTACTCAAAGACTCCTCATGTCCAACCCAGATATTACAACACATCTGATGCAAGGCTTACTATCCAACCCAGAATTCAAGCAGGCACTTGCCAGAGAGCTTTCCTCCGTCGGTACATCCCAGGACACCATAGGGCTTGCCAACCCTTCACATGTGAGCACAAAAGAGAGTTTTAGTAGGGCACATGTGGAGGACGATGATTTGGCAGCTAGGGAGCGGGAGTTGGAATTCCAGCGCCATGAGCTTGAGTTGGAAATGAAAAGGCGTGAGCTTGAGTTGGACTCCAAACGACGTGAGCTCGAAATGTTAGCAAAGGTATTTATTCATTATTAATGTCCAAATTAGTCAAATAATTACTTGTGTTTTTTTTTAATTATCAACAACTTATCTATTTTATTTTTCCTAAACTGAAGGCCAAGTCGACGTCGGTGTCGCTGTCACCTATCACTCGTTTGTTCTCACTTGGTGAGGATTATGCGTTTGAGATTTTTGTATGTCCATTGGATCACGATGGATGGGTGGCACGCCCAGATCAACAGAGGATATTTTCCTTCATTGGTGACGATCTCTGAACGCCTGCGCAAATAACATCCGGATGAACAAAGAATGTCATCACCTACGGTGCACGTAAGTTAATTTTAATTTTATAACTTATTTATTTTTGGTATTTTTCCATTTAATAATTTATTTTAATTTCAATATATATATTATGTAATTAGCATCCACACCTTTTCATATCTTAGGTATCTCCATCGTCTTCAGCTTGATAAGGGCGTTGCATCAGTTTACGGTTTCTTAGATCCGTCAATCCTTGTGCCCGAATTCTTTGCTAAAGATGCATTGAGTAAATACTTAGGGAACTTGTTGGGAGACAATCTGAAAGACTTATATCCGGCTCCCTCTTTGTATGGAACGCCATTGGCGCTTGTTCGTACTTCACCCGTCTAGGCATACTGTCATATTCTTCTCGCTCTCTCCACCAAGATCCGCCACCGAAGGTGGTGGAAGCTGTAAATAAGTAAGTAACTAATCTTAAATTTAATTTAAGTTTTAATATCAGTTGTTTTTAGTTTATTACACACATGATATATGAGTTTGTTAATTGATCGACATGATTATTTGTTTATGATAGCGTGTTGAAGGCGACTAGCATAAGTTGCGCCAACGGGAGAAGTAGGACTTCTAAGGCTAAAGCAAATCCTGTATGGAACATCCTCAAGGTTTGGTAGTTTATTTATCAAATAATTAATATTATAATTACTAATTTATATGTATATTCAACTTACGTTGAAATTAATTTTGTTGGTAGTCTCGATTTCAAACTGACGGGTGGTTGTGCGGCTATTATGTGATGCTTCATATGCTGAATATAGTCTCCGCATCTATTACGGATGGATGGAAGAAGGTAATATTTAAACAACTTGTTAAATTATATATTATAGTTTTGAAGATGACTTGCATTGATGTTATTGTTATTATTTGAACGTGTCTAGGCATTTATCGACCAATCGCCTATTGAAGAAGAAGAGTTAAGAGACTTGAGGATGCACTTCGCTGAATTCTTCTTCAAGTATGCGGCTGAAAAAGGAATTGACAACATACCTCCACACTACTTAGATGAATAGTTTTTTTGTTAGACTTTAGAAACTAATTAATAACACACACACATATATATATATATCCTTAGATAGTTTTGTTTTTTAGACATTGGAACTAAAATTTATTTATATATATACATGGGTTTTGGGTTTAAGTCCCCCCATTGTTCAATTTTCCTTTGCAATTCTGTAATGTGTGTGATATTCTGTGTTATTGGGACTGAATGCAGGGATAGCTGAGGGGAGTGATATTTTAAAACTGAATTTAAAAAAAAAACCTATTAACGTCAGTTGTTTATTACAACTGACGTTAAAATTATACCTTTAACGTCAGTTCTTTATAACAACTGACGTTAGTTTTAACAAAATCAACGTTCATTGTCTTAAAGAACTGACGTTAATAGTTTTATGTTTAACGTCAGTTGTTTAAAAAACTGACGTTAATAGTTTTATATTTAACGTCAGTTCTCAACTGACGTTAAAATATTAACTATTAACGTCAGCTGTATTTACGTCAGTCAGTATTCTGACGTAAAAAATCAATTTTAACTGACGTAAAAAGCACTTACTGCACTAGTGATATGCACCCACTAGGTTTTTAAAAGTTATCAATAATACCTTGATCAGTAAGATATATTTTGCCCCCTTAAGTTTTATATATTTGCATCCATAGTCTAATTACTTATATATTGAGATAGATGTATTCAATAATATTGACAATAAACCGAACATTCAACTATTTCATAACATGAAATCATGTAGAGGATTGGACAATTATAAATTAAAATATATAATTTATTTGATTAGGTATGTTAAAATTTGAATTTAATTGATATGTATTGTCAATGTAATTTTTTTTGCATCGTCACTCATGTCATGTGCGACTTTTAATGTATTTAGGATAAAAGTCAAACATTTTTATGATGTATCAATTTTTGATTGATTGATATTTAACATTTTAAAAATATTTACATTGATTCTGCATACCAATTAAATCCTTAAAATCTTTTTGATTTTAACATTTATGTCTTTATCTTTATATGTATGATAATAATAATTATTAAAAAAATTGAAATAGATATTGCCCCATGACTCGGGGTCTTGGTCTCTTGGATTCGCCACTGACCGCTACGATTATTCTTTTAAAAGTTCTGCATGCAAAACCCTGGTTGGCAGCAAGGCATTTTCTTTTTCTGTACTAAGAATCTCTTTTTGCATAATTGCATTACCATAGAATCACTTTCATCCTCATATATCTTAATCTACTGGAAACTATTAGGAATACTCCCGCGTAATAGCTCGTTTCCTTGATCTTTCTATTTCTAGAGAGTAAATTACTTAGGCCTTGAATATTACCCTCCATTTCTTTAAGAGATTATAATAATGTAACATATATAGCCTTCCTTTTTCTTGTATAATTATTATTTTTAATATACCCCTTTCTACCATCACTAGTTTTTTCATTGTTACTTCTATCATCAAACTTTCTTTGTTTTTCCCTTATATATACTACTATTTGTATATGAATTTAATTCTACTGATATTTAATTTAATCTTTGAATTGCAGAATTACACCAAAAATCATCATGCCATCCTTCTTCAGAATGCTAGGTAATTGGTTTAATTAGACAATGATTATATTTACTTCTATGCTTACATATCTATGGCAGAGGCCTGAAAAACAATACCATTTTCTTCTCTATAGCTGTGAACTGTGCTGATACTTTCGCCATATACGTTCTTGAGGTGATGGTAACATATTTAACCGATGTTTGGAACCTTAGCTTGACACATGCTGCTGCAATCATTAATATATTCGTGGGTGGACGAGACATGTTGCTTGTTGGAATGGTCTTCCTTGTTGATGCATTTCTGGGTTACCACCACTTGTTCCTCATTTCAGCTATCCTAAAATGCATAGTATGTGCTAAATTACCGAAACGCTAATTGCATAGCATGTCTATCTGAAATCTGAATGAAGAAGTTCTTGTCAAGGCATGGTTGTTGGAATCAGTGTTTTAAAATGGGATCGCATCAAGTTGCAACATCTCGATTGGGGACTGCATTGACCGCATCAAGCCATAATGAATGCGATGCATCCTCAATATCGATCAACCGCAGTTTAAAATCTTGGTTGGGATTGATTGCAACTTTATGGCCACTCCAATCAATATTTTAAATTGTGGTTGTGGCTGTGATTGTGTTGCATTTTATAATAATTGCAGGAAAATATAGTTGATGCGGTCGTAATTGCGATCGCGATGTTGTTTCAAAGATTAACAAAGTCGCAACGTCGCAGCCTTCATTGCAATTTCAAACATAGATTTAAAACCTTGATTCCAATGGGTTTGCAATCTCAACAGCAATGCCACAGAAAAATGCCTCATAATTGTTCCTCCTAATTGATATAAGATGTGCATGTTTGGGAAGGTAGAAAATCTAAAATAAGATACATTTTTCACCTATTTACAACAATATGCAATTGAAAAAAAAAAGTAAATGTCCAAGTGTGTTTTGCATTTTTTTCATTCAACTTTCAAAATGTGCAAGGAGCTGTGTCCAGTGTCTAGCTTGCACCTTAATTAAAAAAGAGTTGTGTTATTCTAACAACTCAATGGGACAACTATACGGGGCGTTAATTTTTTTATTTTTTTTTTACAAATTTTGACTTTTTTTAAAAAAAATTTTTTAGCTTTTTTGAATACTAACATTTTGTTAATTATATGCAAATATCTGGTTAATTCAGTTCACTATATGCTTAATGGGTCATCATAAAGCTTACAATCATTTTCCACAACCATGTAAATATTTGGTTAATCAAGCGTAAATATCTGGTTAATTCAGTTCATTATCTGGTTAATGGGTCATCCTGAAGCATACAATCATTTTCCACAACCATGTAAATATTTGGTCAATCACGTGCAAATATTTAGTTAATTCAGTTCAATATATGGTTAATAGGTCATCCTGAAGCATACAATCATTTTCCACAACCATGTAAGCTTCAAGATGACCCATTAACCATATAATGAACTGAATTAACCAGATATTTGCACGTGATTAACCAAATATTTACATAGTTGTTGAAATTGATTGTAAGCTTCAGGATGACCCATTAACCAAATAATGAACTGAATTAACCATATATTTGTACGTGATTAACCAGATATTTACACATACTTAACCAAAAATTTTATTTCTCAAAAAACTAAATATTTTTTTTTAAAATAACAGCTACAGTGCCGCACAGTAGAACAAAAATTTTATTTCTAAAAAAAACTAAATAATTTTTTTTAAAAAAAACTGCTACAGTATCACATAATGCCACTACAATGCCGCACAGTAGACATACATACGATTGTCGCCGTAAGTTGTCCACTTTTGGTTTTCAACTTATCATTATTGATTAAAAAAAAGGTCAGCACTACAGTTGACTTATGTAGATTATTGAACCCACAATTGGAGATTGTTATGATATTTATCCAGTTTTATAAGTAACACCCCTAAGTTCTTGGAATTAAAATTATGTCCCTGCATGTTCTATGCACCACCACCTACTCAACCAAGACCCTTACTCTTACAGTAGCTTAATTTTTATTCCTTGTCATGTTAATTATTCTTCAACTTTAATGCTTCTAAATTGCTTATAAAAAAAATGCTTCTACATCATTAGCCTTTAACTGGATGAATATTTAACAATATGAAAAAGATATTTGTATAGTAAATTTTGTACTCTATATATTTTTAATTTTATGCTGTTGTTTACTAATTATTTGCATGTTGATCATCAATGTAAAAGTTGCATACAAAATGTGGTTATGTGAATTACAAAACATGTTAAAAATATGTGCTGCCATATTGTAGGGTATGAGCTTATTGTCATTATCAGCACCACCCATACTTTCAAGGGAGGTAAACAATACCCAAAAGAGCATGTATTATACTGCCTTACCCCTCCTAGCCATTGGATATGCTGGACATGCAGCCTCCTCTCAAAGGTCATTGGAATCAACAATTAATACCCATATCACATATAAAGACCTATGGAAAAGCATCAATGAAGGATTAAAGATTATGGCTGCAATTATTTGTGATTACAGACTCCTTATAATGAATTATAAATTTATTGGTGGTGCAACCATTTTTCTCCTCTCA
Source organism: Sophora flavescens (assembly GCA_030762895.1). Classification (NCBI taxonomy): domain Eukaryota; kingdom Viridiplantae; phylum Streptophyta; class Magnoliopsida; order Fabales; family Fabaceae; genus Sophora; species Sophora flavescens. The sequence continues at coordinate 248,262,680 of CM061063.1, read as the reverse complement.
CATGTTGGTGGTTTTGCAATTCAGTTTGTAAAGTCATGGGCAATTCGTTTTGGCATCTCAGCAATCTGTGTCATAGTAGCTACGTTTCTGTACTTGACTGGGGTAGGTTCTTACAGGAAGGGCACTCCAAGAGGAAGCCCTCTCACAACGTTCTTTAGAGTCTTAGTGGCATCTTTTTCCAAGAAGTCCTGTGCCCTCCCAATAGATGCAAATGAGCTTTACAAAGGAGATGTTCGCACCATGCCTCATACCAATAACCTCAGGTTTCTCTCATTCCAACTTTTCAGTCCCTTGAATCAAGTTAAAAGGTACAAAAAAATGTCTGAATATAATTATTTTGGATACCCTTTTGAAAATAATTGTCAAAAAGTTATTGAAAATAATTGTGCAAATAACACCTTTTTTTTTTGGTATAAAGTGAAAAACACTTTAAAATGTAGATTGATATTACTATCTTCAATTAGATGACTACAGAGTAAAGACTCATTTTATTCCCTAATAATTTTTGAGGTACCACATTTCGTCCCTGAGAGAAAAAAAACTCACCAAATAGTTCCCGAGAATGACAAAAGAGACACTTTAGTCCTTTCATTTGTCTCTATCTTGAACACACCGTTAGAGTACTGATGTGTATCGTTATGTGTTCAGGTGCCCATGTAACAATCAATACATGCAGAATATACCATAAAAATAATTATGCATTGACCAAATAAAATCCTAACTATTATTTAAGTAATTCACTTAGTCCCTCACAATTTCTATCGTGGGAAAAATTAGTTTATATGCTACAAGCAACAGACCATATGCACTAGGTGTATAACATCAGATGCACTAACACAGGTCGCATGGACGTGTTTAACGAATACATGGGCATATTAATAGTATATATCAGCACTCTAACGATGTTTTCAGAACAGAAATAGACAGAGGGACTAAAGTGGTCATCTTTTGTCATTCTCGGGATTATTTGATGAGTTTTTTTTTCTTCTCAGGGACAAAAATAGTACCTCAAAAATTACCGGGGACTAAAATGGGTCTTACTCTAATTAGATTATTAGGCTTCTGCTTACATAAACTTACGAAAATATTACTTTCTTGAGATTTAACTTAATTACATTCGATATCTTTCTTATTTCAAAAGCTAATCTTACCTCCTTTTTATGGGAATCATGTGTAAAGTGTAAACATTATTATTGATTTAAAATACAAGCACATATATGTAATACATAGAACCCACTATCTGTTGTCCTAACTCTCAAGAGTAATTATCTATCACTTGCAAAAAAAATTCTATAAATTGCAGGACATTACATACTTTCAATGCATCATATACACTTCTTTATTAAAATCTTGTAGAATATGGATCATTTATTGGCCTACTAGTTTTATCATAAAGGGCTCTGGGCTCTTATAAAAATAGCAGTCTAATTTTAATTGGACCCTAAATCATCAAGTTGAACTCGTAACACTTTCAACTGCTATTTCTTATCATGTAAAAGAAATCTGTTTTTGATCGACATACAGGTGCCTGGACAGGGCTGCCCTTATAGATCCTAGCACAAGCCTTGAAGAACAAAAGAGTAATAGATGGAAGCTCTGCACTGTAACTGAAGTTGAGGAAGCTAAGATCTTTTTTTACATGATACCCATGTGGATGACTTTTGCAATGTGTGGGGTTGTTAGTTCCATTGGAGACACTTACTTTGTGGAGCAAGGAAACCAAATGAACCCATATCTTGGAAAATTGAAGCTCCCTATTTTCACTCTTCTAGTCTTTCATAAGTTAGCTGAGACTTTGTTATCCTTTTTATGTGGCATGGTTAGAGAAAAGTTACATGCAAACCAAAGAAAATATGTGGCCCCAATAGGGATGGTAGTGGCCATGTTATGCTCCATATTGTGTTGTATAACAGCTGCTGCAGTGGAGAAAAGGAGATTGGATGTGGTGAAAAGCCATGGATTAATGGACAAACCTAAAGACAAAAACAAAATCCCAGTGACCATGTTTTGGTTGATTCCACAATATCTTTTACTCAGTGCCCTTAATGCCATATCTAGTTACAGTTCTACACGTTTCTTCAATGATCAAGTTCCTGAGTCACTAAGAAGTTACTTGGTTGACATCACACTTGGTGTAACTGGAGCAGGAATCATGGGGAGTGCTGTCACAGTTTATGCAGTAGGTAAGGCTAGTGAAATTGGAGGAGATCCAAATTGGTTTCAGGACACCCTAAATAAAAGTCGTCTAGACAATTATTATTGGACATTAGCTGCATTAAGTTCTGTAAATTTAGTATCATATGCCTTGCTTGCCCTGCAATTTCCATACAGAGATTCAGAACAGAAAGATTTTGACCCTTTTGGAGAGGACCAACTTGTTCAAGATCCCAGAGTTTTGGACCTCTTTAATAATAATTAGTCTATGCCAATAAATTGATATTCACTCCTTTCCTCTTCTTATACATAATAAAGGGTAGTATAGTATAGCATCATTTTCCTTCATCTCTCATCTTCAATACTCTCTCAACCTTATATCTCCCTCATCATTGAAAGTACTTCTTTAAGTATATATCCAAATACTAAATAACTCAAATTTTGTTTTTGATAAAGCCAAAAATATATTGATAAGAGTGCAAAGGATACTATAAAGTCTGGCCCATATACAAGAAGAACCACAAAGAAAACCAGAACAAATGTAACTAGTATAGTATATGCATATTACACTTGCCTAGAACCATTGAACCAAGGCAACAACCTAAACCAGAAACTAGTAACAACAAGAATAAAACATCAGACCCTGTACTGTTAGATCACATCTTCCACAAAGCACCAACTAATAAAAACTAATGCTCGAGAAGAAATTCCAAAACAGCCACCCAATAGCAGAACAGGTATTTTGTACAAAGATCTTCAATTAAATATGACTAACGAACCAAAAATTATGATAGCTACACCAAAGAACCTTCATAAGCTCCATATGTTCTGTCAAAACAATAAAATCCAGCCATAGAACCTTATATAGCTTTTTCCAATGATAATGTACCATGTACCACTTCAATAAGACAGTCTGATAATAAAAGCTTTTTTCATAAGATCTTATTATATAAGTGCTTAAATAAGTTGTTTATCCAAATATGACGTAAGTACTCTACCTAGAAATAAAGAGGAGCTACTTAAATTTCCTCTCGAATACATTTTAAATGATACTTAACCAACAAGTTGAGATAAGAAATGGCAAAGACTGGATGGCCCAGCCAACTATGCCAAACTTATTAGTACCTAGGAATTTAGAGGGATTGTGATAAACTACCATTCCCAACAAAAGATTTATTATAGGAAATAATTAACACCACAGTATTATACCAAGGACCCCATACTTTGTTGCCAAATCCTTAATAGCAAGCTAAATTGTGTAACCCCCGTCAGCAGCTATAACTTGTCCAGTGATGTATGAAGCAGTCGGAAGGCAAAGAAAAGCAACCAATGAGGATATCTCTTTAGGATCTCCCATGCGATTAACAGCTGTACGAGACACTATAGCATCCATGGGGTTATCCTCTGCACCAGTAGTAGATTTCTGTAATAAGAGAAGTTACATTAGGGATTTTGATGGGTATCATTGCTGAATTAATAACATAATAATAAAACTAGAAAGGATGATATTGGTTCATATATGAATTATGTAACAAAGTACTAAGTTCAATTAAACACAGTAAATTATTTCCATGTGCCAGTAAATGTGTGTTTGTTTTGGTGTTCGGTAGCAAATCCAATAGCCAACATGATTTTTCAACACAAATCCAGAGTGTCATTGGCATTGGATTTGTGAAAACGCCAATCCAAACATACCCTCAGTAAAAGTATAAGGCGGCATTTACAATCTTGATATGCCTGGCCATGGATAAACTTAAAATGAACAACTATATACATACTCCGTATGCCTCCAAGAGTAAGGTCCTAATAGGTCCAGGTGCAACAGCATTTGCACGAATATTATCCTTTGTCCATTCCAATGCTATGTTCTTAGTTAATTGATTCATGGCTCCTGAGTAAGACTTTATAAGTTAATTGATTATCTTCTACAAGTCATTTGAGGGGTATCCCAATTGAGGGGTATATATGAAGAAAGGAAAACATACCTTTGGAGGCTGCATAGACAGAAGCTGCAGGAATAGCTGTCGAACCTGCTATTGAAGAGATAAATACTATGTTCCCGTATCCAGATGCTTTAAGAAGTGGGTGTGCTAGTTGACACAAATGGTAACTAGACTCAAAATTGGTACCCATTATAGTTGATATCTCTTCAGCAGTATAATCTGTCATGTTCTTAGGTATATTTGTCCCAGCATTGTTCACCTATGAGAAAACCGCTTATGAAGTGAACTTAATTACAATCAATTTAGAAAATAAAACTAAACAGAAAAAAAAAAAACAAGAAGAATCTTATATGAAGGTTAATCATGGAGAGTTGAATTAATGAACTGAGGAAATGCTAGCACGTTGACATAAGAATTCTTTTGCGACTTAATATGCATTAAACGAATTCAATTCCTCAGAAGTTACATATTATAAGATCATGTGGTTACTTGATTGGTTGAAAGTGATAGGTGGAAGGATTTTACAATTCATTTTAAACAAATATTCATAAATTTTAAGCTATTAAATTAAAATGAATGATGGAAATACATTGTAAAACATGTCTTTATTTTCTTATAAGAGCATACAAGTTATTTCCCTTGCGAAGCTTGAATAAAGCAATAGATGAGGTGAGCACAAAAAAAGAAAAAGAAAAAAGATGAGATGATAATTTTTTCTGTTCTAATTGTTTATTCATAATCCCCTGTTATTAACTAATTATAATTTTGTAATATAAAAACTTACAAGAGCATTACCCTACCACATCTTCCCTCCTTTACTCTTTCTTTGGACAAATAATAATTATGTGAAGGTTTAAATAAGTTTTTAGTTCCTATAAAGTTTACAAATTTTGATTTTAGTCCCTGTAAAAACTTTTCTTAGCATTTCGTCCTTATAATTTCAAAAAAAATTGTAAATAATCCCTACCGTTGCTCCCGTGTACTAGAAATCATACCATATGAAAAACAAAATATCGATTTTAACCTTGTAGCTCTAATGTATGATTTTTTTTCTATTTTCTAGCCAAAATTTGGAGCAAGTCGGACAGGAGCAAGAAATTACCTCGATATCCCTGAGTACTAAATATCGTACAAAATGAAGGAATTTAGCAATTTTAATCTTGTGGTCATTAATTTATGATTTTGTTTATATTTCCTGGCAAAATTTTATTGCAAGTCGGACAATAAAATGAAATTATCTTAGTACTTGAGTACTAGAGGTAGAAGCGGTAAAATGGGTCGGCCCGATCGGGCTAACCCGAATAAGACCAATGAATTGTAGGGCTTGGGTAGTTAAATTTGAGCCCATTTTAATTCCGGGCCTTTTTGGCCCGACCCTATGAAGCCCGAACACGTGCCGGACTAGCCCGCATCGGGCTCGGGTAGCCCGGTTAGTTTCATATATTTGAATTTTATTCATTTTTATTCAACTAAAAACATAAAATATAAAAATTAAAAAAACATCATAACAAAATCTATTTTTTATTCTAGATTATGATAATGAAGATGATGAAGATGATGAGCAGGAGGCCATCAATTTTGAAGATATAAAGCTTTCTCTAGGAGGCTTAAATGTCAATCTTGATGCCAAAGCATATGATTTTAAATGTATCGTTGCTATTGTTAGACTTTCATCGTGATTTGTGAAGTTTGTTTTTGTTGGACTTTCTCGTTGTTTCTATTGTTAGACACTTAGACTTTTTCATTGTTGTGTCAAAAAAAAGAAGACGACTTTTTCATTGGACATTTTCATTGTTTCAATTGTTGAACTTTCTCATTTTTTTTATGTTCTCAAATCTTCATTGTTGGACATTTTCATTGTTTCAAATATTGGACTTTAGATGAATTAACATTTTTTTGGAAGAATAGTTAGCAGGTCTGAAGTTACAAGGATTTAAGTGCTAATGTCAATATACATAACATAGCTGGAGAATGTAGTGACAACATTTTTTTAAAAAAACACCACAACATATCTGTAATTAGCATCTTTGTTTAAGATACTTAAAGTAGTTTTTTTTAATAAAAAAATAATAGTTGGAATTAGTTTGAGAAGAAACTCAATAAAAATGGAAATGACTGAAAAAAAACAAATAAAATATACCGGTTCGGCCCGAAAAACCCGCAACCAGCATAGGATTGGGGTTGGGTACCTATTTTGTAACCCATATTAATTTCGGGTCTTTTTGACTCGACGTTATAAAGCCTGAACCCACATCGGGCCGAATAACCCATTTTGGCACCTCTAACTAGAGGATTATTTACAAATTTTTTTGACAATAGATGTACGAAATCTTAAGAAAACATTTTATAAGACTAAAACCAAAATTGAAAACTTTACCTAGTACAAACAAAACTTATTTAAACCTTATGCGAATCTTACCAGAATGTTGAGCTTTCCGTGAAAGATGGTGGCAACATTGGCCATTAATTTTTCACGCTGGTCACGCGATACCATATCACATACTGATCCAGTCACATTAAATCCTTTACTCTTCCATTCTTCCAAACATTTGTTGATATCTGTTTGATTACGTGCACATATATGAACAGCTGCTCCAAATTCTGCTAACTCTTCTACAATTGCATGCCTAATTCACATTGAAAATAGAAAGTGAGGAATTAACATAATCTAGAAAAATGAAAGCAAGGACATGCCTGTGCACCAATTAGAGAGAACTAACCCTATGCCTCGGGTCCCTCCTGTCACTAGAGCTGTCATCCCATGAAGTGACCATCTCTTGTCTTTGAAGCTCAACTTTGTTTCACCCATTTTTCTTGTTGCTAATCAATTGGGTCCTTGGAACTTAAAAATGACGCGAAATAATAGTTTTCCTGTAATGTGGTTGTGCGGTTGATAGAGAATTTTTTCGTATTTTTCCCTTAAAAACAATTACTGCCAGAGTGCCAGCTGGTTTACTAGTTCTCAATTTTTTGGTAGTTAACTAAATTCGTTCAGTCTTATCCTATCAGTACTATTATGAAAGGACATGGTGGGGTTAAAGCATACTTTAATTTAATGGTTGTCTGTGGACTCGAGAGTGATCAACAAATAATAATATTCTAACTACACAAATGTGCAATCCATACCTCAACAAGGTACGTGCGTATATGATCAGTCATCCAAATGAAATGAAATGTTAATTAAATATTGTAAGTGTGTCATGGGTATTTACATTGTCTTGGTAGAGTTGTCAAATTGGGTTATCAACATATCATTTCTATAATAGGTTTAACTGTAATTTTGGTCCATCAAATATTATAATTGTGCGATTTTGGACTCTTGTGTTTCAATTACTACAATTTGTTCCCGAAATATCACGATTGTGCAATTTTAGTCCCCCAGGTTTCAATTGCATCACTTGAGTCCCTCAGGTATTACGATTGTACAATTTTGGTTCCTCATATATCACAATTTTGCAATTTTAAATGTCAATAGCCTATACAGCACACGTGAGATTGATTTTGCACTTAGTGAAATCAGCTCGATAGCTTACATGACATTTCTATGTGTCAATTAAAGTATGTGAGATGTCAATAATACTATATAGGAATGTCATGTAAGTTGTCAAGCCGACCTCACTAAGTACCAAATCAGACGTGTGCCACATAAGCTACTGATATTTAAAATTGCATAATTGTGAAATATGAGGGATCAAAATTACACAATCGTAATACCCGTGGGATCTAATTGTCACAATTGAAACCCGAGGGACCAGAAATCACACAATCGTGATACCTGGGGACCAAAAGTACAATTAAACCATAATAATATATTTATAGTTGATTTTATAAACTCCATAGATATCTCAACTTACTTACACTCCGTAGACATCTCAATTTACTCAATAATTTAAAGATAATTACACTCTTACTTGTCATTCTAGAGATAAATTCATTTTGAAGAAATTTCATTGGTTAAAAAAATTCTTTATCAAATAAATCACTACTTTTATCTTGGTTTATTAGAATATCCTCTTACCCGTTAGGCAATAGACTAATTTCTGAAATGAAATTAGTCTAAAAAAAACTTAAATAGGATCATCTTCTATATTGTTTTTTCTATATACATTAATTCATGAATCAAACTCAAGATCATGTGCTTAAAGACTCAAAACTCTTTCCATTTGGACCTAGACACGGGTAAGGGTGGCAAATCGGGCCAACCTTCCCCGCCCTCGCCGTCTACCCGCCTAAAACGGGATGAGGTAGGACGAGTTGAATTATGAAGGTGGGTTGAAAATCACCACTCGCACTGCCCCGTGGCGGGTTGGCCCACCAAAAAATAAAAAAATAAAAAACTTATATAGTTATTGCGTAAAATATTTTTAGAATAATCATGTTTCCACTTGAAAATGATTTAAATTAATGAAAATAATCATGTTGAATTAATGACTTACTTGTTTAACTATGAGAACCTAAATTATATATGGTGCAATTTTTCTAACAATTAGACTCAATCATCATGTACTCATGTAGTGACTATTAAAAGTTAAAACAATGACTAACATTAAAACTTAAAAGGCTAAAAATAAAGCATGCATTAGAATTTTAGTCTTCTAGAAGTCAAGTCATTAAACCAAAAACAAGTCAACAAGAAGTAATAAGTTGTTTGACTTTTCAATAATCCATAATCCATAAGTCCAATAATCCATTAGTCCAATAATCAAAATTCCACAACCACACAAACACAAATTAGTTTCAATAATCTATAAGTACTAACTACTAACCAAAAGTCCAATATATAATCCACAAGTTCATAACCACACAAACACAAATTAGTATCAATATTTTAAACCACATCCACACAAAAAAGTAATACACAAAACATGAAATCAATCTTCATCATCTTCCAAGCTGCTTGCTTGGACAAATTCATCCCCACTTTTGCATCATCCTTATCATCGTCATCTTCATCTACATATCACAATTCCAAAAGAAGTTAAATAAATTAACAAACAGTTATCAAAATTCAAAATAAAACAACAGAGAATGATTATGATTGAATTAAACAAATTACCATCGCTAACAAAACCGTGCAACCAATTGCACGTACATATCAAAGCTTCCGCATTTTTTGACAAGAGACGGCTTCTATATTTGTTTAGGACAATAGAACCAATGCTAAATGCAGACTCAGAAGCCTCAGTGGTAATAGGAATGCTCAATAAGTCACAAGCCATTACTGATAAATCTGTAAATCGACCCCTATTATCTCTCCACCATTTTAATACATCCAAGTTTTTATGATCACCGTAATCCAAAGTTGGCTCATCCAAATACATATCAAGTTGATTCTTCCTAGTTTAGTAGCAAGCTGTTGATTGTGCATTTTCAATCCTCGTTATAGTTCACAAGTGAAACACATGAAAATAAAAATATTAAAGCGAGACAAGATTAAAAAATTACAATAAAGAATGTCATCAAAACTATTAGTTCATTAAATTTATACTTACGTTAATCAAGTTCTGGGAGAAATGCGATAGAATGTAATCAAAACTATTAGTTCATTAAATTTATACTTACGTTAATCAAGTTCTGGGAGAAATGCGGGGGTTCCTTAAACCCACTAGAAGAGGGGATATGGGTAGTAACTCGCTCTCTAAGAATAATACTTCTGGTAGAATATTTCTCAAACAGCATGTAAAGGTTTCTCTTTACTTCATTTGTCTTTGATTCACTTGTAGTTTCATCAACACTTGAGTAACAATAAGTCAAAGAAGAAAGCTTTATTCGCGGGTCAAGAACCGCTCCCAATGCAAGCACAACACTATAATCATCCCAATATTTGTCAAACTTAGAAAGCATCCTTTCAGATATATTTTTTATGACTTCATCTTCATCACTCAAGCTATTAAGTATAACACACTGAATTTTCCAAACTTGCAAAAAGTAAAAGTTGGAAGTAGGATATGATGTGCCAGAAATCATATTTGTGGTTTCATATAAAAGAGACAAAAACACACAAAATTTTTCTCCTCTTTTCCACTCTTCTGTTGATAGACAATACACATAATTTTCATCTTTAAAATGCAGATGAACAAAAACACGACGATATTTGAGGGCACATTCAAGCATCAAATAAGTTGAGTTCCATCTTGTAGGAACATCTAAACACAAGCCAGCAGAAGTGTCAACACCACCAATACCTTGAATGCATTCCTTGAATTTTTGCATTCTACTCTCTAAACCCCTCACATGCTGTCTCTAATTTTATTCGAGGCATCACCAAGTACTTTCAACCCCTCTTGAACAATGATATTTAAAATATGTGCAGAGCAACGCACATGAAAAAATTGTCCATCACATAACAACCAATTTTTAAGGACAAGCTGACTCTTCAAGTGATCTTGCATAACATTATTAGAAGCTGCATTATCTAGAGTAAGAGAAAATATCTTCTTCTCAATTTCCAATCAGTCAACAACTCAAGCAGCTTCTTACATAACTCAGATCCAGAGTGAGGGGGATGCATATGACTGAAGTTGAGAATTTTGCTTTTAAAATTCCAATTGAAATCAATATAATGTGCAGTGAGACATATATAGCCCTCAGTGGTACAACTAATCCATAAATCAGAAGTTAAAGAAATCCTATATGGAATGCTAGTCATTTCTTCTTTGAGCTTCTCCTTCTCTCTCGCATAAATATTTAGTACATCAGCCTTGGCAGTATTTCTAGTAATTGGAATTGAATAGGATTCAAATACTTTATCCAACTCCTAATCTTCTTATACTCAACAAATTTGAAGGGCAAATCATGTGCAATGATTGTCGCAGCACACATCTCACGCAAGACCATTTGATCTATCTTACGTGATTTCACTTTTCCTTGCATGTCAACAATCATTTGACCTACACCTTCATATTTAGTTTCTTTACAAGTTAGGACATGACGATTTAAAGATGAGGTGCCATATTGTTTCCCACCCATTTTGTACACTTTATTACAAGCATTACATTTAGCTCTTCTTATTCCATCGTCACCTGGCCCTATTTTAATGAAAAAATTTCCAGCAATCAGATGTAGTTGTTTTGGGCTTTTTGGCAACAGGTTGAACCGATTGAGATTCCTCAACCACATTCTCCACATCTTGATGGATTCAGTAGGTTCACTTGTACTGAACAAACAGATAAACAAACAAATAACTAAGCAAATTGCTAAACAAAACAAATAGATAACTAATATCGAAAAATATTCAAATAAATGAAAAACAAAAAAAACAAAAAAACTGAAAACAAACTAATACTAAAATACAGATACTCATACTCAAATAGAGAAGACAAGTGTTTGATAGGAAAAAAAATAGAGAAGAGAACTAGAGAAGTAAATGAAAGAAATCAATAAGAGAACAAGGGTTGAGAAATGAGAATACATATCTGTAGAGAAGAAGGCTGACAACGACGAGAGAGAAGTATGGGCGGCGGCTCGGCGGCGGCGCTCCTGCTGCGGCGTTTCGCGATCTGAGATGGGCGGCTGGGCGGCGTTTCGCTCCTGCTGCGACGTTGCATGCGGCGGTCTTTAGAGGCTTGGAGGCGGAGATTAAGGCGGCGCCGTCAGGGAATGGCCGGCCGCCGCTTGTGGGTAGGAGAGGCTGACTGAGAGAGTGAGTGATGATGGTGGGTGAGAGGGTTTAGGGTGAAATATAAAAGTGTGAAAGTGAAAACCCTAAAGTATGTCGAAGGCTATGTTTGGATTGGTGGAATGAGATGGAATGGAATGAAACGGAACATGATGGAATGGAAAAGAGCGGAACGCAATGGAACAAAAATTATATTTCCTTGTTTGGATATTTTATAATGAAAATTTGAAAAGTAGACAGAATGGAATGAGTTATAATTTTTTTTATTCCTATATTACCCTTATTTAAAAAAATAATGTTTTATATTTTTGGTAAAAAAAACTTTACTATGTTATCTATCATGTCTTTTGAGATAAAAACCCATGACATGTCATATAACTCCACCAGTGATTATGCCAGAAACAAGCAATACAACAATAGTGAAGTGTTGGACTTGAGGTGCAGAGAAAGGTGCAGAGACGCACAACAACAGTGAAATACTAGAGGGGTATTTCTAAAAATTCTTCCATTTTCGTAGACTGAAAAAGACCGTTGAGTGCTTTTGAGAAAAAGAAGGGACGTTTCAATTACTGGAAACCCTTTCAACAAAATAAACTTTCTGTACGTTCCAAAATAAGAAGCATCAAATTGAAGAATCTTAGGGTAAATTTGTAATTTACTAAGTTTATGAAGCATCTGACTTTCATTCCATCACATTCCTCCCAAATTGGAGGGAAACAAAAATATGAAGAAGTGATGGAATGAGATGGAATGAGTTCCATTAGGTTCCATTCCATTCCATACTTTTTTAAGCAATCCAAACAATGGAACAATATGCCATTCCATCCCATTCCCTACCACCAATCCAAACATAGCCTAAAAATCAGCTGTGTAAAAACAAAAAATGAGAACTTTAAAAAAAATTAAAAACAACCTTTTTTTAATATAAAAAAAAGTCAACCCGACGAGCCAACCCACCTTTGCCACATTTTTATGGTGGGTTAGACAGGGCGGGTTATGGCGGGTTGGTGGGGTGAAATCTCTACCCCGCCCTACAAAAAAAAGGGTTAGGCGGGTTGGCCCGTCGAACTCAACCCGTTTTACCACCCCTAGACACTGGTAATTTTTTCAACACATAAAATGGGAACAGACTTCCTCTTTTTAAAATTAACAAATAAGAATATATTTATTCTTAGATCATTTAGTCAATTGAAATTTTTATACAATTTATTTAATTAAGAGTGAATATAAGGTTGGTTTCTCATTTTAAAGAAAAATTCATTTTAAAATATAATTATGTCATGAAATGAAACACTTGTATAAATACAATATATTATATATAAATAATTAAATATGATTACAAAGATATTTGTTAGGTATATTATTGAGTTCTTTAATCCCACCGGCCGTGTCCTAAGACCATATATTCTGTGTGAGAGATTTTCAAAATTAACAAAGTTAAAGGTTATTGACGGTCAAATAAATAAGCATTATGATGTTAACTTAGCACAAGTTTGATATGTGGCATAGTGGTTATGACGCTACCCATATTTCCTAGTGGACGTGGCTTCGATTCCTAAGCCTCTCAAATTTTGAGTTTTAAATGATGTTTTATTTTAAACATTAATAATGTGCAAAATAGCACTAGGGTGGAATCGAACCCGAGTCTTTGAGTCAAGAGACACATCCGCAGGCCACTAGGCCAACGGGTATCACATGTTAGTTTGTGAACTCTTACGTTACTTAAGAGTTTAACTCGATCGTTGGTGGAACCTTTGAAGAGTTATTTTCTTTCACCAAGTGACATGAGTTGGTCTATAAATAGAACCATCTACATGCATTAAAACACACAAAAAATCTTAGAATCTCTCAACCATTATTCACTCCAAATCACCTTCTTTTCTCCCTTGTGCGCAGAGAGAGTTAGGAAGACTATTGTTCTGTAAACTGCCATTGACGATACGCTTGGTTTAGGATGAGCAAACCAAACCAAGGTTACTCCATTGTATCCTGAAGGGGATTTGCCGGTTTTACCTGTTGCATCCAATCTACGAAGAGAGACTGGTGGGGACGAATCGAACCTAAAGCCTAGTGTTCTTACACGCCTTGGAGATTGCGCATTACCTTTGTTTGTCTCTTCTTTGTTGCAGGTCAGACCCCATTTTCTAACAATCTTTAGATTCGATTTTTAATTTATAAAATGGTTGCAACAAAAAAGGAGATGACATTTGACAATTTCAAAGTGAAGATGTTTGAGGGTGGAAATTTCGTTCGTTGGGAGAAAGAAATGCATGGTCCTTTACAACAAGAAGAGATGAGTACTCATAGGCTTCATCAAAAATATGTTTATTTGTAATCATGGTGAAAGGTACACAATTACTATCTATGGCTATGATATACTTGGTATTCTAAATTCATGTATGTTTAATACTAAAGCCATTCTTTGTTTATGTTAGTTTTAACATGTGGTATTAGAGCCTTAGATGCATGATTTAGAATAAAATCAATTATATGAATTTTGATGAATGTGAATATGTTTGATTTATTATGCATGCAAGTATGTTGCCCTATTTTAATAGAAATGTCTTAGATATAAAGTATTATATCAAGTGCATGCATTAATGGATTTGATCCATGAATTATGAGGGCATGATTTTGTGAATATAGGATTGAGAGTTTTTTCCTGATTTTGTAGAAATTAGAAATGTTTTGGATGTGTTTTTGGATTGTTCTAAGTTGTTAAAATGGACATGGATGTTCATGAAGAAATATTATAGAAAACTTAAAATGATTGGATCATTGTTTTGTTTATTTCTATAGTGAAAATCATCTAGATTTATACTAAAATATGTTTGAACTTGGAACAAGAAGACTGAGAATAGGCTTACTAACCACTAGGCTGTCGCTTGACATTTGATATTTTGTCTTTTTGTTAAGTATTTAAGGTATTTTATTTTTTGTAGTTATGATCTTAAAGTGTAAATGTATGTTCAATTACCCATAAACTTTGATGCTTATATATGTTATTATATAGTGTGAGTAAATTAAAGTTGTTTGTCATAAGATATTTATTAAATATTTAGGAGTTATAAGAGTAGACAAATTTCTATAACTCTAGTTACTCTGAGTCTACTAGAATAGTTGACCAAACAACTGCATCTTGTTCCCATGACAAAATAATATAGTTGAAAAGGAAGTCAGGATATAAGATGAAATGGTAAAAGCCATGGTATCCTATGTTGGTCTAGCAAAATGATATTGGGGAGAAGCCATGTTGGAGGCTTGTTAGATAATTAATAGAGTTCCAAACAAAGGAATAAGATAACCCCATACGAGTTTTGAAAAAGTAGAAAACCCAATCTCAAACTTTTCAAAGTTTGAGGTTGTAGGACAATAGTAAAAGTTCTTGAACCAAAGAAATAAATTATGTGAAAGGGGAATTGAATGTGTGTTCCCAGGCTATGTTAAAATTAACAAAGCACATAGATTCATGGTTATAGAATTTAATGACTCATATCCTGTAAATACAGTAATTGAGTTTAGGGATGCTATCTTTCAAGAAGATAAGTTTTACTCAAATCCAAGTCACAAGGGTAATGTTCATAGTAATGCACATAATCCATAGAGCAATGTATCTAATGAATATACTTTGAAGGGTTCAGAACTTAGGAGAATTCAAAGAGCTAGAAATGAGAAAATGTAGATGCCAGGACTTATTCATGTTCCTTGTTGAAGGAATAAGAGAGTCCATAGACAGTTATGGACCAATCTATTATTATACAGAAAGTGATCAGTAGACATTTGAATAGGCAATATAGTCTCGAGTTGTTGCTTTCTGGAAGGAAGCTATACAAGAGGAAATAGATTCAATAAATGGGGACTAAAATGTGCAAATTCGTAGACCTCCCACCTGGTTCTAAACCTATAGGTTGTGAATGGATTTTCAAAAGGAAAATGAAGGTAGACGGATCCATTGATAAGTTTAAGACAAGATTAGTTGCTAAGGGATTTACACAAAAGGGATTGGCTATTTTGATACATATACACTGGTGGCAAGAATTGCATCAATTAGAGTGCTATTGGCACTTGGATCCATCTATAAGTTTGTTATCCATCAAATGGATGTGGTATTCCTAAATGGGGAATTAGATGAAGAGGTGTATATGACACAACCTGAAGGGTTTATGGTTAATGGTCAGGAAAAGAAAGAGTGTAAATTAGAAGGAGTCATTGTATGGACTAAAACAAGTTCCTAAGCAATGACATGAAAAGTTTGATCAAGTTGTGCTAGCTAATGGATATAAAATAAATAAATCTGACAAGTGTCTTTATAGTAAATTCAATAGTGGAAAAGGGGTCATGATTTGTTTGTATGTTAATGATGTGTTGTTATTTGGTACTGGTCCAGGTGGTAGAAGAAACTAAGAGTTTCTTATCTAGAGATTTTCATATGAAAGACTTAGTGGTAGCTGATGTGATTCTAGGAATTAGAATAATAAGAGATGGTGAGAATGTAGGTTTGCCCCTATCTCACTATGTAGAAAAGGTATTAAAGAAATTTAATCACTTTGATTGTCAACCTATCACTACTCCATATGATCATATCATTAATTTAGTACCAAATAAAGATAGTTTAGTAGCACAACTTGAATACTTAAAAGTAATTGGATGTTTATGTATGCGATGACGTGTACCCGGGAAAACATTGCATATGTTGTAGGGAGACTAAGTAGGTATACGGGTAATCCAAGCAAAGACCACTGGCATGTTGTCCGAAGAGTATTGAAATACTTGAGGGAGACAATGAACTATAGTTTAAAATTTAAACTATAATGGGTATCCTTCGGTATTAGAAGGTTACCTGGATGCTAGTTGGGTGACTTATACAAGAAGATCATGCTTTAACAAGCAGTTGAGTTTTGACAATTGGTGTGGGTGCTATTTCTTGGGGTTTCAAGAAATAAGTCAGCATTGCCGGTTCCACCATGACTGTAGAATTCATAGCATTAGCAGCATTTAACATTGAGATTAAATGGCTTACAAAATTATTGTACGGGATACCAATTTTAATGGTGCCAGTATCCATACAATGGAATAGTAAGCCAATACTATCAAGGGCATATAGCCAGCTTTATAATGGAAAGTTCAAGAACATTGGGCTAAGACATAGTTATGTCGAGGAACTAATTGCAAATGGAGTAATATCCAGGGTCTTTATAAGACGGAAAGAAATCTTGCATCCTTTGAAGAAAGGAATGATAAGTGATATGATGTGAAAAACATCATTAGGGATGAGACTTGAGCCCATATCTACATGATCATCAATGGTGGAAACCCAACTCATACTTGAGTAGCATCAAGTCTTGAGTTCAATGGGCCAAAGTACACTATGAGAGTGAATGCAAGTACTTGACGAATAGATACATCCCAAGGTTTAAAAGTACTTTGATACCATAAAGACCAAAGGAAAAGGGTGAGCTTTTGCTCTTACTGGACCTATAGCATACGTGTGCTGAGGTGCCCAACTTATTGGGGCGCTTTTGGTAAAGTCCACCTATATGAGAGTGAAGTGGGGCCGCTTCTTAGAGGCTTGACTTTGTAAGCTCTCATGAAAAGGATACACGACACAAGGCCTTACCAAATGTGTCACACTACCACGTCGTTCAATGGTACCGAGATTTTATGTGTAAGTCATGCACGCTTGTTCTAATGAATATTTGGTTCAAAGCTTGTCTACCATTTTATTCGGGGATGAGTGAAACCTATGGCTTACTAAGCAAATGTTCAAATCCACAAGATACCTTTGTCTGAAAGCATGCGATTTCCGAAATAATGGGATTTGGATTTATTTTGAAAATGGTGGGGGATTGTGAGAGATTTTCAAAATTCACAAAGTTAAAGGTTATTGACGGTCAAATAAATAAGCATTATGATGTTAAGTTAGCACAAGTTTGATATGTGGCATAGCGGTCACGACGCTACCCATATTTCCTAGTGGGCGCGGCTTTGATTCCTAGGCCTCTTAAATTTTGAGTTTTAAATGATGTTTTATTTTAAACGTTAATAATGTGCAAAACAGCACTAGGGTGGAATCGAACCCAGGTCTTTGAGTCAAGAGACACATCCGCTGGCCACTAGGCCAACGGGTATCACATGTTAGTTTGCGAACTCTTACGTTACTTAAGTGTTTAACTCGACCGTTGGTGGAACCATTGAAGAGTTATTTTCTTTCACCAAGTGACATGAGTTGGTCTATAAATAGAACCATCTACATGCATTAAAACACACGAAAAATCTCAGAATCTCTCAATCATTATTCACCCCAAATCACCTTCTTTTCTCCCTTGTGCGCAGAAAGAGTTAGGAAGACTATTGTTCTGTAAACTGCCATTGACGATACGCTTGGTTTAGGATGTGCAAACCAAACCAAGGTTACTCCATTGTATCTTGAAGGGGATTCACCGGTTTTACCTGTTGCATCCAATCTACGAAGAGAGATTGGTGGGGGCGAATCGAACCTAAAGCCTAGTGTTCTTACACACCTTGGAGATTGTGCATTACCTTTGTTTGTCTCTTCTTTGTTACAGGTCAGACCCCATTTTCTAACATTCTCTTGATCTCATTCCGTTCCGCATTTGACAAGAAGGAATCCAGCTAGTTGTAACTTTGGTTGTTTTTTTTTTCTTTTTTTTTTAAAAAAAAAGAAGATAAATTTTATTCAATAAGAAACCATATTTTATAAGTCCGCAAAAATACAATTAGAAACCATGGGAGGAACCTCCTCAATCCAATATTGATCAGAATGGTTTCGATCATATTTTGCTAAACTATGGACAACCTTATTTCCTTCTCTATATATATGAGCATAACTGCATAAGATACACAAAAAAAGTTGGACCTCTAACAACTTGCAGTAATTTAGAAATGATAAGCTACTAAAATTTGCTCTTGAACACAATTTAATATGCTTAACCAACCACTTAAGATAACAAATTGCAAGGATTGGATGGCCCGACTGAAGATGCCAATTTCCAAACTAAGAACCAAGAGGGATTGTGACAAAATAGCATGCCCAACAAGAGATTTATTTATGATAGAAAATAAAAAACACCAGAGTATTAAATGAAGGACCCCATACTATGTTGCCAAATCCTTAATAGCAAGCTAAATTGTGTAACCCCCGTCGGCATTTATAACTTGTCCAGTGATGTATGAAGCAGCCGGAAGGCAAAGAAAAGCAACCAATGATGATATCTCTTTAGGATCTCCCATGCGGCCAATAGCTGTACGAGACACTACAGCATCAATGAGATTATCCTCTGTACTTGTAGTAGATTTTTGTAATAAGAGAAGTTACATAATGGATTATGATGAGTATCATTGCTGAATTAATAACATAATAATAAAACTAGAAAGGATGAGATTGGTAAATATATATAAATTATGTAACAAAGTACTCAATTCAATTAAACCTAGTAAATTATTTCCAAGTGCTACTAATTAAATGTGTATTTGGTTTGGTGTTCAACATCAATGCAAATCCAATGACTAACGTGTCAATCTAGAGTGTCATTGGCGTTGGATTTGTGTTGGCGTTGAACCCAAAACGCAAATCCAAACACACCCTCGGTAAAAGTACAAGGCAGCATTTACAATCTTGATATGCCTGGCCGTGAATAAACTTAAAATGAACAACTACATACATACCGCGTGTGACTCCAAAAGTAAGGTCTTAATAGGTCCAGGTGCAACAGCATTTGCACGAATATTATCATTTCCCCATTCCAATGCTATGTTCTTAGTTAATTGATTCATTGCTCCTGATCATGAATAAGACTTTATAAGTTAATTGATTATCTTTTACAAGTCATTTGAGTTGTATCCCAACTGAGGAGTATATATAAAGAAAGGAAAACATACCTTTGGAGGCTGCATAGACAGAAGCTGCAGGAATAGCTGTCGAACCTCCTACTGAAGAGATAAATACTATGTTCCCGTATCCAGATGCTTTAAGAAGTGGGTGCGCTAGTTGACTCAAATGGTAACTAGACTCAAAATTGGTACCCATTATAGTTGATATCTCTTCAGCAGTATAATCTATCATGTTCTTAGGTATATTTGTCCCAGCATTGTTCACCTATGAGAAAACCACTTATGAACTAAGCTTAATATTACAATCAATTTAGAAAATAAAACTAAACAGAAAAACAAGAAGAATCATATATCATAAGGTTAATGATGGAGACTAGAATGAATTGATGAAATGCTAGCATGCATGTTGACATGGGAATTCTTGTGCCACACAATATTCATTAAACGAATTCAAGTCATAAATGTGACACATTATAAGGTTGTTAGTGCGTTTGATTTTCCTTTAGAAGTGTCTATGTGGTTACTTGATTGGTTCAAAGTGAAGGTTTGAAACAGATATTTTATAATATTCTAGAAGTGCCATAAATACTTGCTTCTAGAAAGGATTTACGGTTCATTTAAAAAAAAAAATCAAAAATTTTAAGCTATTAAGTATTAAATTAAAATGAATGAATGATATACATTCTAAAATAGAGCTGTCAACGACGGGCCACTATAATTTTGAGCCGAATCGGGCTGGACCAATTTAATTATGGGCTAGTAATTAAATAAATCAGTCCTAAGCAGGTTGCGGGTCAAACGAGCCAATACGTTTCAATTCGGGCCCACAGGCCAATATGTTTAAATCCGAGCCAGTCCAGTCCATCACAGCCCAGCCCGTGTCAGACTGATGAATTTTCGAGTCGGGCCGAGTTGGGTCAAAATAATTTTGGTCATGCGTTTTATCAACCCACCCCATATTTAATGTTGGACTATTTGAGCTAGCCCATCGGACTGGGCTCATTTTGACATCTCTATCCGAAAACATGTCTTTATTGTTTTACAAGAGCATACAAGTCATCTCTCTTGCCAAACTTGAATAAGGCAATTGATGAGTCGATTTATAAATATTTATTCACACTTTAGTTAATTAATAATAATTTTATAAAAAAAAAACTTAAGACAATCATCCAGAAGAGACTGGCAATGGATTCAGACCCTTTAAATAAGTGATCAGGAGTTCGACTCATAACTCTTTTACAAAAACTGATTGGGAGGACAATCCTTAAATGTCATATAGGTCCCATGACAGAAATTAATTATCATTTACGATAGAGCCTCGAACACCAGCACCGTTCTTCGCCATCGTGCGCCGTCAAAGCCGCGCGCCACCATCTCCAACCTCGACATCATTAACAGTCGTGCCTAGCCCCGCTCAATCCCACCTGTCGCGACTGTATTGTCTGGGCGCCGCGATGAAAAAAGAAGAAGAAGAATCGCTAACAATATTTTATTTAGGAAAAACATTGGAAAACCACTTATTAAAGAAAACTGGTCTTTTAAAAAAATGAGATTTAAATTCGAGAGTCAGTTACGAGTAAGAAATGTATTAGCACCCAACATTGCCCGTCCTAAGACTGTACTTCACGTTAATTGTGGAAACTTTTCATAAATTTTAAACTATTATTTTTATCCCAAAAGAACAAAGAGAAAATAAACACAAAATTAGGAAATTTTAATTTTGGCTTGACAGAATGATTA
The DNA here is from genome assembly GCA_030762895.1 of Sophora flavescens. Classification (NCBI taxonomy): domain Eukaryota; kingdom Viridiplantae; phylum Streptophyta; class Magnoliopsida; order Fabales; family Fabaceae; genus Sophora; species Sophora flavescens. Next base: position 248,241,374 of record CM061063.1, on the reverse strand, counting down.
ATTCTGTTCCTATGTATACCCGGGTGCATTGAGAAATTCAACGCTACATAGTTCTAATCGAAAATATTTGATTTGTTAGATTTTTTATTTTTTATTAAAATTGATTTTTAGTTTTTTACATGGATTTTTATTTAATTAAACAACTGGCTATCTTTATTTTTAGGTTTAATTGCACTTTTCATCCCTTAACTTTTTCAATTGTGTGATTTTAGTCTGTCAAAAATTTTAATTGCATATTTCGTCCATCAACTTTTTCAATTCTGTGATATTGGTCCCTCAAAAAATTTAACTGTACATTTTATCCTCTAATTTGTAAAATTGTGCAAATTCAGTCCTTATTACACGTTGACTAGTCATGGACGGAATGACTGATTTTGCACAATTCAACAAATTAGTAGAATAAATATGCTATTAAAATTTGTGAGAGACCAAAATCACATAATTGAAAAAGTTAAGGGAGGAAAAATGCAATTAAACCTTATTTTTAAAAGACATAGTGTATTTTTTATATTTTTTTAGTTTTTATTTTAGAAAAAGGATTAGTGCCTTTTTTTATAAAAAAAGAAAAATAGACACTCTAAAAATGGACTCAGCAAGGTCAGCCCACACTCACTAACCTAGACAAAAAAAAATAAAAAAAATTGTTAAACTAAAAAACTACTCTATAGTTAGAAGCAAACAACCAGAAAATTAGGTTTCTGGTCCCTGGTCAGTCACGAAACAGAGATGGAGGAACGTTGGCGATGCGGTGGACGGTGGCAGACAGTGAATACTTCATGCTTATGATATGCTAACCAAAAAATATAATTATATTGGTTGAATCTTACCAGAATGTTGAGCTTTCCGTGAAAGATGGTGGCAACAATTTCCATTAATTTATCACGCTGGTCACGCGATGCCATATCACATACTGATCCAGTCACATTAAATCCTTTACTCTTCCACTCTTCCAAACAAGGACATGCATGTGTAACAATTAGAGAACCAACCCTATGCCTCGGGTCCCTCCTGTCACTAGAGCTGTCATCCCATGAAGTGACCATGTTTTGTCTCTGAAGCTCAACTTTGTTTCACCCATTTTGCTAACAATCAATATGGGATTGGGATCCTTGATGGAACTGAAAAACAGAACACAGAATTGTTTTCTTGTAATTTGGTTGTGCGGTTGATAGAGAAACTTTTCGTATTTAACCTTAAAACAATTACTCTCAGAGTGTCAGCTGGTTGTGGTAGTAAATTCGTTCAATCTTATGTTATCAGGATTACTATGAAGAGGTGTCAGGTTTGAATTCTAAGAGTGAGTGGAACATGGATGACAAGTTGGAAAGAAATTGATAACTTGGAGGTTAGGTAAGTGTGTCGACTCATGAACTTGTTGTGTTAGAATTTTGGGTCACAAGCTCATTTATGTTTCTTGAATCTGTCAATAGGTGATATCAGAGTCATGACTCGTGGAGAAGACTTTACTGTGCTCAGCAGGGTCCTCTCCAACAATATATTATATATATAAAAGAAAAATGTTAACGAAGGTCGTTATTACATTGTTTAATGAATCAACAATAAAAATTATGTATTTAATATATCAAAAAAATGTTAAAATTAGTTTTTTAATACTTTTTTTATATAATCATTAACCAACATCTTAATAACACTGGCTAGCAAGATTCTGTATATAAATATGAGTAAAAAGATATTTATTCTAAACTTAATTATAAGAAAAAAAAATTAAAATTCACACTTATTAAGAAAATTAGTTAAGTTAGTTTAATTATCTTGATTTATGTAAAAAAAGAGAGTTAATTGTCTAGGAAATATGTAATGCTCCTGAAAAAGTAAATGGAGAATTGGTTTGATTGGTTAATTTTCTTGATTTTTGCAATAATAACATTTAATAGTATTGACTTGATTGATTTTTACTTATATTTGAATCTAAAAAATGTACCTACTTTTTACTTATATTTAGATCCAGAGAGAGTATCTCCTATACAAATTATTAAGTTCTTTAGTCCCCTCTGTCCTCTAGTATTCATTCATAGTAAATATTGACACCGACGAGATAAGATTTGAACGAATTCACGGGGACCACATATTCTCTTCCGGTCCGCATTTGACAACAACAAGAAATCTAGGGACCCGGATTCGTTCATGTCATAGGAGGGTCCAGCATTTGTTTTTTTTTTTTATTAACGGGCCAGATAAGTTTGGAAAAATTTAAAGCCATACTGCAAACCCATTGGATTTCTCTCCTCACACATCACAACCATTGATTTTGACTGGAGCGGTGCAGGACGGGACTGTAACAGGAGCGAATCCGCTTTCGAAATATAACTGGTACTAACTTTGGTTGTTTTCTTAGTTCGTATCCTGTTTTATGAAAACAGAAATGATATTTGTACACCCATTTCAGACTTTATTGGATACCATATAACATAATGATAATTATGTAAATATAAGTGTATAAGCTCACTATACTATCACCTCATACACACTTGAACTATACAGTGTCATAATATAGGTGTCCATCATAGATATTCATATTAACGTTGCTGTTATGAAAAATACTTCAGACAATTTATATATTTTATAATTAAACTCGAGGTTCAAAAAACAGTTTTATTTATATTTTATATAGAATATATTTATTCTATCTCAAAATATGAGAATATATATATATATATATATATATATATATATATATATATAATATTTCTACAAGTATTTCATTTCATGTGTTTACAAATTTTTTTAAAAAAAAACTTGAAACGCCACTTTCATATATAAAAAATTCCGACTTCGTTTCCTATTAATCTATTATCATATTTATTGATTTAACTTTTTTGAATACAATTGTTGAATTTTTTTGAAAAGTATGAAAATGACATTAGATTACAAATAACATGATAATAAATATAAATATATCCGTATATGTTAAATTTGAGTTATCATTTATGAATTTAAAAAGCATCTTATTAAAGGATACAACAACGACAATAATAATAAAAAGCTACGGCACCTAATTTTTCACTTTTGTTATATGTGGAAAATTTCTTAAATGTCTCGACTTTTACACCATACCATTTAATTTGTGATGATATTTCAGTCATAATATTAAAAATATTGTTACACTGAGAGACAACATAATTAGGTTGTTACATATTAAATAATACAGAAACAATAACAAAATGTAACTGAGAATATGAAAAATATTTCAATATACAAAGAAAAATTTCTTACTTCAAAAGTACATGATCTTTAGAAAGTAGAAACAAAAAAAATGGCAGTATTTTCCGATCTCTTGATTTTCTGATTTTTATCTCTCTATGACTTTTTTCTCTAAATTATTCAACGTTAAAACTACTTATTTTTTTATAAATAACAAATGGGCCCTAAATTGTGAAACCCCCGTCTTCAGTTATAATATGTCCAATGATGTATGAAGCAGTAGGAAGGCAAAGGAAAACAACTAGTGTCACTACAAAAAAAAGGTTATTTAGTGACCGAAAATAGTGACCGAATTTGTTGGTTGCTGTTTGCGACCGAAATGACGACCGATTGAAGGATCTAAATCAAACACTGATTAGAGTTGATATTGCGACCGAAATAGAGCGTAGCAGAGTTATCGGTCTCTATTTCGGTCGCAAAATAAAGGAAAGTAAAAGTCAAAAATTTATGACTTTATAGCGACCGAAATAGCGACCGAGTTAAATGCAACGGTTAAATTGTATTTATCTTTGCGACCGATAATAAATCGATCGCTAAACGGCGCGTAAAAAATTAAAATAGAGTGTGTTAGCGACCGAATTTTAGATCAGTCGCTAAATTTATGAATTCAAATTTCAAATCAACCCGTTTAGAGACCGAAATAGCGACCGAATGTTTCGGTCGCTAATATTAAAATCCCTAAATCCACCAGAACCCCCCTTTCTTCCCCATTTCACGAAACTTCTCTCTCTCGCTCATTCTCTCTTCCTCGCGAGCTCCGACCACCAGCCTCCAACCACCGCCATCAGGTAAGTTCTTTCCCTCTCCCTCTCCGTTTTTCTCTCTCTCTCCATCTCTGTCTCTGTCTCTCTCTCTCTCTCTCCGTCTCTAACCGTTTCTCTCTCTCTTAGGTCCGTCTTCCTCCGCACGTCCAGAGCAGCGCCACCACCGACACCACCAGAGCAGCACCACCGTTACCACCGCAGCACAGTAAGTCTTCTTCCCTTTGGCAAAATCAAATTATAATTCTTTGCTTACCTCACAGTCTCACATAATCTTGATCACAATTTTCATACTATGTTGGTAGATTTGGATTCTTCTTTGGTTTTTGGCATTTTTATATGCTAAATCTAATTGTTGTTTTATAAATACATGCCATAAATTGAGGTTAAAAGTATTTTCATGTTCTAATTGTCTTATCTCTAAATATTGTAACAAAACATACAAAGTACCATCGGTCCTTTTCTTCACCATTTTAGAACACTTGTTGCATCCTTGATAAAACCAATTATAGTCCTCAATAATCTCGTGAATTGCTGCAAGTGTTGTTACCCTTCTAGGCTATTGAAATCAAAGTAAGTGATCAACGGATGTAGCTGAGAAAATTTGTTTAACAAAACTGAAAAAACTGGTATAATTTGTAACCTACTTTGATTCTCTGATTTCAATTAGAGTTTTTCTGAGATTAGGATCACAAAGGATATTCTTAGATGAGTTCCTACTTCGAAATGTAAGCTGACTTGTGGATTGTGTTGCACCGAAACATTGAATGGAATGTGTAACACCCTGTATTTCACTGTTTTAAATAACAGTAATACATATAAATATGGTTATAAATTTATTAGAGTTTTATAAAATTATTTTAAATAAACGGAGTTCACCACTCAATCCTACTTGAGTGTAGGAAGCTACGATTAAAATTTAGGTTGGAAAGTCAGGCGAAACCCGGCCTGTGAATTCCATTGACAGTATAATAATACTGCTCAAAAGACCTAATTTTAATTCGTGAACGAAAGACTTAAGTTTAGTATTTTATTTTCTACAATTCTATATTTTTAGATTTATTTCAGAAAAAAAAAATTACGTTTTTTCTGGCGAAACACGTAATCGGGTAGACGACGGAGGGGATTTTGGAGTTCCTAAGAGCCGATAGAGGGTTTACCTTAAGATTTTGAGATGATTCAAGGGGATGAATCATATTTTTAAGTCTAGAAGTTTTTTCAGGGTTAAAGTGAAAATTTGGGAATTTTACACTTAAGCCCCTGAACTTTCTGTAAATTACCCTTTTGTCCCTAAATTAGTTTTTAAGTTTTTTCAAGTGGATTGGGCTATAATTCTTGTTTCCAATCTCAAATGGTCGTGGCTTAGAAGCCCAAACTTTTCTAGTTCATGGTTTGAGTCCATAAAGCTTAATTGAAACTATATAAGTTTCCTATCTTAAGTCTAATGCTTAAATTTTCAAGTGGGCCCCACAAGAATGAACCCAAGCCCAAAATTACCAAGCCCATACGCAAGCCCATGAGGATTTATGGCTGCCTCATTTGTTGTTGAATCAATTTTCTAGAGTTTTCCAAAAGTTTCCACATTTTTCTACATTATCCTTGATTTTTCCACAATGTTCTTGATTCTTCTCAAATTCTTGAATTATCCAACAAAGTCAAGATAAGCTAACATTTAATGTGGCAAAATCATCATCATGACACTTTCTTGACAATTTGCAAACTAGTCCTTCAACTTATGGAATCTTTGCAAAGTGGTCATTAGAACTTAATTGCATTAGAATCCTTTAGCAAGACAACTCATCATCATCTAGATCCTTCCAAGAGTGGCGCAAGCAAGCTCTATAAATACCATACTCTCACTTTTCACTTAGTTTCTTTTGCTGTTTGTTCCAAAACCCTAAAGTTCATAAGTTCCTTAGTGATAGATTTGTGAAGCAAGTTTCTTGGATTTCCTTTGTCTTTGATCTTCAAGAGGTAAATCCTAATCTTCTTTCTTAATCATGCCTATGTTATTTAGCAAGTTTCTTGATTCAAGGCTTAGATCATAGTTGGTCATCACTTTAAAGTTTCTAACCCTAGAACTTTGAAAAGTCATAATAAATTCTAGAAAAAATCCAATGATGATGAAACTACTTTCTATCTTCTTGATATCATGTATATTATCTAAATCCAAGAGCATGATGTAATCAAAAATTTCTTTCCTAAAAACCTAGCCTTGGCCGAATCTAGTAAAGTAGGTTTGGTAGAGTTTTGTTCATGTGTTGTCATGTATGATCATGTATTCTATATGGCATGTATGTCTACACACTCAAATCCATGTTAGTTTTTTAAAATGAAAATCTTTACTCAAAAATCCCTATGTTGGCCGAAACCCTAGGTGGTTAGATTTGTTGAGTTTTTGTTCATAATTTTCCTTAATGATCATGTTAATCAAACTATTAGTATGTATGCCTAATAAATCCAAGTTGGTTTATTAAACTAAGAACCCTAGCCCTATAAACATGTTGAGGCTGAATCCTTGTATAAAAGAGTTTGGAAGTTTTGAGTTTGAAACTTAGTTGTTTAGTCACTAATCTATGATTTAGGTTAATCAAGGATCATTAATCCATGACTTAATCATGATTAGGAATTTTAGTTAGTCAAAAACCTAGAGGCCGTGACCATGTAGTAGGGTTTTAGGATGTTTTTAGTTTCTTGAATTGTGATTGTTTGATTGTAATGGTTGAAGGTTAAGTATAAAGCGGTGTACGTGAGTTTCCGGCTTCCGACAAATTTAATTCAACTTGCTGTGGATCTTCGAGAGGTAAGAGGGGTTACCTGACGGATTATTCGGATGACCATATGTCCATGTTTGTGGTTTGTATACATTGTTTATGTGGTTATGGTGTCTGGTCTGTTTTGTTTGGCTATGTGTTTCTAGTTGTTTATCTGTGTTTTAGTTGTTTCTCTGCTTATAATTTATTTAATTATCTGCTGCAGTAGTATCGTATATTGTTATGATGCATGATCTGCCTGGTGATATAATTTTTGTTGATGTTGGATGTTGTTTGTGAGGCCTGACAGTGGTCAGTGCACAACCGATTAATCAGATAAAAGATTTAATAAGCTATGAAGAATTATATTCAATGTTTTATGGGAAATGTTGGAATATAATAGAGGTGGAAAATATTATTTTGGAAAAATAATGAATTTTGAGAAATATTATTATTTTAATGATTTGTTAGTGTAAAAGTAATTTAGGAGTCACGATGAGAGCGTAACCGTGAAATTTTTTTAGTACTGCTGATTTTTATGCAAGAAATTATGTAATATTATAAAAAGTTATTTTGTTAAATTAATATTCGAAAATAATTTATAAAAATAAAAAAAATAATATAATATAATAAAATATTATTAAAGTCAAAGTTTGACTTTAAAAACATTTTCTTGGAAAATGATAAACAACGACAAGTTTTGAAATTATTTACAGTGGAAGTTGAAAAATAGCAGTACTTGTTTTAAGAAGAAATTTAATATGAATCGATTTAAAGAGTTGAAGTTTCAGTAAAAGAGTTTTAAACGATTTGACGTTTTATAAATGATTTGACGTTTTATAAACGAATTACAAGTAGAAAGAAATTAAGGTGAATGAGTTTTACTTAATGACTTAAAAGATGATATAGAACTTAGTAACCGAGACGTCGGGGTACTAAGGTTAGTGATGTTGTAGATTGGGTATCTACTTAAAGAGGTTAAAACATTTTTTTTTAGATGTTTTCTACTACCACGAACCTAAGCCTGAGGCATCAGTCTAGGGTTTGTGATTGAGCACTCGGACTTAGAGGTCCTGTGTTTTAATGAAGTTTTTAAAAAGGTTTAAATTATGGTTGGTCAAAAGCTTTGGAGCGCTTTGACAAAGAAAGACATAACACAAAGAAAAGTGTCGAGAACAAATGTTTTCTTGCATGCATATGGCATACGTGCTGTGATTCTACGAGTGATTATCTTGTGGCGTCAAGTATATCATGCTATGATGTTCCTCATTGTGCTCGGGGTTTGGACAATGAGACCCCATCTACGAGGTTATCACTGTGCCACGATGTTGGACAGTGTGCGATGGGCGTGCCTGTGGCGGTGTTCCTGTGGCAATCGAGTCTGACCAACTCATCAAGAGGTTGGGATATCTCATGAGATTATGTATGAATGTTTAGATGATGTATTGAAGTGTTCATGCATTCAGATTTTAAAAACGACGATGTTCGGGTGTGAGACCCTTTGATATATTGTGTTGTATGCCAATTTAAATATGATAAATTAACTGATCTGGGTTTGTATATGTTTTGTTGTGTCGTACATATGGTTCTCGTGTTATGATCAAATTGTCGGTTTCTCACTCTTGCATATTTTATTTGTGGTTTCTCTTTTGGGTTCTACGTGGTGAAATTCAGATGAACCTCTTAAGGACTATGGCGTCTGGAAGAAGAAGGAGGTGTAGTTCGAGAAATGTTGATGCTGTTTCTTTTGTCATAGTGTTTTGACCAGCTTAGGTTTAAGTTCAGTTATGTTTTGGGAATAATCTTTTTATTACAAATGTTTAAGTGTGAAACTTATGAGGCAGTATAGCTGTATGATATATATATGTATCTATATATATAGATATATCTAAGTGTGGTTATGTGAACGTTGTTGTGATGATGTTGAAAAGAAAAAAATTTATCACCCATTTTGGTTAAGACAAACGTTCATAAAACATTATTTTCCGAAAGCAACCAGAAAATTAAGTTTTTATTTCCGCAAACGGGTAGCCATGTGATGACCCGAGTATGGGTGTCACAGAATGGCTACAAATATATAAAGTAAAAGTAATATTTTTTTAATAAGAAATGTATAGAAGGAATAAAACTGATATGTACACAAATTAAACTTGAGGCATACATATTCATCAATGCAGCTGCCTCTGGTATAGCTGGATTCATCGGGAATTTTATTGTGTTCCATGAAGTAATGAGTGAGTTATGGCCTATAAATTTTTTGATGAGTTGAATTTGTTATAACAAATAAAATATAAATTAAAGGAATGATATATGTTTAAAGCAGTATAAAAGATTAGAATAAGTAGACATTAGAAATAAATGTTAATAATGGTGAAGGAATTATTTTTATAGTAAATACCTCTATAATGAGTGATTCGGGCAAGTTGCAAAACTACCACTTTAAGTTGGTTATTTCATCCACAGTTGGCAAATTATATACTCTAGAATCATTGTTCCTCTTTCTAATCAACCTCAATTTCAAGTTAGGAACTTGTTGGCCAGCAAGCATATCTCTTGTCATTCTGAAGACTTTGGCTATATGATTATAGGAATCAAACCATATCCCATCTTTCCAAAATCAAGACGTTCAATGGCAGAGGGTTCCATGAGTTGTGGAAGAGAGGAGGAGTTTCAGTTTCCTGAATAGGAAAGATTTTGTTGGTGTTGCTTTGTCTTTATACATAAATAAGATAAAGGATGATATGATATGCTATTTTAATGCAATAAAAAAAGAAAAAGAAAAGTCTAAGCTATAAATTTTGATAAATGGATAGAATAATATATCCACTTGGGAGGAGAGAGAAGGGGATAAGGTTGTGAGTGGGAATGATGGCATGGCAGATAGGAGAGATGGCTTGAGAAGAAGAGAGAGGGATATGGGTATCTGTGTCATCAACGAATGAGATCAACCAAACCATTTTTGTGTTTCATTGTTTTTTTTAATAAGCAGTTGCAGTACCATGATATAACTTCCCAACTCTGCATGGATCCAAAAGTAAATTATAACTCTTTTAAGTGAAAATCTCAATATGAAATTTGGTTTTTAAAAATATATATATCAAATTAGTATAAGGTTAAAGTAATATTATCAAATGTTGTCATTTCAACTCTGACACGATTATTTTTATTTATGCATTATAGGTCCTTGTCTGATCTTCGTTGTTCGCGGCTCCTCCCTTATCCTTACTTGGTTTTGCTTTGTCGAATAGGCAAGTTCTCTCAATACTCTCTTTTAAGGTTTTGCTTTGTCTAATAGGTACTGATATGTGTGGTGCTTCTAATGTATTATGTGAATTATCGTGTTGTTTGGTAGTGGAGAGCTGAGCTCAATAGGATGTGATCTTGTCTGATTGTATACTGATAATTTAATGTTTATGCATATGTTTGTCAATATGTGTTGTTTGTTAGTGGAGAGCGGAGCTCAATAGGATGTGATCCTGTCCGAAAGGCGGGATGCTGGTTGTGTGCTGATAATTTAGAAATTATGCATGTGTTTGACAATTAACTGCTACTTGTTAGTGGAGAGCGGAGCTCAATAGGATGTTTGCTACAATATTTTATCTAAGTTTGTATTGATTTACGCTGCAATTTACATAAGCTCAACAATGTTGCAATATTTATAGGTTAATGGTTTTATTTTCTGTTAGAGTTAATAATTAATTTACGAAAGTCTTAGTTTCCTATTTGAGATTCAATATTAATGAGCATGCGTAACTTATCAAGGTATGCATGCTCATTGTATTGAATCTTGAATTGTCCAAGTGGGACAGTTTGAGAAAAAACTTTTTTACACTCGTACAATAGTCATTTCCATGTTCAAATGCCTTATATATATACTTGTTGAAATCTCGGTCTGATGCATTTCCTTTTGTTCTCCTGGTGCATACTTGATCGCGGTGATTCTCACCGTGCTCGAGTCGTGTACTTGGAGACCAATGGGAAATGCTGTCGAAATTTTGTTAAGCATAAGGTATTTGAATAAGGGAATAACTATTATTATCCGAGTGTGGTAAAGGTTTCTTCTCGAATGGGATAGGTTCATACCTTGTCATAAGAACGAGATTGATGGAGTTATTGGAATGCACCGTAATATATAAGTGTTATTGTAGGATTGGTCAGGCTATTTAATTGCCAACAATGGATATTCCGGAGAATCGGAAATGGATGTATCGTAGGTTGGATCGGAAAAAACGTTTAGGGAAGAGTATAGAGTTGGAGTGGGTGAGTTTATAGAGTTTGCTGTTAGCCAGGAGAGATTTATACGGCTGGGCGGTGATCATTTGAGGTGTCCTTGCAAAAGATGCAAGTGTCAATCTTTCAAAAGTGTGGATGGAGTTGTAGTCGATCTTTATAAGAAGGGCTTCATGCCTGATTACTATTGGTGGAGTAACCATGGTGAGACGTTGCCTGATTTAAACCCGATTGTGTTTGAAGGTTCGTACTATGGAAGTGGTGACCGGAGGGAAGAATTGAATCCATACGAGCAGATGATAATGGATCATGCTGGACCATCGGTTGGTGTTGTACTAGAAGAAGATGGGGGAGAAGATGGTGGAATGGGTTCCCAATACATAAAGGAGAATCCGAATCCCGAAACTCAAAGATTCTATGATATGCTGAGTGCTGCACGATCTCCATTGTGGGAAGGATGTCGGGAGTACACGGAGTTGTCGATATGCATGGAATGGTTGAGTATCAAATCTGACTACAATATGCAAGAAGGCTATTTTAATCGCCTCACCAAGTCAATGTCCAATGCGTTGCCAGAAGACAATCGGATGCCTACTAGTTTTTATCATGCTAAGAAGTCGGTGGAAAATTTGGGTCTGGGGTGTTTGAAAATTGATTGTTGCCCGAATGGATGTATGTTGTACTATAAGGATGATTCAGTGGAAAGCATAACATGTTGTCGATTTTGTGGTGCGGATCGGTATAAGACAACCACTAGGATGGGCATTGAGAAGAAGAGGTCGCTAAAAAAGATGTGGTACTTTCCGCTCGTGTCAAGACTTACAAGATTGTACTCTTCGATGGCCACTGCAGCTCACATGAGGTGGCATAGTGAGCATGAGAGGGAGCAAGATGTCTTGTGTCATCCATCTGATGGAGAAGCTTGGAAGCATTTTGATAGGGTTCATATGGCATTTTCGCAGGACCCTTGGAATGTCCGATTGGGGTTATCTACTGATGGATTTAATAATTTTGGGCAGTCTGGAAAAGCATACTCTTGTTGGTCGGTTATCCTGACTCCGTACAATCTTCCCCCTAGGATGTGCATGAAACGGGAGTTTATGTTCCTAACAGTCATAATTCCGGGTCCGTCTAATCCAAAAGGTAAGATTGATGTGTACTTGCAGCGCTGATAGATGAGTTGACGATGTTGTGGAATGATGGTGTGTTGACATATGACATATCTTTGAGGCAGAATTTCATCATGAAAGCAGCTTTGATGTGGACGATCAACGACTTTCCCGCCTATGGGATGATGTCGGGTTGGATGACCGCGGGGAAGCTTGGATGCCCAATATGTATGGAGTGATCGAAGACATTCATGCTTAAAAACAGTCGAAATATCTCATATTTTGATTGTCATCGTCAATTCCTTCCAGAAGATAATCCTTATAGGCGGAACAAGAATGCATTCAAGAAGCGTTGTGCAGAGACACACCGCCTCCTCCACGTTTGACTGGTCCTAATGTATGGCGCAAAGTACAGTACTTACCGCTCGTCCATGAATCCCAAGGAGAACATATTCCTGATTATGGCGTCAACCATAATTGGACAAAACAAAGTATATTTTGGAGGTTGTCGTATTGGAGGACGCAGCTACTCCGTCACAACATTGATGTCATGCATACTGAGAGGAATGTGTTTGACACTGTGATGGACATCAAGGGGAGGACAAAGGATACAAATAAAGCCCGATTGGATCTGGCTAAAATTTGTAATCGGAAGGAGCTTGAGTTGCAGGACGGTGGTCGTGGCAGACTTATCAAACCGAAGGCAAGTTATACACTAAGCAAAACACAGAAAGTGGCCGTCTGTAAGTGGGTTAAAGAACTAAAGTTACCAGATGGGTATGCTTCCAATCTGGGTAGATGTGTTGACATTAAGGAAGCAAAGTTACATGGAATAAAGAGTCATGATTGCCATGTGTTCATGCAACGACTGCTTCCAATTGTGTTCGACGCATTACCGAAGCAAATTTGGAACCCACTTTTTGAGCTTAGCCACTTTTTCAGGGAGCTTACATCGACAACACTAAATGTGAATCAATTAAAGGATATGAAAGTCAAGATACCCGTTTTGTTATGTAAGCTGGAGCAAATCTTCCCGCCGAGTTTCTTTGATTCCATAGAACACCTGCCAGTTCATCTACCTTACGAAGCAAGAGTTGGTGGCCCAGTCTAATACCGCTGGATGTATCCATTTGAGAGGTAAACAACATCAACTATTTTACTTAATACATATGAAATTCACGAACACGAAATCGTAGTTTAGCTTTCCCTAAAACTAGTAATTATTTGTATGTATCCCTCTTTAATAGGTTCCTGCACTCCCTTAAATACAAAGTCAAGAACAAGGCACGAGTGGAGGGTTCCATTTGTGAAGCATACTTAGTAGAGGAGACTTCCACTTTTGCCTCTTATTACTATCCGGACGAAGTTAACACGAGAAGGACAAGGATGCCTAGAAACATTGATTCGGGCGAAGGAAGTTCAACTAGTCCTCTTATATCAATATTCAACTATCCGGGCAGATTTAGTGGTGCAACACCCCGATTTTCGCTGCTTCCTAATATCGATAATAAATATATAAACATATATATTTTTATCCGAGACTCAAAATGATTTTGGGTAAACCACTATCATTTCTACATCATGGTTTATATCATAGAGTTACGATGAAATCTTGGGTTGAAAATTCAGACGGAACCCGGTCTGCATTTTCACTGACAGTAAAAGTTTACTGCTCAGAAAACCTAATTTTAATTCGTGAACCAGATGAAAATGTTTTTATCGTATTTACTACGATACTGGAAGTTTTGAAAAATTTAGCGTAAAAATTAAAATATTATATTTGCTGCGGGCGAATCCCGGCCCGCGAATTTTATTGACAGTATAATTATACTGCTCAAATGACCTCATTTTTACTCGTGAACGAAAAACTTAGGGTTTTTATTTAATTTCCTATGATTTTGGTTATTTTGAAATATTTCACTAAAAAGTGAAATATTATATTTTATCCGGGTGTCATATTGAATCGGGGAAGCAACGGGGCAGATTACGGAATTTCCGGGAGCCGCTAACGGATGATACCAATGAGTCAAATATGGTGAGTCACCCATGTGAACACATTAATGGTGCACATGGCCTCATGATGACAATTTCTATGAAAATTGCATTTTGGTCCTTGAACTTTCTTTTAATTGCACTTTGGGCCCTAAGTTAGTTTCTATGTTTTTCCAAGTGAATTGGGCCAGAATCTTTGCTCCAAACCCATTAGAGGACCGTGGCCTTGATGCCCAAATTCTTTGTCCATGGATTAAATTTCTTGAAGCCAATTGAAATCACATAAGTTTCCTAAATTATGTTTATGCCTTAAGCATTTTGGTGGGCCAAAACAATTAAATCCAAGCCCAAAAACCCATGACCCATGCGCAAGCACAAGGAGGAGTGGTGGTTGTCCTTAACTTGGATGAGCCAAGTTTATTCTTGAACATTCCACACTATTCTCCAATAATCTCCAAAGTTCTATATAAATCTAAAAAACTCCAAAGCATTCTAGACTTTTCCCAAAAAGCTTCAAGAAAATTCAAAAAGATGAGTCACAATGTGAACACATTAAGTGTTGCACATGGTCATCATTCCAAACTATTGGCAATTTGCAAAATAGTCCTTATACTTTTGGAATTTTTGCAAAATGGTCCCTAGGAATTAATTGCACTTAAATCCTTGGAAAAGCCACCTCCTTTCCACTTAATCCCTCAAAAGTGGTGCAGCCACATCCCTATAAATACCCTCCCTCACATTTCATTTTCTTCCTATTGCCTTTTGTTTCAAAAACTTATAAGTTTATAAGCTTTTCTAGCATCACTTTGTGAAGCAAGTTCTTGGATTTCACTTGTCTTTGATCTTCAAGAGGTGAATCATATTCTTCTTCCCTAATCATGTCTATGTTCTTCAATAAGTTTCATGATTCAAAGTTTATTTCATCTATGTTCATCACTTTTAAGTTTCTAGATCTAGAACTTTGAAAATTCATAACAAATTCTAGGAAAATCTCATGATGTTGAAACCACTTCCTATGTTCTTATAATCATGTATATTGTCTGTATCTAAGAGCATATGATGATCAAAAATTTTCTTCCCTCGAAACCCATCTTGGCCGAATCCTAGAGGAAAGGATGGATGGAGTTTTTGTTCTTGCTTTTGATGTATGATTATGTCTTTCATCATACATACTTGTATACTTGTTGAATCCTAGTTGGTTCATTAAACTAAAAACCCTAACCCCGTGTTCTTGTGTTGGTCGAATCTACCTATTAGAGGATTAGGATGGTTTTGATTCTTAACTTTGTTGTTTAGCCTTAATCCATTTCCTTAAGTATATTAGGATCATTAATCCATGACTTAAGCAAATTTGGAGATTTTGAGCCACAAAAACCCTAAGAGGCCGTGACCTATTAGAGAGGATTAGGTGTTTGTTTAGCTTGTTTTGATTGGTTGTTTGGATGTGTTGTTGAAGGTTAATTGTTTTACGGCGTACGAGGGTTTCCGACAATCGACAGAGTTCTTTTAATTTCACTGAGGTGCTTCAAGAGGTAAGGGGAGCTTACCTGAGGGATTTTCTCAATAACTAATTGCTTTTAGTGTGGTTATATGATTTATATGTGGTTGTGGTTATTTGTTTATGTTGTTTACGTTGTGTTGTTTATCTGTGTATCGGTGATTGATCTACTTTTAATTTATTTAATTATTTGCAGTAGTATATTATATTGCTATGATGCATGATCTGCCTGGTGATATAATTCTGATGATGTTGTTGAATTTTGAATGTAGTTTGAGAGGCCTGACAGTGGTCAGTGCACAACCGATTAATCAGATAAAAGCTTTAATGAGTTGTGAAAATTATATTCAACGTTTTATGGGGAATGTTGAAATATAATAGTGGTGGAAAATATTATTTTGGAAAAATAATGAGTTTTGAGAAATATTATTATTTTAATGATTTATCAGTGTAAAAGTAATTTATGAGTCACGGTGAGAGCGTAACCGTGAAATTTTTTTTGTACTGCTAATTTTTACACAAGAAGTTCCGTAATATTGTAAAAAGTTATTTAGTGAAATTAATATTCGAAAATACCTTATAAAAAAATAATAATAATATAAAAAAATATTTAAAAAAAGTCAAAGTTTGACTTAAAAACATTTTCTTGGAAAATGATAAACGACGGCAAGTTTCGAAATTATTTACGAGGAAAGTTTAAAAACAACAGTACTTAATTTAAGAAGAGATTTAATCTGAAATGATTTAATTTTTTTAGAGTTGAAGTTTCAGTAAAAGAGTTCTTGATGATTTGACGTGTTACAAACGAATTTCAAGTAAAAAGGATTTTCGGTAAATGAGTTTTACTTAACGACGTAAACGACGATATAGAACTTAGTAACCGAGATGTCGGAGTACTAGTGTTCTTATGACCTTGTCTTATTTTAGATTTGCTTTTCACAGACAAAAATGATGTAAAACGATGATATGGAACTTAATAATCGAGACGTCGGGGTATTAATGTTCGTTGTGTTGTAGACTGGGTATTTACTTGAAGAAGTTAAAATGTTTTGAGATGTTTTCTATTACCACGAACCTAAGTCTGATTGCAAGGTCTAGGGGTTTCGTGATTGAGCACTCGGATTTTGAGGTCCTGTGTTGTTAATAAAAGTTGTAAAGATGTTTAAAACGATGTTGAGTCGTAAGCTTTTGAAAGCTTCGATGTTTAAAACGATGATGCTTTTGAGAGATTCGATGTTTAAAACGATGATGGGTTGTAAGCTTTTGAGAGCTTTGACAAATGAAGATACAACGCAAAGAAAAATGTTGAGAATAAAATGTTTTTCTTGCATGCATTTGGCAGACGTGCCATGATCAAACGAGTGATTACCTTGCGGCGTCAAGGTAGATCATATCAACGATGTTCTTATTGTCCCGGGTGGACAATGAGGCCCCATCAACGTTGATATCACCTGTGCCACGATGTTGGACAGTGTGAGATGGGTTTTGGCTGCATGCCTGTGGCTGTGTGCTGGTAACTATCGAGTCTGATCAACTCATCACGAGGTTGGAGATATCTCATGAGATTAAATGTGAATGATTAGATGATGTGTTGAAGTGTTCATGCATAGTTTTCCAACGTTGACGTTTGGGGTGTGAAACCCATTGATAAACGAGATGCTATATTATGAATGCTTATGTTGTTATAAACATGTATATGTGTATATGCCTTCTTTGTGTTGCACTTTTAGTTATGGTGATAAATCCATATATTGGCGTCTTACCCTTACAAACATATCAGAATCGTACAAGGGGTATGATCTCTACAAGAAGAAGAAGGCTGTCTAGTTCGAGGCATGCTGTGCTGCTCCTATTGATTGCAGGGTCTGTTAGTTACGACCAACTTAGGTCCTATTGTGTTATATTATGTTTTGGGAATAAACTAAACCGATAATGATCTAGGTGTGAAAACATACGAGGCAATATAGTTGTATGACTTATATACCTTTTGTATTTAAGTGTGATTTGAGTACGTTGTTGTTGTTATGAGGTTAAAAAGAAGAATAAAAAAATTTATCACCATATTTTGAAAAGATAAATGTTGAGAAAACATTATTTTTCGAAAGCAACCAGAAAATTAAGTTTTATTTCCGCAAACGGGTAACCATGTGATGACCCGAGTTAGGGTGTCACAAGTGGCAAATCAAAAGGATATTTCTTGGAGTAGCGTGACATTAATGTTGCTCATCTATATATCCTTCAAAATTGTGAAGAGGTGGCGCCATATTTAGTGTAAATTTCTACAATGTCTTTTATAAGTTCAATTGACATTTATGATTATTAATCGTCCTGCTGTTAATCTCCCATATGTAGGATGTACGGCAATTTTCTAAGGGATCTCCAACCTGACATTTCAAACGATCAGGTTGATCGAGAAATTACTTCTCACTTTGCTACGTGGTTCAGTAAATATGTAGGTTAAGCATCTTCATTTGTTGCAATACATTTTATCTCCTTAAATATATAGCATGTATAAGAATAATATAATATTTGATTTTTTAGGTACTAGATCCAGAAAACAATGTTCAAAATCCATTGTTGACAAATTTGGCATGGGGGCCTAACAGATGGGTTACATCATGAAATACTTATATTGTAAATGGATATAAATTTAACACAAAAACATGGAATGAAGGAATGCAGTCGTGTAACTATGGTGTTTGTGTGCGAGCCACTGATGGCAATGTAGAGGATGATTTCTATGGGGTTCTAACTGACATCCTTGAACTTGATTATACCGGTTTCCCCGTGATGAAGTTAGTTATCTTCAAGTGTGATTGGTTTGATCCTACTCTTGACGTAGGGATAAAAATCGATAAAAAATATGGTATTGTTCAAGTTAGGCTGTCTCGAAGGTATAATAAGGCGTACGACCCATTCATTTTTTCACACAACAGCGGATCAGGTTTATTACTCGCCATATCTCGAAGGACATCAAGGCTGGTTGGGTGTTATTAAGATAAAGGCTCGCAGTATAATTACTGATAATGTAATCAACCAGCCTGAAAAAGATGCTCCGTACCAAGATGATGAGTTTTCAAGACCCCACGTACCGTTGCAAATTACGTCGGACATTATTGTTAATTCTCTGGCGGACATTTCCGGAAATGGGGAAGAAGTTGAAAGAGAGTTAATGGATCAATCCGAGTTGGACGCATCTAGCGAAGACACATTCCGATCAAGTGAGACTGATGAGAGTGAGGGTGAATTTAGTGACGGAGATTCTACTTAGGTAATTTATTTATGTCATAATTCATTGTGTAAATGTCATTCTACTTAGGTAATTTATTTTTGTATTATTTACACTGTTGTGTAATCATCTTTTCATTTTTTACACAGATGACAGATTCCTCTAGAGGTAGGGGTCGTCGTGGAGATCGTGGCAGAGGTCGTGCTGCGAGAGTCCCTTCAGCGGCCGACCCACAGCCTTCAGATCGAGACCACCCTACCAGCACCTGTGGATGGGACACCTCAGGGTGATGGAGTTGCACCCCTTACCCAGCCTCATGTGGTCGGGACACAGGCTGCACCCTCATCATCCACACCTATGACAGGACCATCATCATCATCAGGACAGGAGAGTCGTGGTCCATCCGACAGGAGGATTCTTCTTATCCCCAGGGGATAACGAGTAAGCTAATTTAATTTTTTAATATATATAAAGTATCGTTAATTTCTTTTTACTTGTTTTTTTAATTTATTTATAACATTTATTAATGATCTAATTTTGCTGCAGCTATCTGCCCGCAAAGGGCCCTTCTGATTCGATATCGAAGATCCTGCGACACAAGTTTGATGGTCCATGGCCTACATGGAAGGCCATCCCAGGGGGCCATAGGGATCAGTTGTTTCTAGAGTTTAAGGTAACAATTTATTAAGTTATTTAAATCAAATTTACATTATATATATATACACACACACACACACACACAAATTTCCTAACAACTGTACGTTGCAGAAAGAGTATAGGTGGGACGTAGCTTTAGAGGGTCTCGTCAGGGACATATTTGAGCATCAAGGCTCACTAGTCATGAAGAATCTGACGAACAAGCTGAGGAAGGGTAAGACTAAGGAGAAGTGGGTGGATCCTGAGATCAGGAGGCAGTTGGACCAGTACTGGGCTACTGAGAAGTTCCAGGAGATCCAGGCCACAGCTCGACATAATCGAGCTTCCGATGGTGGCGCATGTGCTTGGACCGGCGGGTCTAAATCAGCCGCCGCCCACTACGACGAGCTGGTAATACATTAAAATTTTGACTTATTATACTATTTAATTAATTAGTTTTCATTTTTAATTATTCTTATGAATTTAAGATTACATTTTTCTGTGCAAAAAGCACAGAAACAGC
The DNA here is from genome assembly GCA_030762895.1 of Sophora flavescens. Taxonomy (NCBI): domain Eukaryota; kingdom Viridiplantae; phylum Streptophyta; class Magnoliopsida; order Fabales; family Fabaceae; genus Sophora; species Sophora flavescens. Next base: position 248,221,421 of record CM061063.1, on the reverse strand, counting down.
GGGCCCCCACTGCTATGGAGTTGGTGGAGAGGACGAAGAAGTTAAAGTCGGGGACATGGGTCAACGACAAGGCCCGTAACAATGCTGTAAGCAAAAAAAAAATTTAGTGTTTACTTGTAATTTATTACAAATGATTTGTTAATATTGATTATAATTTTAACTAAATCTCTTCAACTATACTTTGTAGGTGGGCTTCAACGAGAAGAACGACGATGCCATATCACGTGCCTCACAGTCACAAGATGAGGCCTTGACTGGTGATGGGCCCAGTTCTCCTATCTCCGTCGACGATAATGCCATTTATTCGGAGGTCGTCGGGGGCAGGAACAAGAAGGGGCACGTGTATAGCCTCGGACACCTGGGAGGCGAGTTTATCGCTTCATCATCCGGCACGCCTGCTCTTTCCTATGCCGATACCGTCCCTCAGGAGCAGTTCAACCAAATGCAGGACACCATCACGCAGTTGAACGCGGAGCTTCGGGAGAAGAGCGAGAGAGAGCAGCAGATGGCGAACCAGATTGCACACGCTTGACTCGAGCACACCAAAGAAATGATGCAGACGAGCATCGATCGGGGCGACATCACGCGGCCGGTGTTGGAGCAGATGAGGATCCAGACTCCGATTGCTCGGATGATGCTCGCGGTTGTGCCGCTCGCCGCCGCTCCTCCTCGGTTCCACCGCCAACTACTAATGCTGCTACTGCAGAGGACGATCAGATAGCAGACGTCGGTGGTACGGACGCTGAGGATGATTGGATTCCTCCATCTCCCCCTCATCATGACTGAATTTTTTTGTCATATTTTTGACTTTAAACGATTCTTGTATGAAACTTTGGATTATTTTATATATATATATATATATTCATTATTTCTTATGATTGTATATTTCATTAGTAATTTGGTGTGTTTTGTTAGTATTTTTGCTAAACTTTAAAGAAAAACAGAAAAAATTTATTATTTTAAAAATTAAATTTTTAAAAAATTTAATAAAAACTAGTTTAGCGACCGAATTAGAAACCAATAATTCGGTCGCTAAACTTTAGTTACCATTAACAGATTGTGGTCTAGCGACCGAAAATCCGTCGCTAATATAGGTTAACAGTAACCAACATTTGCGACCGAATTAACGACCGATAATCGGTCGCTACAAACGGTTACCCAAACAATGCGACCAACCGTGTAGCGACCGTTTTTTATTATTTAGCGACCGAATTATTATTTTGGTCTCTAAAAGCTTAGCGACCAGGTTATCAGCCACCACCATGAATCGGTCGCTAACTTAAATAGCTATCGAATTAGAAAGTTTAGCGACCGAATATGTCGGTCGCTAAACAATTCTTTTTTTGTAGTGTGTCGATATATCTTTAGGTTCTCCGATGCAACCAACAGGCATTTGAGACATTATATCATCTGCGACAACATTCGCTCCATAAACTTTCTATAGCAAGAACATCTACAACAGAGATTATGTGCATCATTGCAAAATTACTAATATATATAACATGGTGATGCGATTGGTATCTATATGAATAAACAAACGTTTATGCAACTTTTAACATATATAAAAAAAATGTTTATGCATTTTCATGGGCCATAATGCAAAGCAATATATGGTTAAACTTAAATAAACAAAGGATTAATCTAGTCAAAATAAATAAATAAATAAACAAAAGATTAAGGTAGTATGCCCTATTTTACATTGACATTTACCTTTTTTTTGGGGGGGATTTGGAACCTCCCTAATTAGCCATTTGAGTCAAGTGAGTCCACCAGAATATCCCTATGGCTCCTACCCTTCGGGCCTTCTATGAAACTAATTTCTGGTTCGACTGATTGAGTAGAGTTTTACTCCTTGGTTCTCAACTTCCTAATGAAGGTGACTCCGCAAGGATTCGAACCCAGGTTCTGTAGGTTCTCCTCCTTATGGGAACAAGTTACTTTCACTTGACCAACACTCCTTATAGACTTTTTATTTTGATAATCAACGATAATATTGCTTTGTTAAAATATATTGGATCACAATAAGAAAATTGGTGATTAGCTATGACAAATTTAGTAGCTAATTCGTAGCTAATCTCTAGTAAACAAATTTAGCAACATATTTACTACGAAATTGCTACTTAATTGGTGGTAGCATAATTTGAGAGACAAATTAGCTATGAAAAGTTTTCAAATTACATTGAAGTAGTGCTTGTATATCATGGACACTATTATCTTAGGCACTTAAACTAGGCACATCTAATATAAAAGTAAACAACAATATTTTTGAAGCAATGCTTGTATATCATGCTCAAATAGAAGAAAACAAAAAGGTCACTAATTTCATATTGTGCTCCAACTAAAATAAAACAGTTCAAACATCACCATTCAGACTAAATGACTCCGTGTCTATAATTCTATTGCAATAGGACAAGTTGAGGTTTATCAACTTCTTGCATCCACTTGTGAGTGCTGCTAACCCATCATCTCCAACACATACACAGCTGCAATAAAAGAACAACTAAACAGATTCAATAAAGCAGAGAAGAAGGAAAAGAATGATGCAATTAGAGATATAACTCTAAGATATAAAACCTGTATAAAAGCATATCATTCCCAGAAGCAACTTCTGATGATATATGTGAAGGGAAAAACAAAGAGATTTCTCAATGCCTTCACTTCAAGGTAACACATCATTTCTTAATGCTTTCACTTTAAGATTTAGTTGTCACAAGTTCCTGACCCTATTCACACACGTTAGTTTTATAAACTAAACTAGCCTAAAGATTGAGTTGGTTTAATTCTATTGGTCTCCCACAACCCTTGGAGGAAAATAAAATCATGGAGTTTTATGTGGAATGTGTGACAAAATGAATCACTTAAAGGTAGAGATAAAATCTAATTCACTAAGTTTTATTTTTTGAAGTAGAAACAAAATCTGATGAATATTGACTATTGAGACAATAATTTAAAAGTTTAACATCATGTATCTGAATCTGTCAATATATTGGTTTTTCATTCATTTCTCATTCAATAAGTTGTCCAGGTGTGTTTAGCGGACATTAATATGCTTTGCAATAAAAATTCACAAATTCAAGAGTATCAGAAAAGGCACCTCATACCTAATTAAGACACACCTACTGCATATTGTAAAAGTTGTGATTCTTGTATCGGGTAAAATATATTTATATATTTATAGAACTGCAGTTAACCAAGACTACCAGATGGTGAAAAGGAAGAATTAGAAAACATAGAAACAAAGAAATAATGAGGAAAGGAAAATGGAAAACAAAATAGGAAAACAGATGAAAATGAATGACAGAAAGCATTCTATCTTTGAAGACAGGTAATGAATGGTTTTTATCACAGGTACCCAAATTAAAAAATATTGATCAGTTGTTAAACTGAGATTGGGGATTAAGTACTTACTTAAACCAGGGATGCCTTGTACCTTCTGAAAATCAATTCCAGGATAAACAATGTGAGAGTTTGACAACTCCCTGATCTTTTCATCAATTGCCTAAAATTATAAAACCAATATGATCAAAACACCATGAATTGAGAAAAATATGTTAAAGACGAATGACAAATAATAAATAAATACATAAGTCAGAAGCTACACATCGGATAGAAACAGAGATACATGCAAAAATATGTTAAAGACGAATGACAAATAATAAATAAATACATAAGTCAGAAGCTACACATCGGATAGAAACAGAGATACATGCAAAAATATTTAAATGACTGAAAATATAACACAAAAATCTGCTCCTTTGTTTATTTATTGATGATGGACTGCATTGAGCTTTGGGGCTAGTCTACTCTCATGGCCCAGTCTGGACAAGGTAAAATCCTATTTCATTGTAGCCAGGTACATTAGAAAATTGATTCTGAATAGCATGTAGAAGTAGAACAGTTGAATATAGCATACAAAGAAACTGACACCAGGCACTTTCTCTACAAGTCTAAATTATTGTTGACTAAAGTAAACAAGAACAAATAGAAAAGCTGAAAAAGAACTAACAAGTACAAATGAAAGAGTTTCAGCAAAAGTTGACCTTTAGCCTCTTGCATCCAATATAACTGGGACAGCAGCACTCCTTGCAGCCTGTATTCATAACAGCAAAATGCATAATGGAATATCCAGGAACAAGTAATGTTTAACCAAAATCTCTCACTAGAAACTTAAAGAGAGGAAGAAAAAGAGCATAAGGAAAACTTGATAAAATATGACTAGTTGAGAATCTTATGGATGGAGCAGATATATGTATCAGAGATTCAAGAACCTATGACAACAATATCATAAGTACAAGGTACACAGCAGATGAGCCTCTCCACAAGACTTTGAAATAATATAAAACATGTCTTGCTTGACATTTGGATCACCTCCAATTTCCTGAACTGTACTGAACAATGGCGATTATAGTGATATTCACAGAATCACAGTGTAGTCTAAATTTCTAGCATCATAACTCTTATCAAGCAAAGAAATTTTCTTGCTAACTTGATCCTAATCCAACTAAATCAGCCACCAATTGAAAAGAAATCATTTGTAACAACATCAATGCAAGCAATGTTTCTACGGACTCAGCATCACCATTGTAACACAATGACACTGTCATAAATTAAGATACCATATAGCTCACTCTTGACAGCTAATTTTTAAGATCCAAGAGTTCATCTATTTTTTATAATTTCTACCAACATAAGGCAAGTTCAGTGCAAAGAGAAGAAAGCATACCTTCTATTTAATAAATCACCTTTAAACAAAGACCGGTCAACAAAATTGGCTTGAAATTAAAAGAGATTAGGTAATGGAGATAGAAATTCTGGATCTAGCATAATGCTAATTTTCAAACTGAAAGCTAAACAAGCAAAAAACTGTTAGGAGATTTGTACACAGAGTAAGTTGCTTCCTTTCATATTGATGAAATATGAAACTTTATCTTTTCTTTACCAATCATAAATTGTTACTAAGCCCAAAGAAATATATAATAAAAGCAGGCAGGATGTTAAGAGATTGTGACATACATGCTTTTCAACCTTTGTTTCTAATTATATTCTTCTTTCAATTTCTGCAGCCTGCAAATGCATGTCACATTTATCAAATTAAAACCATGTAACAATTTATGATTGGCATATAAATAGACGATAATTCATATTTCAGTTTTAGATTTTATGACTCTGATCCTGCACATTAGTCACAATAAAGTTAAAAAGTAAGAGTATTGTGTACCAGAGGAAAATAGGAACATGGTGCAACAACTTTTTCTACACAGGAAACAGTAACAAGATTTAGTAATGCAGAGATCACTTTTGTGCCATATACAATCATTATATCTTTTCTCTTTCCAAGTATAATCTTGAATTTGATACTATAATAATCATATGCAGTCTATCTGTAAAAGTTAAAAAAGGTCAATGATAGAGCATGACATGACTTCATGGGATTGCAATATGAAACCATTCTGCATGGAAAACAAAAAAGAGAACATAAGCAGAGGATCATATCAATGTATATTAACTCAATTTAAATAGAAGAAACAAAGAAAAATGAGTAGAGAGCCAGAGTATTAAAATTGATACAAACCCTTCGACTTGGCTCCCCAGAGTGCTGAGCCATACAAAATAATAAGGTCTTTGTTTCTCAGTTCTAAATCAATCACTACAAAAGCTAACCCCACTTCATGAACTTCATGAGATCAAACACTACCAACCAACATCCAATGATAAGAACCCATTCTCACACACGACCAATGCATTCCCCCAATTTTTCCCACCCTATCACCCTATCACCAAAATTTAGAGGAAGACGCTCACTACAGCTTCGAAGACAGAGAGAGCGAGCACAGATCGGAGAACGCAAATCGATCCGAGACGGAGAGGGACGAGAGATCGATCGAAAGTCGAAACAGAGAGAGAAGAGATCGATCGAAACGGTGAGAGAGGAAGAGATCGATCTATGGAGTCGGAGACGAAGAATGAACTGTTATGCGAAACGAGAGGGAGTGAAAAATAAAGACTAAACAAATAAAAGTAAATTAATAACAAAAGATGACCTGTCGTTAATCTACAGTCAATTAACTAAGAATTAGCTACTAATAAAATAGGCAACTAAAATTAGTAGCTAATTCAAAAAAATCTTGTCGTGGATATTAATGTAAAACTATGTATACTAATTAAACTAATAAACAAATGCAAACCGTGATGGACTCCAAAAGTAAAGTCATAACAAGTCCAGGTGCTACGACATTTGCACGAATATTATCCTTTGCCCATTCCAGAGCTAAATTCTTGGTGAATTGATTCACAGCTCCTGAATAAAATTATATAAGCTGATTGATTATCTTCTGAGGGGTCATTTCACTCAAATTTATTAAGTTACATTCCAACTATGAGGGCTTTTTGACCAAACTGGGTTCCTTTTAGAAATTATTTACCAGTTTAGGGTTGTTCTGAAACTATTTATCAATGGGGGGTCGTTTTGAATATTTTATTATTTTTGGGTCTGACGGGTCAAAGGCGTCACTGCAGATGGCGCCTTTGAAGGCGCCACTGCAGATGGCGCCTTTGAAGGCGCCACTGCAGTTGGCGCCTACTGTTTCATACCAAAAAAAAAAAATTAAAAGGGGAGGCGCCAAAGGCAGTGGCGTCCTCCCCCCTGGCAGCTACTGTAGCGCTACTGTAGCAGACAGCCCCTTTTCCTCTTTTTTTTGATTATTTTAAAAAGATAAAAAAATTATTTATAAAAAAATTTATTTGACTTTTTTAAAAAAATAAAAAAATTATTTCTAAAAACCCATCCACCAGATAATGAACTGAATTCATCAGATATTTGTACCCGATTCACCGGATATTTACACATACTTAACCAAAAAAATTTATTTGACTTTTTTAAAAAAATAAAAATTTTATTTCTAAAAAAACCCATTCACCAGATAATGAACTGAATTCACCAGATATTTGCACATACCTGACCTGATTATGGAGACACCGCGGTTTCTCTTGTATTATATATAATATAATGAGAGTGACCTCTTGAAATAATAATTTGTACCTGGTTTCTCTTGTATTTATTTCTCAAAAAAAACCCATTCACCAGATATCTAAACTGGTAAATAGTTTCTAAAAGGAACCCAATTTGGTCAAAAAGCCGAAAAAGAAAGATAGCAGAACGAACGTGTAGAAAAAGAAAAAGAAAAAGAAAAGGGGAGGTGAACCTGGCGTGTGCATGCACTTGTTTTTCTTGTTGGCAAACTAATGAGTTGACCATGTCCAATGAATAAAATTTATTTATTAAAATTAGAAAGAAATAGAAAAGAAAACCCCTCTTGCTAAGTTATACGTATATATATACTCTCACTCACTCCTACCCATTTCTACTTCCTACTCTCTCACATGTAAAGTTGCCTCCTTTATCATTCATAACAATGCCTCAATTCTCAAGGAGGTGAGGCTTGTTCTTCATTGTTTCAGCTTTTAAGGTGAATGGGTTTTTTTGAGAAAAATTTTTTTTAGTTAAGTATGTAAATATTTGGTGAATCGGGTACAAATATCTGGTGAATTCAGTTCATTATCTGGTGAATGGTTTTTTTGAGAAATAATTTTTTTGGTTAAGTATGTGCAAATATCTGGTGAATCCTGTACAAATATCTGGTGAATTGATTCATTATCCGGTGAATGGGTTTTTTTAGAAATAAAATTTTTATTTTTTAAAACAGTCAAAATTTAAAAAAAAAAAAGTCTTTGGTGAATTCGAGTCATTATCTCGGTGAATAGGTTTTTTTGAGAAATAATTTTTTTGGTTAAGTATGTGCAAATATCGATGAATCATGTACAAATATCCGGTGAATTCGATTCATTATCTCATTGAATGGGTTTTTTTAGAAATAAAATTTTTATTTTTTAAAAAAGTCAAATAAATTTTTTTGGTTAAGTATGTGTAAATATCTGGTGAATCGGGTACAAATATCTGGTGAATTGAATTCACCAGATATTTGTACCCGATTCACCATATATTTACACATACTTAACCAAAAAAATTTATTTCAAAAAAAAAACCTATTCACCAGATAATGAACTGAATTCACCAAATATTTGTACCCGATTCACCAGATATTTACACATACTTAACCAAAAAAATTTATTTTTCAAAAAAACCCATTTACTAGATATCTAAACTGGTAAATAGTTTCTAAAAGGAACCCAATTTGGTCAAAAAGCCGAAAAAGAAAGATAGCAGAACGAACGTGTAGAAAAAGAAAAAGAAAAAGAAAGATAGCCGAAAAACCCAGTTTGCTATTATTTTTTTATGCCTCATGTAGTGCTAAGGTGACGGCCTCACAAATATTTAGGATTTTTTTTTATTTCAATTATTATATTATTTTGTCTGTTTTATTGGTTATTTTATTATTTTCTATTATTTTATTTATTTTGTTTGTTGGTTGCTTGATCAGGAAGGGATTCATTTATTAGGATTAGATGATTAGATATGGTCAACTCATTATCTGGTGAATGGTTTTTTTGAGAAATAATTTTTTTGGTTAAGTATGTGCAAATATCTGGTGAATCGGATATAAATATCTGGTGAATTCGATTCATTATCCAGTGAATGAGTTTTTTGAGAAATAAATTTCTTTGGTTAAGTATGTGTAAATATCTGGTGAATCGGGTACAAATATCTGGTGAATTCTTTTCATTATTTGGTGAATAAGTTTTTTTATAAATAATTTTTTTACCTTTTTAAAAAAGTCAAAATTTAAAAAAAAAAAAAAAAAGGGCTGCCTGCTACAGTAGCGCTACTGTAGCTGGCAGGGGGGGACGCCACTGCCTTTGGCGCCTCCCCTTTTAATTTTTTTTTATATAAAACAGTAGGCGCCAACTGCAGTGGCGCCTTCAAAGGCGCCATCTGCAGTGGCGCCTTTGACCCGTCAGACCCAAAAATAATAAAATATTCAAAACGACCCCCCATTGGTAAATAGTTTCAGAACAATCCTAAACTGGTAAATAGTTTCTAAAAGGAACCCAGTTTGGTCAAAAAGCCCAACTATGAGATAAGAAGAAAAGAAAACATGCCTTTAGAGGCAGCATAGATAGAGGAAAAAGGCAAAGCTGTCAAACCTGCAATGGAGGAAGTAGGAACCTCCTCAATCCAATATTGATTAGAATGGTTTAGATCATATTTTGGTAAACTATGGACAACGTACCCTATTTCCTTCTTTACATCTATGAGCATAAGATACACTAAAAAATTGGACCTCTAACAACTTGCGGTCATTTAGAAATGATAAGCTACTAAAATTTGCTCTTGAATAACCAACAACTTCAAGATAACAAATTGCAAGGACTGGATGGCCCAGCAGAAGATGCCAATTTCCAAACTAGGAATTAAGAGGAATTGTGACAAAATAGCATGCCCAACAAGAGATTTATGATAGAAAATAAAAAACACAGGAGTATTAAATGAAGGACCCCACATTATGTTGCCAAATCCTTGATAGCAAGCTAAATTATGTAACCCCCATCAGCAGCTATAACTTGTCCAGTGATGTATGAAGCAGCCGGAAGGCAAAGAAAAGCAACCAATGATGATATCTCTTTAGGATCTCCCATGCGACCAATAGCTGTACGAAACACTATAGCATCAACGGGGTTATCCTCTGTACTTGTAGTAGATTTCTGTAATAAGAGAAGTTACATTAGGGATTATGATGAGTATCATTGTTGAATTAATATAATAATAAAACTAGAAAGGATGAGATTGGTAACTATATATGAATTATGTAACAAAGTACTCAATTCAATTAAACCCAGTAAATTATTTCCATGTGCTACTAATTAAATGTGCATTTGGTTTGGTGTTGCGTTCAACGTCAACACAAATCCAATGACTGATGTGTTAATCTATAGTGTCACTGGCGTTGGATTTGTGTTGGCGTTGAACCCAAAACGCCAATCCAAACACACCCTCCGTAAAAGTATAAGGCGACATTTACAATCTTGATATGCCAGGCCATGGATAAACTTGAAATGAACAACTATATACATACCGCGTATGACTCCAAAAGTAAGGTCTTAATAGGTCCAGGTGCAACAGCATTTGCACGAATATTATCCTTTCCCCATTCCAATGCTATGTTCTTAGTTAATTGATTCATTGCTCCTGAATAAGACTTTATAAGTTAATTGATTATCTTTTACAAGTCATTTGAGCTGTATCCCAATTGAGGGGTATATATAAAGAAAGGAAAACATACCTTTGGAGGCTGGCATAGAACTGCAGGAATAGCTGTCGAACCTGCTACTGAAGAGATAAATACTATGTTCCCGTATCCAGATGCTTTAAGAAGTGGGTGCGCTAGTTGACTCAAATGGTAATTAGACTCAAAATTGGTACCCATTATAGTTGATATCTCTTCAGCAGTATAATCTGTCATGTTCTTAGGTATATTTATCCCAGCATTGTTCACCTATGAGAAAACCGCTTATGAAGTGAACTTAATTACAATCAATTAATTAGAAACTAAACTAAACAGAAAAACAAGAATCATATATGAAGGTTAATGATGGAGACTTGAATGAACTGAAGAATTGCTAGCATGTTGACATAAGAATTCTTGTACGACTTAATATGCATTAAACGAATTCAATTCCTCAGAAGTTACATATTATAAGATTATGTGGTTACTTGATTAGTTCAAAGTGATAGGTTTGAAATGAGAGATTTTAGAATGCTGAATAAATACTTGCTACTGGAAGGATTTTACAGTTCATTTTAAACAAATATTCATAAATTTTAATGTAATAAATTAAGGACTAAGTAATATACATTGTCATTATAAAAAGTTTTATACTAATATTTACTAACATTTTGACATGTGTGTTTTTATTTTAATAACTAAGAGAGAAATAACAATAATGCTGATTTGTTAAGTTATTATGAGATGTTTACACTGACAGTGCATAAAAATTAAACTCTTAAAATAAAATGAATGATGGAAATACATTGTAAAACATGTCTTTTTTTTTTTTGTAAGAGCTTACAAGTTAGCTTGAATAAAGCAATAGATGAGGTGAGCACAAAAAAAAAACAATAGATGAGGTGATTTATATTTCTTTTTGGTATGACCACATCGTAATTAGGGCATTTGGTTCCCCAGTGGGTCTACAGAAGTATCCACAAGCTTAGATCCGCTATGAGACTAATCTTCATTCGGGTGCTTAGTCGCATTTAAGGTTATTCGCCCCTCCCTAAAGATGTGTTCTTTGGGATTCGAACCCAGATTCTCTCCTACAGGGTTGGCCCAAGAATGAAGCTATTAAAGCCATTGCTTTAGGCCCACCAAGAAACAAAAATTATTTACTCATAGTTTTTATGAACCAAAAAGGTCACACATGCTAACAAAAAACCCAACCTAAAGCATAATCCGATCTAAGTAGATTCTCTCACTTAAAATATAAAAGGCTCACTCAAAATTTGATTTAGGCCTCACTCACTCTTGGGCCGGCCTGCTCTCCCACAAACTCAACTTGCGCAACCGAGTCACACTCATTGGGTAGGTGATTTGTATTTCTAATGGGTCCGTTTGGTTTATATTTTGATAGAATTGATTTTGAAGAATTGATTCTAGAGGAATTGATTCTGGTAGAATTGATTTTGAAAATATTGATTTGTGTTTGGTAATTATGTTTCAAAAGTGGGTTGAAAAAAATTGATTTTGTTTGGATGATAATAAGCAGAATCACTTTTGATGTGTAAATAGAAAGAATTTTGTGAGTCTCACACACACAATCAATTCTACTCAACGAAAAAACTAGAAATTATTGTTTCTACCAAAATCAATTCTACCCACACAAAAATCAATTCCTTCTTTTTTTCACCCAAACACACCCGTTACCGTAGCAATCGGGGTTTGGATGCCAAACGTCCTTTTCCTTTTGTAAACAAACAGGCACTTATTCATAATCCTAACTAATTATAATTTTGAAACATAGAAAACTTACAAGAGCATTACCCTACCTCATCTTCGCTCCTTTACTCTTTCTTTCGACAAATAATAATTATGTGAATCTTACCAGAATGTTGAGCTTTCCGTGAAAGATAGTGGCAACAATTTCCATTAATTTATCACGCTGGTCACGCGATGCCATATCACATACTGATCCACTCACATTAAACCCTTTACTCTTCCACTCTTCCAAACATTTGTTGATATCTTCTTGATTACGTGCGCATATATAAACAGCTGCTCCAAATTCTGCCAACTCTTCTACAATTGCATGCCTAATAATTCACAATGAAAATAGGAAAAAACAAAGAAAGTGAGGAATTAACATAATCTAGAAAATAAAAGCAAGGACATGCATGTGTACCAATTAGAGAACCAACCCTATGCCTCGGGTTCCTCCTGTCACTAAAGCTGTCATCCCATGGAGTGACCATGTTTTGTCTTTGAAGCTCAACTTTGTTTCACCCATTTTGCTAATAATCAATATGGGATCCTTAGAACGGAAAAACAGAAAAGAAAAATGGGAATAATTTCCTGTAATTTGGTTGTGCGGTTGATTGAGAAACTTCCTGTATTTAACCTTAAAAGAATATCTGTCAGAGTGCCAGCTGGCTTACTAGTTCTAAAATTTTATATAACAAAAATTGTATTTAATATATCGAAAAATATTAAAATTAATTTTTTAATATAAATTTTTTTTAATCAATACTTTAAAAGCAACGTTCTTTATATAAGTATGGGTAAAAAGTAGGGATGTCAACGGGACGGGGCTGGCACGGATATTGGCTACTCGCTATCCGTCTCGTTGGATAAAAAAATTACCCGTATCCGCACGGATATCCGTTTAACGGGTTTTCATGGGTATCCGCGGGTTTTCACGGGTATCCGCGGATATCCGTGGGTTAAAAAAAAACTTTTTTTAATTAAAAAAAACTTTTTTTAATTAAAAAAAATACATAAAACTTAAACAAACCACCACATTAATATCTTCCGATATTTGAACAAAATAGCACCTACAAATTAATACATCACACTTAAAATATCCATGAAACAACACAATAGATGAAAATTATCTAGAAAATGATATAAGGACTTTAAGAGTAGATATATATAATAAAGGGTATTATAGTAATTAAGTAACGGGTACGGGTATCCGCGGTCACGGATAGTGTGATACCCGTCCCCGCCCCGTTTATAAACGGGTATTGAAATTACCCGTTTATTTTATCCGCGGATACCCGTTTAACTACCCATCCCGTATCCGTTACGGATTTTATCCATGAGTATCCGCGGGTACGGATAAAATTGACATCCCTAGTAAAAAGATATCTCTCCTATGCAACTCCTACGCAAATCATTGGGTCCTCTAGTCCCCCGTGTCTAGTCTTCATAGTAATAAATACTGATACTGACAGGATAAGATTGAACCAATTCGGGACCACATATGCTCTTCCATTAAAATCGAGGTTCAAATTGCAGTTTTATTTATATAATTTTTTTTTATGAATATATAAATATATTTAACCTATCTAAGAATATCTCTGCATATATCGTCAACAGCGATTGGTATATTAACTCATGGAACATGACAAGAACTCGTAATAGGTTAGAGATTCGAGTTTTTATTAGCTTTTTTGGATAAGATAAATGTAAATTCCTTTATAAATGTTTTAGAGTTCAAAGGTCTTCCATATCTTGGACTGAAATACAATCCCTCGTCCTAAATTTTTCTTATCAAAAAAAAAAAAAAGGATTGACATATCTGGTGAAGTCTTTCGCTCACATTGGTTAAAATTAGTAGACAATAAGTAAATTTCACTATAAATATTGTTAAAATTAGTAGTATTATCTGACCTTACAACGGGGTGCCTTTTCCCAATCTAAATTTCAAGAAATAAAAAAAATATTCTACAATTATTTCTTTTCATTTCATATGTTTACAACTTTTTAAAATAATTTGAAACGCCACTTTCATATATATGTACAAAATTCCGACTTCTTTTCTTATTATCATATTTGATTGATTTTGTGTTTTGTTTTTCTGTTGGACATATTTGATTGATTTAAATTTTCGGAATAATTGTTGAAAAAAATAGAAATATATGAAAACGACATAAGATTACAAATAACATGATAATAAATATAAATATATTCATATACGTTAAATCTGAGTTATCATTTATGAATATAATATTAAAACTGAAAATAATAAAAAAGATTCTATTATAGAGTCTTTGAAGGATACAACAACAAAAATAATACAATAATACTAATAATAAAAAGCTACGGCACCTAATTTTTCACTTTGGTTTTATGTGGAAAATTTGTTAGTGTCTCGAGTTTTTTTTTTTTTTGATGAAACTGGATTCCTTTTAGAAATTATTTATTAGTTTATGATTATTCTAAAACTATTTACTAATGAGAGATCGTTTTGAACACGTGGCATATTTTATTATTTTTCAATCTGACGGGTCAAAGGCGCCACTTCAGTTGGCGCCTACCTATAAACAAAAGAAAAAAAAAAGTCAAAAGGGGAGGCGCCACTGCAAATGGCGCCTTCCCCTGCAGTGGCACCTCCCCCTGCAGTGTATCACGTGGCACTGCACGGGGGCCCAACGAAAAATTGGATGCCTGCAATTTTAAAGGAATAACGCTACAAAAAAAATTATACTATAAGTATAGGGAGTAACGATGACATTAATGATAAAATATCTATTTAAAACAACAGGAGGCAATAAAAAAAATCCCGTAATAATGAGTAGCAAATAATATCACAGGAGCCATAAAAAATTAATAGCAATAACAATTTACAGCAATAAATATTCATCAATTATTACAGTAGTAAAAAAAATTTATTTGGATCAGACTTTCTTCGGGCATCTACTGATCAAAATTCAGAGTGTGATACAATATTTTATCAATACACAAGTCTGGTTCTTATTTGGAATTTTTAATTCGAATTCATTTAAGTTGAAATATAATTTGCTACTATCATTTTATAATTATCGAATTATACTTTCATTCAATTTATTTGTAAAATTAATTCACATACTTGGATGATACAAATGCCAGAAAATTAATTAACATATTCTTGTTTTTACAGTTTGCTTGTTATTAGTTTAAAATTTTAAGGGAAATTCTCCTTCAAAGGCGTCATCTGCAGTGGCGCCTTTGACCCGTCAGATTGAAAAATAATAAAATATTACACGTGTTCAAAACGACCCACATTGATAAATACTTTCAGAATAACCATAAACTGGTAAATAGTTTCTAAAAGGAACACAGTTTGATCAAAAACCCAGTTTTACTCCATACCATTTAATTTGTGATGATATTTCTGATATACGACCTTACATTAACTCAATCGTCTAGTTAATTTTTGATATTGTTCATCAAATTAACATACCTTTCGTATTGGAAATTGGCTCCTGGATTTCTACTATTGCATAGCTTTTTAGATTAGATAACTATGGGTAGGGTACATCTTGGGAATATTTTTATTAAAGTTGAAGATTTTTTTCAAGCTAATGGTTTGACTTTTTCTTTTTTATAGAAGCCACCAGAAAGAGAATAAAGCATCCTAAGAGAGAAAAATGAGAAAGGGAGAGGTTTTTGTCATCGCTAGAAATTAGGATGACATATTATCTCTTTCGAGGCAAATGGTCCAAATACAAAAAGACGTGCCCAGTTTTGTTTCACATTCTTTCTATTGTTTTGTAAATAGGAAGGGTTAGAAGCAAATTTTCTAAATATAATTTCGATGTCTCTACTTGATATGGGTAGGCTTTAAGGTGAGATTTTGTTAGTTTGTGTATAACAGTTTTAATAGCATGTTTTGTTGGGGCAAGAAGCTCACAATGCTTCACACACTCACGCTAACACAATAGAGAAATTGAGAGAGAATGGAGAGGGAAGATAGAGAGAAGAAAAGAGATAATTTTCGAATTAACACTTGAATATCAATCACTTATACTACACTTTCACATCACACTTACACTTTTTTCTACACATTTACACTATAGCACTAAGTCTATTTATAGACTTACACATACACTATATTCACTAACTAACTCTCCTAATAACTCTCTAACTAATCACTCTAGTTACAACAAACTAATCACATTTTAACAAACTCCTAACAACTAACTAATTTGGATTATCTCCAACACACCCCCTTAATTCAAATTAGCTAAAAACAAAATACAAAACACAATTTTAAACCCAAATTTGCATTTCTATAATGCATTCATTATTAACACTAACACACATTTATTTCCACCTGGATCCCATATCAATATTTTGTAGAATTGGGCTTGACCCACAAACACATGACCCAATTTCTGAAAGTTATATTGATCACTTCTGGTTACTTGGGCCTGTTGAACATGAAGCCGTTTCTGAGCCCATATGCTGCCATCATAAATTGGTTGGGCTTGGCCCATTAGGTCACAAAGGTGACTCAAAATTCGAATTTCCAGTTTTGCCCCTTGCAGCATCTTCTGCTTCTCGATGGTTCTCCGTGTCTGCCACCTTGCATCCATCATCTTCTCCTTCTTCCTCTCGATAGAACACAGCACCACTGCCATCCTCACAACGACTAACCACAGCAACACCACCACCATGACACTACACCACTGCATTTCACTGGAGAATTTCCGATCATCGTTTCTGGCGCTGTACGATGGCTGCTCGTCGGAACACACCGTTTTGACCACCTGAGATGGGTTCGCGAATGGTGGCTTCACCCTCTGCTCCATGATTGCGAGTTGCAGATCTGGAATCGTCACCTCCATCTCAGTCGCGAGTGCCCCTTCCATCTTCGCCTGAGCATCTCGATCCGGCGGTTCGCTTGGCCTGTTTGAAACCCACAACTCCGTCTTCACCGGCAGCGGCGGCGCATTCGCCTCGCACTTCGGAACCACCCACGACGGCTTCTTCTCCGACGCACCCACTGCTTTTGTCGCCGCTGCGTAAGGGTCCCGGTCCGACGGTTCAATCCTCTCTGCCTGAACCTCCGTCGTCGCCTCCGGCGACCTCAACTCATACCCTTCTGTCACACCAACTCTCTTCGTCACCACCATCAACGGCAGCACCACCGCGAGATCTGCAGCGAGCTGTTTGGCATCCTCTGCTTTGGCCGGTTCAGCTGCTGCTGCTTCTTCCTTTGTTTCTTTCTTCGTCTCTTCCATTTGTGTTGTTGTCACCTCAAGAACAAGATTTTCTTCTTGCATCACAACCTTTTCAGAAAAGTCTTCTGCTTCAGGTAGCACATCAGAGTGTTTCTCACTCTCTTGAACAGCATTCTTGAACTCTGTTTCTGGCTCATGCACCTTCTTGCCATCTACGGTTGAACCCTTCTTTTTGGTCTTCACCAGCTCTTCTTCTCTGTTTTCCATATATGCACCATATGAATCTTGATCAGTGACCCCTACTTCTGTTTTGATCTTTGCATTCTCATCATTTTCATTGCTCTCTCCCTTTGCTTCCTTCTTGCACTCATCTTTCCTATCACCTCTATGGATTTTGTGCAAAATATCCCATCCTCCTTTGGTTGTGTTGGCAGCAAGAATCTTCTCAAGATTTGCTTCATCCACACACTGACGAAGAATCAAGAGAGCTTTGTAATCTCTCTTTTTGGAAGCACCATCTTCCTCATCTTGAATACCTTCTTGCACTACCTCAAGCACCTCATAGAAATTGAAAATATTCTCCATCTTCACTACCCATTGATGGAAGTTCTTGCCATCAAGAACAGGTAGGGGGATTGAAAAATCCCCACCCATAATCTCTTCAATTTGCACAGCCATGGACCCATCACAAGTCCCTAATCTTGTAGCTTTAGATACCATTTGTTGGGGCAAGAAGCTCACAATGCTTCACACACTCACACTAACACAATAGAGAAATTGAGAGAGAATGGAGAGGGAAGATAGAGAGAAGAAAAGAGATAATTTTCGAATTAACACTTGAATATCAATCACTTATACTACACTTTCACATCACACTTACACTTTTTTCTACACATTTACACTATAGCACTAAGTCTATTTATAGACTTACACATACACTATATTCACTAACTAACTCTCCTAATAACTCTCTAACTAATCACTCTAGTTACAACAAACTAATCACATTTTAACAAACTCCTAACAACTAACTAATTTGGATTATCTCCAACATGTTTCATGTTTAGGGTGCTATTCTCGCCACTACCAAGTTGCCAGATTTTTAGCAGGTTTTTTGATATGGCTTGACAATACTGTATAATTTGACTTGGCTATATTGCAAATGTTAAACTTAGGCATCTATATATACTATTATAAGAGTTTGATAGCTTATTTCATTGTATATTGAGGTGGCAGCATATCATTTTTTGGATACATTTTATTTTTTATTTATTTATTGTTATTTTATTCTTTTCTTTGCTTCATCTACCGGGTTTACATTTATTAGGATTGTACATTTGACAATCATCAATGTGTTTGACTAAACTTTTTTTTCTCCCTCTATTTGGACTCTTGGCTTTTCCTCTTCCCATCTATATCTATATATAAATAAATAATAAATATTATAAATACATTGGTGTTGAAGATTATCAATAATTTTCAATATAATTAATTTACTTAAAGCAACTAAAAATAAAATTGTTGTACATGAATTATGATAAACAAAGATTCCTAAATTATTATCAATAAAAGTTGTTATCATAACTTTAGCTCATACCAATAAAATATGACACATATTTCCAATGTTACTCTTTAAGATAAATAATTATAAGACATTTAGGAAAAATAAGACTACTTTATAAATATATCATATATGTTTTTTTTCCTTGAAATGAACTTTATAGATATACGTTAAAATTCATGTTTGATCTAATTAATAATTCTATATAATTAGAATATTTATAGATTTATATAATTAGAATATTTATAATTCTGCTAACTCTTCTACAATTGCATGCCTAATAATTCAAAATGAAAATAGGAAAAAACAAAGAAAGTGAGGAACTAACATAATCTAGTAATCTAGAAAATAAAAGCAAGGACATGCATGTGCACCAAATTGAGAACCAACCCTATGCCTCGGGTTCCTCCTGTCACTAAAGCTGTCATCCCGTGGAGTGACCATGTTTTGTCTTTGTTTCACCCATTTTGCTAATAATCAATATGGGATCCTTGGAACGGAAAAACAGAACAGAGAATAGTTTCCTCTAATTTGGTTGCGCGGTTGATAGAGAAACTTCTCTTATTTTCCCTTAAAACAATTAGTGTCAGAGTGTCAGCTGGTTTACTAGTTCTCAAATTTGTGGTAGTAAATTCGTTCAATCTTATCTTATCAGTATTACTATTAAGAGTTGTCAGGTGTGAATTCCAAGAGTGAGTGGAATATGGATGACTAGTCGGAAAGAAATTGATAAGTTGGAAGTTAGATGAGTGTCTCGGTAGTTTCTAAGGTGACGGAGTAACTAAGTTTCTTATTTATGAGGGAGTATAATTAATCATTAGATATATTGTAAAATAATGAAACAGTCAGGATTTGATGATATCAACAGGTAATATAGGTCATTTCATACTTTGCGAAATGGTCCCCATCTTTTTTTCTCAATTTTGTAATTTGCAAATGAATCCTTCCTAAAAAATCTCACCGAAATTACTATCTTCTATTTAGCCCATTGTCTTCTCAATCCTTTCCTAATGACAGTCAGAGATGTTGGTTCACTTATGGGTTGTTGGTTGGATCCCCACTTCCCCCATATCAATTTTCTTTTGCAAACTCCAACTTAATCTTCTTAATTTTACTTAGACGTCCTCTTTGAGTTGTTGGCCTTTGTTGACAACAAAGTCTCTCGCTTGTGCTTTGAAGACTCTCTGATGATGGGGATGCTGATGGTGAAAAGGCATAAAATTTGTACTTGCTAAAGATGCTAACATGAAGAGGAGAAGTAGAGTGGTAAAGAGAATGAAAGATCCAATATTTATTAGAGTATCTTAGTCACAGATCTGAATTTACAAACTAAACACAAATAAATCAATATAATAGCAAGAATCATTGATACAAATAAAAGTTATAAAACAAACTCCACAAAAAGAATCTCTTAAACTGGGAATCTAACAAGGAAACTCACTTCTTGAAGGTTTCTAACATTTCATCCAATACAGAAGTATCCGCATCAACAAACAAATCAAATGGTTCTCTATCAAGTTTGGTGTTGGACGTTGGGGGATTATAGAGAAACCAATGCCACGACTTATTCATCAAACGCACAAAAAAATACAGCAAAGAGCCACCGGATCCAGCGCGACAACGTCACCACCACCATGGATTTTAACCAGATCCAGACACCGCGCGCCACCACCGCCATGGCTTTCGTAAGATCCAGCACAAACGAGTTCGTCACCACGTCGCCGCTCCATTTCACCGTCGAAGCACCGCCGCTGTCACCGCCGCACCTTCTCTTTCATACTGGTTTGGGTTCGAGCACCAAATGTAAAGGAAATGTTTTTTTTTTTTTTGCAAAATACAAGATTTATAAAGTCACAATGTTTACCCACTATTGCCAGTCATTTTGTCTCCCTCGCAAGTGAGGGACTTAGTTGCTCCCTCACCTTAGATATCACCAAGTGTGTTGACTCACGAACTTGTTGTATTAGAATTTTGGGTCAAGCTCATTTATGTTTCTTGAATCTCCCAATAAGTGATATCAGAGCCTATAAGAAGACTTTATATGCTTCCTAAGTAGGGTCCTCTCTAGCAATATACTCCCTCCGGTTCATATTATAAGAAAAAAATCCCAAAACTTTTGGTCCAATATATAAGCAAATTTTGTTTTCCAATGACTCATTTAATGACATTGTTCCTAAAACACCCTTTATTTAATACAAATTTTGTTTTCCAATGACTCAATCTATTTCCAACAATACAAGTAACTTTTCATTATCATAAAGGGTAATTTAGGTAAAAACCTAATTTTTTAACCAAATTAAATGAGATTAACTAACCACCTTAATATGTGTGTTGCATTAATTTTTTGCTTATAATATGGACCGAAGAGAGTATTAGTATATGGATCATGCTAACGAGTGTCCTAAAGATATTTTTTAAAGAATCAAGAAAGTTAAATATACCAATTCCCTGTGTAATTTTTCTTTTCTTGATTCCTTAACGAGTGTCCTGACCACTTACCAGCATTTTCCTTAGTATATATATAAAAGAAGAATGTTAACGAATGTCCTTGTTACATTGTTTAAGGAATCAATAATACAAAATTTGTATAAAAAATGATGTATTTAGTATATCAAAAAGTGTTAAAATTAGTTTTTCAATACAAATTTTCTTTTTATATAGTCATTAACCAACACCTATGCCACTCGTTAACAAGATCATATATATAAATATGAGTAAAAAGATATCTCCTATGCAAATTATTAAGTTCTTTAGTCCCCCTGTCCTCTAGTCTTCATAGTAAATAGATACTGACACTGATGGGATAAGAATGAACGAGTTCAGGACCACATATTCTCTTACGTTCCGTATTTGACAGCAACAAGAAATCCAGCTGGTAGGGTGAGAGACCATCTCATGTCTCTCACCATGTAATGGTACCAATAGAGAAAAAAGGTAAAAGAATGCCAACTCAGCAAGTGAAGGCAATTAGTTGTAACATAATACGTGAAAGAAGGGGTGTGAGGAGAGAGGTGTGTAGGGAGTAAGCATTGTATATAACATAATGTAAATGAGGGAAAATGGATGATGAATTTAGTGGTGTTGTTCTGAATCTCCCTTCTTCTTCTTCTGCAGAATTTCCTTCTATTCTCCCTATACTGCTATTCCTAATACTACACTTAGAAATGTTACACTTACCCAATTACTTTAATACTAAATAGATTTTGAGTAATCCAACTCTCTATTGTGTGTGTGCTCTAACTCTCTGTTAACATATTATCCAGCCTCATTACATTGGTGCTTTCATTGATATCACATGGCTAACGAATTCACACCAGAGGAACTTGCGATTCTCGATGAGATGCTTGCCGATTTGAAAGCGATGAACCAGTGGATGGAAAGAATGATTGCACGTGACAATGAACGAGCTGCAAAGGCTCGGCAAGATCATTGGGATCAGATCGATCACTTTGTAACTAGTTTTGGCAAATCTACAACAACCTTGATCGGCAAGGAGGAATATATCGACAGCATCGCACCAACCAATGAGAAAAGCTTGAGTGTGGAGGCTGACCAACCTCTTGCTACAAAGATTTCAAAAACTTTAGAGGTGGTAACGCAGACTAGTGATCTCAATGACGAACTTCTGGATCTACCGGAATCATCAGACGTGCGTTCATTCACGGAGGGGAATCGAATGCCAATGATTCCGCCACCATGGTCGACGGTGGTATTGGTAGATGCATCTTCGCTGGTGACAAAAATGGACAACGAAAAGATCCTCATGGAAAGCGTGATTCCAAGGCAAATAGGGAAAGAGGTTGTCATCGTCGTGCCGGTTTGGGTTTCGAGGAGATCGCTCAACCCACAACCGCTGCTACCATCATTCGACTCGAGGTCGCCGAGGGAGAGGTCATGGTTTTCACCGGTGACAAGGCCAGGGGTCTTCGACATTCCAGTCGAGCTACCCCCACCGGAGCCACCGGACAGAGCTGCCATTCTGCCGTCGCCGCTCGAATTGCCTCACTCGAGTGCTTGTGTTAAGAGGCCTATCCTTACACTACCCCTTCGGCCACCCGCAAAATCACTGGATTGTGACCGTCGTGCAGAGAACGAATTTATGATGGACCAAGGGATGCACAGGGTCACAACCGTAACCATGGAGGGATGGAAAAGAGATACTGGAGTCAATTGGGATGGGCACCAACATAATCCCCTCATACAGCAAATGGGCCAAACCCAACCCAATAGTGCCAATAGTTGGGCCTCTGAGAAATGAAAAATAGTGTCAAGACTAGTGGATAGGGCATAAAAGCTTTTTGATATAGGTGATGCATGGGAAGTGGTCACCTGGAGTATAATGCTATCCGGGTACAGAGTTAAGCAATTTGAGGAATCACAAAGGCTTTTCATGGAGATGGATAACAAAATTGTAACACCCAATTCAGCTACTCTACTTTTGATGCTTTCAGTATGCTCCAAATTGAAGGATTTAGATAAGGTCAAGTACATTTATAAGTATATCAAAGAAGGTTGGTCGAATTCTCAGCGATGGTCATTAAAAGTTCAATGGGAGGAGCCAACTAAAATTCCAAAGCCTGATTTCATTAGTGTTACGATGTCTGGGCTTGGTCAAAACTACATGCTCAAACACCTTCTCTTACCAGGACTGTTGCTATGCAGATTACTGAAGTAGAATTAGGATCTCCTCTAGAATCATTCTTCGGTGACATTGTTGAGGAACATATAGATCCTAAATTCCACGTGTTGCAGTTGTTGAAACATGACCTAGATATTGTCTTGGCACTTCAATACTTCAACTCTCTTGCCAATTCAGCAGCTTTCAAAACACACCCAACTGGAACACCACATTATGCCTGACAGGCTTGGATGCAACTATGAAATGGATCGGGTCCAAAACTTTCGACAACAGATGCAGCTAGAAAGAGTAGTTTGCACTGATGGGTTATTCATATGTGTGATCAATTCATATAAGAGAGCAGGGTGGTCTGATCAAGCTTTGAAAATGTTTTATAGGATTCCAGGATTTGGGTGTAAATTCACAATCAAGATATACAATCACCTCTTCGATGCTTTGTTTGGTGAAAACATGTTTAAGAAGCTCAGTTCTCTTTATAACAAGATGAAGGGGGAAGGATTGTTACCACATATGCTTACCTATAGCATTTTTTTGAAGGCTCTTTGTAAGAGTGACAAGGCGGATGAGGCCTGTCAGTTGCCTCTGAATGTCTAATGAGGACCGTTCTCCACATGATGTGAGTTACACCACTATGATATCTTATATATGTAAATGTGGTCAAGTGGACAAAGAAAATGAGCTATCTCTGTAATTTATACTTGTGGGGCCAGATTGTAGTGCTTTGATCCATGGAGTATGCCGTGAATACAGGATTAAAGAGGCATTTAATTTGAATAATGCAATGGTGGCAAAGGGCGTTGACCCAAATGTTGTCAACTACTTTATTTTTGTTGATTTTCCTTTTGATATGGGCAACATTGACTTGTCCCTAGTAGTTTTTGCTCAAATTCTTGTGCTAGGATGCAGCCCCAAAACTCTTACATTCACTTTATTGATAACAAGGCATTCCAAGGAATGGGATCCGGGTGGCAATGGCTATTTTTTTTTTGGAACAAAGGGTCCTTACAATTCAAACAATGAGATCCGGGTGGAGGTTCTCTTGTCCATAGGGAAGGTTCACATACCTTGGAGGTTACTTGGGAAGTTGCTACTATCACTCAACTGCATTGTCCTAACTTCAACCTTGAGGACAAGGTTGATTTTAATGGGGGTGGTAATGTAATGGTACCAATAGAGAAAAAAAGGTAAAAGAATGCCAACTCAGCAAGTGAAGGCAATTAGTTGTAACAGAATACGTGAAAGAAGGGGTGTAAGGAGAGGTGTGTGTAGGGAGTGAGCATTGTGTATAACATAATGTAAGGGAGGGAAAAAGGATGATGGATTTAGTGGTGTTGTTCTGAATCTCCCTTCTTCTCCTTCTTCTGCAGAATTTCCTTCTATTCTCCCTATACTGCTATTCCTAATACTACACATAGAAATGTTACACTTACCCAATTACTTTAATACTAAATAGATTTTGAGTAATCCAACTCTCTATTGTGTGTGTGCTCTAACTCTATGTTAACAATTATTCAGCCTCATTACACACCATGGGCAGGCCCTTTTCTGTAAAAAAAAAATATATATATATATATATATATCATATAATCCCTAAATTTTTCAAATTTAAAATTTCATCCATTTCTCCTTCTCTCTCACTCCTGTTTCTCTCCTCCTCTCTCAACCACCATTGTTGTCACCACCAGCACTTCTCCATGATAGTGTCGCCATTAACTTCTGAAAAACTATTAACCACCTTCATCTACTTCCTAATGAAACCCTTTTCTTCCATTCCCCCACACCAACACAACCCATTCGTTTCTGATTTTACCAGAGAAAACAGATGCAGATTGAGTTCTGAAATTGAAGTTTTATCAGAAATTCAATATGCATTTATGTTGAATTTGGGAAAATGTCAGTGTTGAAAACAGCGTCACACATACACAAGGTCAATATCGACGTAGAGATTAACGAGTTTGGATCTGAAGTTGGAAGAAGAATAAGAATAGAGGGTTTTTGGGAGGGCGATTTGGAGGCCCTTGCAGGCAAGAAAGGAGTGGTGAGGTCCATAGGTCCACGTTTCCATTCGAAGGAAGAACGTGAGCAACTGGGGATTTGATTGGGACTGGGAGAGGCATTCAGTCAATGTTACACACTCAAATCGATGCTTTGGTTCTGGTATGGTCTGGAGCTTAGTTAGACAGGGGAGTGAAAGGGGTGGGGTGGAAGTGGGAGGGAAGGCAGAAGTGGTGGTGGTGGTGGAGGAACGGCGGAGAGTCGGAGACAGGGGTGAGAGAAAAGAGAATGGGTAATCTTTTTAATCACAATAATCCAGGGACTCAAAAATAAATTTTTTCTTTCAAAAAAGGGCTCACTCACGGTGAGCAACTTGACAAGGTTGCTCACCCTAGAAGCAGTCGTTTTCTTAGGTCGTATCCCGTTTTATGAAAAATACTTCAGACAATTTAGATATTTTTATAATTAAAATCGAGGTTCAAAAAGCAGTTTTATTTATACATAATATATTTATTCTATCTCAAAATATGAGATACTTTTTTTTATAAGCAAAGAATGAATATATATGGGTACAAAAGATACCCTAACTCATATACACATAATCACCAAAAAATAGTGGAGCAAAACAAGGTAAAGATTCAACCAAGATAAACAAGATGCACCCAAGACACAAGTATGTACGTCTAAACAGGAGCCTCAAAAGCCAGGTTGAAGTACAAAATATGAGATACTATCATATAAATATATATATAGAGGAGGGATCAAGTTACACTCATCTATGTTTACAACTCTTACACTTAATAGTAGCCATTGATCATACTCTCATCCAATGGCTCTAATATGTTCATCATAAGTGAGTCACGTGACCTCTTATCACACCCAGCAACTCCTTCTCACAGTTTATTCGGCATCCACGACTTGACGGAAGGCGGAAGAGATCTGAAACATTTCAATAATAGCTTTTCAGAGACAAAAAGTCATTGTTTATATATTACATGCAATGTTTTTCTTTGTTTTGCTCATGTGGTAGTGGATAATGGCATAGTCCAGTTTACCTTCAAATCCCGAAGGAACTGCCACCAAAATCCAATATAATGGGCTCGACAATTTGTTCGAAGTTATTAACAATTAATCCGCAGAGGGTGCACCTGTAACACCCCGTTTTTACTATTCTTTAATATCGGTAAATATATACATATATTTGTTTATATTTTTATCCGAGACCTAGAAAATGATTTTTAAAATTCAAACGAAACCCGGTCTGTGTTTTAACTGATAGTAAGATTTTATTGAGTAGAGAACCTAATTTTGACCCGATAACGAAACCGTTTAGATTTTTATTTTATTTCTAATCTTAATGGTTATTTTGAAAATTTTCAAAATAAATATGTTACTATATGATAATCGGGCAAGTACTCGACGATGAGGGATCGACGGAATCGAGAACGGAGGTGTAGAGACAAAACCCGACGTCTTGTGGATGAGTCATTGGGGTGAGTCATAGGGGTTAGTCATCTTGCATTAAATGCAAGTAATGATGGTTATATGTAAAAAGGCCAACATGCCCTTGATCTTTAAGTAAAATTCCAAGAGTGTCCCTAAGTGAATTTTGACCAAAATACCCTCTAAATCTACTTAATTTCGTGTAGCCCCTCTACTAAACCAACCTCATTTCATTTTGATTTTATTTCATCACCTTTCTCTCAAAAACCCTAATCGGGTAAACAACGGAACCATACACGAATGTGCAGAGATATACTGGGAGAACAGAACGACGAGTCGTCCATGATGACTCGAGAGAAATGAGTCACCATAGCCATTAATGTGCATTTATGACAAGTAAATGTGAAAAGACTAAAATACCCCTAACCTAACCTATGTCTATTTAACTCCAACCAAGGTTAGCCAACCATGATTTGTAACTAAAAATATCTTCTTCCTTCTTGTGGTCCAAACTCAGTCACACCACCCTAAGATTACCTCCACCACATATTCATTTCATAGCATAATGATTACTTATATGTGAAAAGTCCAAAATACCCTTAATCTTTGCTTGTAACTCCAAGTTTGCCATGACAACATTTTTGACCCTTTGAACCCTTGAAGCCACGGTCTCCCCTCTATAAAAGGATATCTCCATTTCATTTTTTCTCCTTCCCAAGTGTTTCATCTTCACTTCATCTCCATTCTTCATTTTCCTACACAAAAACTCTCAAGTTCTTCATCAAAATTTTCAAAGGAAGTCTAAGATCTTGTTCGTTTCTTCAAATTCTAAAGATATAGCCTTAGAATCCATGATCATACCTTCACTTTTCATCATGAGTTTTCTTTTTAAATCCATGTTTTGTTCAAGATCAAATTTCTAGATCTAGAACTTCAAAAATCTCTAGAGAATCATAGAAAAATCATTTTAATGGGAGATCAATTTCTATTATCTTCATATGACTTCTATTTTTACTGTCCAAGAGCTTAAAAAATTTAGAGATCCCTAGCTATTTCTTTTGGTCTTGACCGAACCTATGCTTCAAATGGGTTAGGATGATTTTCTTCATTCTTTAACTTGTTTCTTGTTGGTTGTTCATGGCTAGGTTTTGGTGGACAAAACTGTGGCCTACCTTGCTTGGTCTAGCATGTGTTTGTTTGATCTTCAAGTGGTCTACAAGAGGTATGTGGGAGATTACCACTATCCTACCTTAAAGTAGATTTGTTGATGGTTTATTTAGTGTTGTTATTTAGTGTAAATGGTCTTGTAAATTATAAGTTGTGTAATTTATTGATTTATATGTGTGTGATCCTCTTGGAGGATTTGGTTGATGCTTGATGTTGATATATGTTGATTTTGATTCAATGATTTCTAATTGGATACTTGATGGTTGTTTATTTGATTTAACATGAAAAATTGCCTAACATGATCATTCTTGGGCCATTCAGCCTTGACTGTTTAAATGGGTTGCATGATGATTTAAATTGTTTGAATAATTTTTATGAGGATTGAATGAATATATAAGGATATATAAATTGGTTTGGATTGATTTGGATGTGTATATTGAAAGATATGATTTTATGAGTCCTTAGGGACTAAAATACAATTTCTGAGAATTTCAGTGGCTGCACTAAAATTCATGTTCTTGTGTGTTAAGATTGTATTTATTGATGAGACAAAACCATAGAAATTGGTTTGGTGTTAATTGGATTACTACATTAAAAATTATAAGCTTTTTTGTATACAATGACCTTTTTGTAATTATTGAAAAATATTTGGGGCAGAAATGTAATTTCTTAAAATCTGAAGGTAACTGAAAAATATTTCTAAAGAAGTTGGTTTGGTGTGATTTGAAGTTATAAATAAAAATTTATAAAGTTTTAAGTGAATAAAGACCTTTTTGTAATTAATGAATGTTTAGGGACTAAACTGTAATTTTCAAAAATTTATGTAACTGGACAGTTAGAAACTATTTTCATACCTATCTAACTGTTCTAAAACTCCAAAATTATTTTTGGACTATTAGAGTTTAAAATCGTTGAAAAGAGATTTACGCGATTTACAAAATTAACGACGTTCGGTCAAATTTTTAGAAAGTTTGTATAAATGGAGATTTAGATGTAAAATCAGTGTTTCAACATTTTCATATGAATATTATAACCTAGGAGAGCAATACATTTGAGGTGAAGAACCATGTTTTAA
This sequence comes from Sophora flavescens, assembly GCA_030762895.1. Lineage (NCBI taxonomy): Eukaryota > Viridiplantae > Streptophyta > Magnoliopsida > Fabales > Fabaceae > Sophora > Sophora flavescens. The sequence continues at coordinate 248,192,422 of CM061063.1, read as the reverse complement.
AAAATATAGCTTTTGGGCCTAAATTCAGTGAAAAACGGCGAAACCGTCGTTAAACGTTTTTAAGGATTTTCAAGCAAATGTTTTGAGAAATTGATACTTATGTATCTTTGATGAAAATTATTCTTGAAAATTGATTTGATGTTATCTAAAGGTTTTGGTTTTAAGTCAAGGATTTTAGTCTTCAAAGACGAGCTTTTACAGTAAAATGTAAAAACCTAAGTCAAGAACGACTGAGTGAAAATACGAACGTAATAATTTATGATGTGGGGTAGAACACGACCTTATGTCATAAAGTATAGATAATTCATTATCCATATTCCATAAAATTTAATGGACTCGAAAGGATTTGTTTTCTTGGAAGGCAAAGAAAAAGGCTCAATTAGAAAAGTACAAAGAAATAAATAATTGGACTTGTATTCCAATCTCATAATGCGTTAGGACTTTTAAACAAAGTGTATAAATATGAAAAGTTACTTGAGAACTTTCTCTTGATGTTATGAACATCTAGCATCTGAGGAAGCACGTTAAGAGAATTTCGATGTAATCAAGATGTCATCCGATGGAAAGACAAGAAGAACGCATTTTCCAAAAATTTTGCCTAAACACATAGTGAAACTATGTTCTGTAAGGCCGTTGGGCCTAGGAGATTGAGCTAACACTTTAATGCGAGTGCGAATTCCATAGGGCCGATCTGGTTGATGCTTGGGGATGTCGGGGTTATGAAATACTCACATAGGCCCAGTGGGTTGCTCCTCTATGGCGTGGTGATATGGCAATACACCGACATACTTGAATAGACACTACGTGTTTTCTGGTAGTGTAGGATGTTCCCGAAAAAGACTACGACATGCATGCCCTCTTCTATTGACGTTTTCTTTATTACCCAAGGCTGGTACCTCGGGAACAATCCTCCGAACCACTCTCTCCGATTGTTCGTCAAATCATGATATCGGAATTCAGAGGTCATTCCTCAAGTCTTAGATGTCTTCTATCTAGGAAAACGTGGTGTTGTGGTCATGTTTTTGTGAAACATTATTGTTTTGTTATGAGTGTAGATATGATTGATAATTGTTAATTGTACGTACCTGAGAGTCGTACCACCGCATGTCTCCCTTATGTGTAAGATAAATGGAAATCTCACCTCCTTATTTTTATATTGCCTATGTTGGCTGGCTATGTGCCTTCTGCACTCTTTTGAGAAGATTGAGACGTCAAGATGTCGCTTGGCAGACGCATTGAGGTTCGAACTTGTAGACGCTATGGTGGAATTTCTAGTGGACATCTTTCATACTGTCAATGGTTCGTAGACCATGTTTTTCCTCTTGGAAGAGGAAGGGGTTTTGGTTCGAGAGTTACTGTTGTAGTAACTCCAGTAGAGTCTTTTGTGGCGACGTCGGTAGTGAACTCAAATATAGTTTTTACTAGATCTCATCAGTTGGGTTTGTCCTTCTCACGATGAACGAGAAAGGATGGTCTTTTATATTTTAGTTTGACCAGCTGGGTATGTTTGGGAGTTAATGTAACTGTCTATGGAGCTGTGACTCCAAGTATCTTATATTTTAGGAGCTGCGTATCCATATCTTCATGTTGAGTCTGTACATTCTATTATTTCTGTTTATGAGTCGGGTTCTATATTATGTAAATGATTTTCGAACTCATGGCCCTAATTGTGATAATGGAATATTTTATTGTCCATTCATTGAAATCAAATTAGTTATATTTACGACTTACGAAAAAGAAGAAAACTACCATTCTTTTATAGCCAATTTTAATTAACCTACTTTTCGGCCTTAAAATGTCACTTACGATGTAGCGCCCGAGAAGGGTGGTACAGCACCAATTGGACTTTTTATTTTTTTTATTCTTTTAATCCCTCTTCTTATTATTTTGGTGTAACAAATTGAATGCTTGTAGATACTGGGATATGGTTTGGGACGAGGGTGGGGAAAAAAGAACATAGCTAGGAGCAAAGGGAAATGGTAGATTTTACAATTAAGAAAGATTTGTGTCATGTGTGTAGGTACTCGGTGATCTCTTGGTGGATATTATATTCACCGTCATTGTTGCCATCAGACAATGTTGTTTTCATCGTTGCTGAGATTATCACCAGGGGGTGGGAGGTGGCGAAGAGGGGGTGTTGAAAGGGTGGAGAGAGATAGGTGCTGGCAGAGATAGGGGTTGGGGCTGATGTCTTTCCCCTTACTCACGTGACTCACTTATGGTGAACATATTAGAGCCATTGGATGAATGTATGATCAATGGCTATCAAGGAGTGTAAGAAGTGTAAACTTATATGAGTGTAAGTTGATCTCTCCTCATATATATATATATATATATATATATATATACACACACACGCGCGCGCGCGAGTATTTTATTTCATTTGCTTACAACTTTTTTTAAAAAAAAATTGAAGCGCCACTTTCATATATATAAAAAGTTCTGACTTCGTTTCCTATTAATCTATTATCATATTTATTTATTTAACTTTTCTGAATAAAATTGTTGGATTTTTTTTGAAAAGTATGAAAATTACATAAGATTACAAATAACATGATAATAAATATAAATATATCCGTATATGTTAAATTTGAGTTATCATTTATAAATTTAAAAAGCATTTTAAAGGATACTGCTACAACAACAACAATAATAATAAAAAGCTACCTACCTAATTTTTCACTTTGGTTATATGTGGAAAATTTCTTAAATGTACCATACCATTTAATTTGTGATGATATTTCAGTCATAATATTAAAAATATTGTTACACCGAGAGACAACATAATTAGGTTATTACATATTAAATAATACAGAAACAATAACAAAATGTAACTGAGAATATGAAAAATATTTAATTATACAAAGTAAGAAATATTTCTTACTTCAAAAGTACATGATCTTTAGAAAGTAGAAACAAAAAGAATGGCAGTATTTTCCGGGTCTCCTGATTCTCTGATTAATATCTCTGTATGGTTTTTTTCTCTAAATTATTCAACGTTAAAACTACTTATTTTTTTTTTAATAAATAACAAATGGGCCCTAAATTGTGAAACCCCCGTCCACCTTTATAATCTGTCCAATGTAGAGGTGTTCATCAACTGATCCAAACCGATTCAAAGCGTAAAAATCGAACAAACCGAAAACCAAAAAAAACCGCAATTTTTTATTGGATTGGATCGGATTTTGGATCCCCTAGTGAAATCCAATCCAATCCAAACCGATCTACTATATACATATACTGTTATTTTTGCAATAATAATATTACTCATACTTAAGCATTGTTTTTCATACAAAAATGTCCCCCATTCTCTTCAATATTTTGTTTGAATGACATATATGAGACTATTTAGAATAAATATTAATATCTTGAAGTTAACTTTTGCTAAAAGTTTTGATGCATGACATATATATATTTGATTGAGTAAACATAATAAATAGGAAATCAATTAAGTAAATTTGGAAAATAAATTGACTACAATTTATTTGTAGCCGAATCAAGATAAAAAAAAAGGATAAGTGAGACTAGATATAGAGAATTAACATAAAAAAATATTTAACATAAAATAACGTTTTAAAAAATATCAATAATTATTTTTTCTCAAACTCCCGAATTAAAAGTTTGTCAAGAATTAGAATTTTCCTCACTCGTCATTACTCATCAAATCAAATAATGCTTAATATAAGGAACAAATAGTTGCTACCTTTCTTAAAGGTTCTAATGTTCTAATATAAAGATATGTTAAAATAAGTATTTGGCACCCTAAATTAACTCACTTAAATGAAGATTATTTTTTGTACACTATTAGATATAAGTAGAACGGGCACTTTACATAAGAAAAAAATAAACTATGACAAAAACTTAATTATCCAATCCAATCCAAACCGCATTTGATTGGATCAGATCGGATTTTTTTTAAGAAAGCAAGCCGATCCAATCCAAACCGCATGTTGTTTTCATCATTGGATCGGATGACTTTTTCACTCAAAACCAATCCAATTCAATCCACGAACACCCCTAGTCCAATGATGTATGAAGCAATAGGAAGGCAAAGAAAAGCAACCAGTGCCGATATATCTTTAGGTTCTCCGATGCGACCAATAGGTATTATTAGAGACATTATATCATCTACGGTAACATCCGCTCCATAAACTTTCTACAACAAGAACATTTACAATAGAGATTATGAGCATCATTGCAAAATTACTAATATATATATAGCATAGTGAAGAGATTGATATCTATATGAATAAACAAATGTTTATGCAACTTTTAATATAAAAAAGGTTTAATTGTATTTTTAGTCCCTCAATTTTACTGCTTGGGCGATTTTGGTCCCCAGTTTTTTTTCACTTGATTTTAATACCCACATTTTAAAAGTGTGCAATTTTGATCCATCTGTATGCTATCATCCAATAATTAATGGTGTATCTCACGTGGCTTATGATATTCTAACCTTACTTATGCTTTCTAACAAGTGGTGCCATAAGTGGATGTTGATTTGGGATATTAATTATTAGATGTTAACATGATGAACCAAAATTGCACATTTTTAAAATGTGGGGACTAAAATCGAGCGGAAAAAAATTGGGGGACTAAAATCGCATAAGCAGTAAAATAGGGGGACCAAAAATACAATTAAGCCAAAAAAATGTTTATGCACTTTCATGGGCCATATTGTAAAGTAATATATGGTTAAACTTAAATAAACAAAGGATTTGTTAGGTAAATTATTGAGTTCTCTAATCCCACCGTGTCCTAGGACCACATATTCTCTTCCATTCTGCATTTGACAAGGAATCCAGCCGGTAGTAACTCTGGTTACTTTTTTTCTTTTCTTTTATTTAAAAAAACAAGAAAAGTGAAGTTTTATTCAATATCAAGATACAAGTCCGCAAAAACACAATTAGAAACCATAAGGAACCTCCTCGATCCAATATTGATCAGAATGGTTTAGATCATATTTTGCTAAACTATAGACAACCCTATTTCCTTCTCTACATATATGAGCATAAGATGGTCCCACTTAGGTAGCTCGCCGGTGATACTAAGGGACATAGGATACTCCAAGTACTTGGAAGTAAGGAGTTCAAATCCCACCCCTGTGACACCCTATGTCGAACATCCCTCAACAACAACAACTCCGATGCAATGCGTATGCAACACAACAAACAACGGGCAACCGCCACCTCCTTTGCTTCAACGGAATCAACCAAAGACTTTAGCGGAATCGACCGCAGTGAAATCTACCTGATAGTGTGATTTTACATCATGTTTTCTGTACACTTTTGTATGCATTTTTCATATAGATTAGGCATTCTTTATTTGATTTTAGTTAGATTTTCCCTTGGAACGGGTGAAGCGGTTTCTTGGTGTTGTTTTGCAGGAATTAATGTAAAAATGATCAAAATCAGTCATGATGGAGCCTGGATGAAACATAGCTTGAAAAGTGAAGAATATGAGCCAAACATAGCCTATCATGGCCTGGCCGTGATGACCATCACGACCATGATCAAGCAGAGCAGAAGGCAAAAGTCAGAAGCAATTCTGGGAATGCTCGCCCCGTGAGAGTCTACTCGCCCCGCGAGCCTGAAGACCAGCCTGTGCCAGAAATGTCATCTTCTCTGCCTTGCCCCGCGAGAGGCTACTCGCCTCGCGAGACTGTGGACCAAAAGCCATCACACCCAGGCCCTGATACTCATCACGGGCGTATTTGAGAAGACCCTTACTGTCTCGCCTCGCGAACCACTATCGCCTCGCGAGAGATCCAGTCTCTGTAACAGCAGATTTTTAACATTCGCCTCGCGAGCACGCGCAGAGTCTGATTGGTATAAATTGCTGTTTTAGGGCATAATGGAGGAGTTTTTAGTTTTGGAGAGTTTTAGAGGGAGGCACTTGGAGGCTGCGGCTGGGCTAGGGTTCCAACCCTAAAAGGGAGCTGAGTTAGGGGGTTGCTGTGACGACAGTGGGAAGCTTCAATGGAGTTCTCCCTTTCTTCCTTTCTCTACTGCTTTTCTGGTTTGGTTTTCTCTCTTATGAGTAGCTAAATTCCGTTTGTTGGGATTAGATGTAATCAAACTAAACTTCATGTATTTATCTTGACTGATTATTCTGTGTTCATGCCTTCGTATTAGTGATTAATTTTCCATGCTTAATGCTTGTTGTGGCTAGCACCCCCATGACTCGATTTGTGTTTTGATATACAATTGGGAAATTCGTATTAGAACCGGAATTGAATTTAATCACCTAGTAACCCTTGCGTCTAGGAATGGAGTTTGGTTTACTAGTAATCGCGTAATCCCTAATCCTAATGCAAATTCATTAATCTAGGCCACCTAAGGAATTAGGCTCTATTAGTGGATTTAGGCTCTTGCCATCCGACGAATCGGGGTTTGAGTAATTTAGTGGATTGATTTTAATATTTGAAGCATGAATGGGAGGTATCTAGTCCTGGTAGTACATGAGACAGAGGTTTGGTGAAGTCTAGTCCCAACATATCCCTTTCGCACTCCAAGTGTTCGATAGAAATCCTCAAAGAACTTTTCCTTTTCTTTTGTTTGTTTTGATTTCTTTGTTTAGTCTAGATAGTTGCTGAGTTTGTGAATTGATACTTGACATCCAATCCCCGTGGATACGATAACCCGTCTCACCACCGTATTACTTGCACGACTGGGTATACTTGCCCAGAATCGTCAACAAGTTTTTGGCGCCGTTGCCGGGGATTGGTTTTGCCAATATCAGTAGTAACAAAGAAGGCTACTAATTTAGACATTTTTATTCTTTTTTATTTTTCTGTATATATTTGATCTTTTTGTTTTGAGTTCTGTTTTTGCAAGGTGGACGAAAGTCATGGAAAATTTTTATTATCCACCTGATGAGGAAGCTTCTAGTCATATTTTGGAGGATAACTTGTGTTTGGAAGACGATATAAATTTGGGAGAATTATTCGAGGAGTTTTCTCTATCTTATAATATTCAATCACGAGTCGATCCTATGACTGGTGAGCTTATATATATATACTTCAAGGAGGATTGGGAAACCTTTTTGTCATATTTACCACCTCCACCACCGTGTATTGTGATTCCCATAGAGCCACATGAAGCAGAATTTGAGCAAAATATGGTTGTGGGAATGGATCGAATTGAAGATGAAGTGGTGGTGGTAAGCGAATTACAAGAAGAGGAATTACCTTTCACGCATCCTTGGGGAGGAACAAGTGAGAAGGCAGGGCATTTGGAAAGCATTCAATCCACCATGCTTGCTGAGCAATCTGATTTTTCTGCATTGGACAAATATGTTGGCTTGCATGCATGTGTGGACACTGGTAAGTTAGTCCCTTCCACTTGTCTGGCACACTTCCTCGTGAAAACACCATTTTACCCGAGAGGAAGTGAGTTCATAATTGTAGAGGTCAATGGAATTTTCACACACTGGCTGGGTGGAGTTGAGGATAAAGTCATATTACTTATACAATCTCCACTCCACAGACCATGGGATCCGGGAGGAGGATCCTAGAACGTCAAGCTAGTGACGTTAAAGAAGCGCTTATTGGGAGGCAACCCAACTTTTCTTAACCCTTCTCTTTAGTTAGTTTTTGTTTTTGATTTTTAACTCTTGAATAATTTGAGAAGATCAAGAATTTTCTTTTACTAATAAAATTGCCAAGTGATTTCAGGGAAAAAGGAAGGAAGAGCAAGAAGACAAGAAAAAGCAAAGTCAGCACCCATCACGGCCGTGACGTATTTCCCAGCAAGTTTCTGACTGGGCATGAGAGCCAGCACCCGCTACCGCCTCGGTAAGCCGTTCCATTTTTCTTTTCTCTCTCCAACTTGGTTGTTTACATTGGGGACAATGTAAATTTTTAAGCTTGGGGTAGGGGTATTTTGCATTTTGCATGTTGCATTCATATAGTTTTGCATGATCACACAATTAGATTGCCCTTGTTTAGATTTTACATCCAATTGTGAGAACTGAGTGCCAATTAAATTGTGATAGTGAATTCTTGAACCCAATTTTTTTTCATTCTTGTGATATGGCTACAAATGAAAAATGCTTGAGATAATCTTGGATAGTTGATAATTTTGAGATTTTGAGCCAAAAAGGGGTACTCACTAAATCTACCCCATTCTTTGTGTTAGAGTGTTATTCCTCTTGGATTGTTTTCTCTAGAACTTGACTTGAAACCGTTTCAAAGCTTAAAAATTTTTGAAAACATTTTTGAAAATGATTGAGGCAATAGGTATTTTTCTGGCCTTCTGAGCTTTGAATGACTAAATGCTACCCCGTAGTTGCCCAATTTTGAGCCTACATGAATGAAATAATTTTCTTGGTACCTTGAAATTTATTGATGAATGACGCTTGATAGGATACCTTCTAAAGTATTACAAAAGGGTAAAAAGGTAGTTGAAAAAAAAGTTTGGGATGAAAGAATCAGTGAGAATATTTCTCTTGAATTGAAAAATCTCCCCTTCTCCAAGCAAAAGAAAAACAAAAGAAAAAGAAAAATATATAGAGAAGGGGATGACAAAAAGAAATGAGAAATAAAATGAAAAGAAAGAAAGAAAGGTGGAAAAAGGAATCGAAACCCAAAAAGGTATTTTAGAAGGTGTCATGTTTGCAACGCTTGATATGTTATGTAACCTTTTGAAAAATCATTTTCTTGATTTCCCCACCTAACGATTAATCCCATGACCCCGTTACAACCGAAGCAAAGACCTCTTGATACTTAATTGTTTTCATTAATAAAGTAGAGATTTGGTTGATAGTCAAGCCTATGGTAGAATTCATTCCTTGAGGAAAATGGAGCGAGTTGTCTTATTTCCCTAACACTTGAGTGATGTGAGAGAGAGAGCCAAGCAAATGAACAAGCTTGGGGTGAGCTTCAGGTGAGAAAGAGTGCCGAAATCAGTGAGAATATGAGTCTAAGAAACCTAAGCTTCTAATTGGACTTGAATTGATTGTCTCTTGCTGAATTGTTTGAAATGCCTATTACTTGGATTAGTATTTACTCGGGTTCCTGGTTCATTATCCATGCTTTGATTATATATCTCTTCTGGCCTTAGTGATTGCTTGAGGACAAGCAATTGAATAAGCTTGGGGTGATTTGATAGTGTGATTTTACATCATGTTTTCTGTACACTTTTGCATGCATTTTTCATATAGATTAGGCATTCTTTATTTGATTTTAGTTAGATTTTCCCTTGGAATGGGTGAAGCGGTTTCTTGGTGTTGTTTTGCAGGAATTAATGTAAAAATGATCAAAATCAGCCATGATGGAGCCTGGATGAAACAGAGCTTGAAAAGTGAAGAATATGAGCCAAACATAGCCTATCACGGCCATGATCAAGCAGAGCAGAAGGCAAAAGTCAGAAGCAATTATGGGAATGCTCGCCCCGCGAGAGTCTACTCGCCCCGCGAGCCTGAAGACCAGCCTGTGCCAGAAATGTCATCTTCTCCGCCTCGCCCCGCGAGAGGCTACTCGCCTCGCGAGATTGTGGACCAGAAGCCATCACGCCCAGGCCCTGATACTCATCACGGGCGTATTTGAGAAGACCCTTACTGTCTCGCCTCGCGAGAGATCCAGTCTCTGAAACATCAGATTTTTAACATTCGCCTCGCGAGCCATGTCTCGCCTCGCGAGCGCGCGCAGAGTCTGATTGGTATAAATTGCTGTTTTAGGGCAGAATGGAGGAGTTTTTAGTTTTGGAGAGTTTTAGAGGGAGGCACTTGGAGGCTGCGGCTGGGCTAGGGTTCCAACCCTAACAGGGAGCTGAGTTAGGGGGTTGCTGTGACGATAGTGGGAAGCTTCAATGGAGTTCTCCCTTTCTTCCTTTCTCTACTGCTTTTCTGGTTTGGTTTTCTCTCTTATGAGTAGCTAAATCCCGTTTGTTGGGATTAGATGTAATCAAACTAAACTTCATGTATTTATCTTGACTGATTATTCTGTGTTCATACCTTCGTATTAGTGATTAATTTTCCATGCTTAATGCTTGTTGCGGCTAGCACCCCCATGACTCGATTTGTGTTTTGATATGCAATTGGGAAATTCGTATTAGAACCAGAATTGAATTTAATCACCTAGTAACCCTTGCGTCTAGGAATGGAGTTTGGTTTACAAGTAATCGCGTAATCCCTAATCCTAATGCAAATTCATTAATCTAGGCCACCTAAGGAATTAGGGTCTATTAGTGGATTTAGGCTCTTGCCATCCGAGGAATCGAGGTTTGAGTAATTTAGTGGATTGATTTTAATATTTGAAGCATGAATGGGAGGTATCTAGTCCTGGTAGTACATGAGACAGAGGTTTGGTGAAGTCTCGTCCCAACATATCCCTTTCGCACTCCAAGTGTTCGATAGAAATTCTCAAAGAACTTTTCCTTTTCTTTTGTTTGTTTTGATTTCTCTGTTTAGTCTAGATAGTTGCTGAGTTTGTGAATTGGTACTTGACATCCAATCCCCGTGGATACGATAACCGGTCTCACCACCGTATTACTTGCAAGACTGGGTATACTTGCCCAGAATCGTCAACACTACCACAAAATCTTTAATCAGTGGAATCTACCACAACACCTTTAATCAGTGGAATCTATCGCAACACCTTTAATCAGTGGAATCTACCACAACACCTTTAACCCAACTGGGTCAAGGCTCCCTTGGGATAAACTCTCAGCCACCAAAGTACAACATCAACAACTCCTCGACCAATAAGCATCGAGGGCACTTTGGCCAATAAGCACCAAAGTTACCAACAAGCGGTAACCCAACGGATACCGGCTTGACTAACTCAACATCTCACCATCTCATCTTCTTGATCATCTTTGTTAACCATTAACCGAGTTATCTAATCCATCACATTAATTGATTGTGTTATCTCATCATCGTTGGGGAATTGGGGTTAGAAGCCCCTTAAAAGTTCTTAATTCCATTTCTGATCTGTAGGGGAGCACGGGCGTGCTGATTCCCTGCACGGTCGTGCTGCCACTTAAGTGGAGCACGGTCGTGCTTCCTATTGGGCACGGTTGTGCTCTTTGTCCTGCACGGTCGTGATAAATGCACAACCATTTTCCATAACTCAACTGGGTGCACGGGCGTGCTCCCTGTTCAGCACAGCCGTGCTGAATGCACAACAGTATTATTCTGGGCAGAGTTAAAACACAGTTCTTAGCCAATTATTTCAATGATTATGTCCATTAATCCTAATCCGTTTTAACAACATATTTTCCAGATCCCACATCCTCATCAACTTAATCATAACATCAGCACAGTCATGGCATCAACCATTCAACCAATCATAATCAACAACATCAGGAATCAACCAGTATTCAATAGTCATATCTCAACAATCATCCAACATAATCATCATGTTCATATAACCAACATAAACATCAAGAACGTAGTATTAACATAGGCATATAAACAACATATTAACAACCAAGATCATGTTATCAAAATAACTAACAAATCAAGATATAACATATACTCATACAAACAAACCGGGGCTATGGGACCCTTTTACTTTACTCTAACTCCAAGCCTATAAGTACACCACCCTTGGTCAAACAAAAGGTTAACTATTAATCCCCAATTCAAGGAGAAGAAATGAGATTAACAAAAAGGGATGACAAGGTGCATGAACTTTACTTGGTTTAGAGTTCCAAACAGCAAACACAATGAGCATGTGTTCGCAACGGTGTTCCCCAATTGAAGAGCGGTGGAAAATGATGAACATAATGGTCCCTAGAGAGATAATTTTTAGAGAAAAGAGACGAGACCTCAAAGAGAAAGGTGGGAAGTAGTTTCTGTGTGTTAGATTCGTGCAAACTAGGGTTTAGGGCGTGACTTACATGTTTAAAACGAATTAGGGTGAAATTGGGCCGAAATAGAAGCCCCAAAATACTGTCTGCGTTGTTAGGTCGGGCTCAAAAAACGTAGGCCGGGCGGATTCTGCAGAAAACCAGAATGTGAGTTTTTATGCATTTTAGGCCGGGCTCATAAACTTAGGCCAGACGGATTATGCAGATAACCAGAATGTGAGTTTTCTGCATTTTAGGTCGGACTCAAACTTAGGCCGGGCGGATTCTGCAGAAAACCAGAATGTGAGTTTTACTGCATTTTAGACCGGGCTCATAAACTTAGGCCGGGCAGATCTCAGGAAACCAGAATTCACTATTAAGACCCTTCCAAAGGCTAAACTACCTCTAACATACACATATGCATAAATATCAAATATATAACAACATATATATGCCAAAACTAACACATATAAACATAAGGGTGAATCTTGGGGTGTTACAATTCCACCCCCTTTTAAAAATTGCATCCTCGAAATTTCTACTCACCTCGATTGAAAAGTGCGGATATAACTCCATCATCTTGCTTTCCAGCTCCCAGGTATCGCTTTCCTCAGTTGCCCCACTCCAAACGACTTTGACCAAAGGAATCTCCTTGCCCCTTAGCTGCTTCACCCTCCTATCCTCGACTCGAAGGGGTAACACCTCGAATGTCAAGTTCTTTTTCAACTATATTGCGTCGGAAACTATCACGTGACTAGGGTCATGGATATACTTTGAGTTGAGACACATGAAGAACATTATGGAGATTGGATAAGAACGATGGTAAGGCTATCTGGTAGGCGGCTTCTCCGACTCTTTTAAGGATCTGGTAAGGACCAAAGAACCGTGGAGTAAGTTTCCTCGCTTTCATCACTCTACTGACCCCAGTCATCGGGGTAACTCTCAAGAATACATGATCACCTTTTTGCAATTCGTGCGCTTTTCTCCTTTTGTCATGGTAGCTCTTTTAACTACTCTATGCCACTTTCATATTTTCCTGAATCATCCTCACTTTCTCAGTGGTTTCTTGCACCACTTCAGGTCCTAGTACAACACTGTCACTCGGTTCACTCCAACACAAGGGTGTCCTACATCTCCTCCCGTAAAGAGCTTCATAAGGTGTCATACCAATACTGGAATAGAAGCTATTGCTGTAGGTAAATTCAATCAGGGGCAGAAACTTGTCCCAACTACCAGATTGCTCTAACACACAAGCCCTCAACAAGTCCTCTAAGGACTGGATGGTCCTCTCAGACTGCCCATCAGTCTGCGGGTGGTAAGCTGAACTAAGCCTAAGCTTTGTCCCTAAAGCATGCTGCAAACTCTCCCAGAACCTGGAGGTAAACCTCGGGTCTCTATCTGATACTATGCTAGAGGGTACACCATGAAGCCTGACTATCTCTTTGATGTACAACTTGGCTAACTTCTCTAAAGGATACTCCATGTTCATCGGGATGAAATGGGCAGACTTAGTCAATCTACCCACAACAACCCATATAGCCTCAAAACCAGCTGGAGTCCTAGGGAGTCCGGACACAAATTCCATGGAGATATCATCCCATTTCCATTCTGGAACATTCAAAGGTTGTAACTTACCTGAAGGCTTTTGATGTTCTATCTTGGCCTTTTGACAAACTAGGCACGCATAAACAAACTCAGCCACATCCTTTTTCATCCTAGGCCACCATAACATCCTCTTAAGGTCTTGATACATCCTTGTGGCACTTGGGTGCACACTCAATCCACTCTTATGTCCTTCCTCAAGGATCAACTTCCTAACTCAGGAACATCTGGTATACAGACTCTATCTTTGAACCTCAAACCCCCATCACTTCCTTCCTTAAAACTAAGGTTTCTACCCTGAGAGAGCAACTCTCTGGTCTAAGAGAAACTGGTCTATCTTCTGACCCCCTCTAACCTGATCCATCAAACTGTTGGTAGCCTTCAAGGTTCCAAGCCTAATGCTCTTAGGGGTAACTTCCCAAGCTAAACTCAGGTCTCTAACCTCCTCAATCAGATCCATCTCCCTAACCATCAAAGCGGAGACGTGCAAGGTTTTCCTACTTAGAGCATCTGCCACTACATTGAATTTTCCTGGGTGGTAGGTTAGCTCGAAGTCGTGATCCTTTAAGAACTCCATCAACCTACGCTGCCTTATACTCAACTCCTTTTGATCAAAGAGATACCTCAAACTCTTGTGATCACTAAAAACCTCAAACCTCGATCCATACAGGTAATGCCTCTAGATCTTTAAGGCAAATACCACAGCCCCTAACTCTAGGTCATGGGTAGGGTAGTTCTTCTCATGGGGTTTCAGCTGCCTAGAAGTATAAGCAACTACCTTACCATTCTGCATCAACACTCCACCTAACCCTTGCTTAGAAGCATCGCAATAAACTACGAAGGGCTCACTAGGATCTGGCAAAACTGACACTGGTGCTGATGTCAACCTATCCTTAAGGGTTTGGAAACTCTCTTCACATCTAGAGCCCCATACAAACAACTGTCCCTTCTTGGTGAGACGGGCTAAGAGTAAAACTATCTTAGAGAAACCTTCTATGAACCGTCTATAATACCCGGCTAACCCCAAGAAACTCCTAATCTCGGTCACAGACTTCAGCACTTCCCACTAGAGCACCGTCTCAACCTTAGCTGGGTCCACTGCTATGTCACCCTTAGAGATGACATGTCCTAAGAAGCTCACTTCCTTTAACCAGAACTCACTTAGACAATTTAACATACAACTGCTTTTCCTTAAGGGTCTACAAAACAACCCTCAGGTGTTCCTCATGTTCCTCCTTGCTCTTAGAGTACACAAAGATGTCATCTATAAACACCACCATAAACTTATCCAAGTAAGGGTGAAAGGTCTTGTTCATGTAGTCCATGAAGACCACAGTTGGTCACACCGAAGGGCATAACCAAGTACTCATAGTGACCATATCGCGTTCTGAATGCTGCGTTCGGGATGTCCTCAGACTTAACTCGAATCTGATGATACCCTGACCTCAAGTCTATCTTTGAAAAGACACAGCGCCCGTCAACTGATCCATCTGATCATCAATCCTAGGGAGGGGATACCGATTCCTTATGGTCACCTTGTTGAGTTGTCGGTTGTTGACACACAACCTCATACTATCATCCTTCTTCTTTACCAACAACACAGGTGCTCCCCACGGAGACACACTAGGCCTAATGAACTGCTTCTTCATCAAGTCCTCCAACTGTTCGTTCAACTTAGCAAGCTCTAGAGGAGACATTCTATAGGGTGCTATGGAGATTGGCCCGGATCCTGGCACTAAGTCTATGCTAAACTCAACATCTCTCTCTGGTGGTAAGTTATAAACATCCCCGAGGACACTTCAGGAAAATCTCGCACAACAGGCAAGCTGGCGACATCAGGAGGGCTGCTCTCTACTTCCAGGGAAGCAAACATCATGTATACCTGGGCTTCGTCTTTCATCGAAGCTTGAACTTAGCTGGCAGAGAGAAGGTCGGGATTCTTAGACTCCGTTGGAGTTCCAAAAACTAAGGTCTTATCAAAACAGATAAAGGGAACATGGTTGGAAGATAACCAGTTCATCCCAAGAATAACATCGAGTGTTTTTTTTAAAAAAAAAATAAGCACACAAGATCAGCTGCAGAGTTCATATTATCAAGAGATAATAGAACAACCTTCCTAAACACAAGAAGCATCCGAAGGCTCCTTGGATCTTTCAAGACAAATCACCAAATGCAGTAAGTCAAGCCAAAGCAAAGCTATAGGTACTTAGTACCACGTAACATTGTCTATATAAATATAGACAATTCAAACAAGAGTCACACAACAAACTCACGACAGACTCATAGCACGTCCGGAAAGGGCCTAACCTGGCAATGATACCACTAAATGTGACACCCTGCTACCCCGCATGTTATAAAGCATAAAAGAGATGGACAATCAAACTGAAATCATGCATCAACATTTAATAAAACGTTTGTCCATGGGTAGAAAGGTCCCACATGAACTAGTTCTCAAAATCGTGGAAAATAAAACAAGTTAAAAAAAATTAAACATAACAAGGAAATAAACATAACCCAACCCCGATGTCACATACAGAGTTGGTATAACCATTTCGTAAAAAATCCATGGAATTACAACTGAAGACTAATAAACTAACTGAACATAAGACAAGCCCTAACTATGAGTGGCTGCTCCTCAGAGTCACTCCTCTACGGGCTGCTCATTATCCTCTACAAGGTGCCAATCAGGCCAAACAAACAAACAGATAATGGAGAGTAAGAATCATGTAAACATAATAGCAAGGAGGTAGGAAGTAAAGTAAAACATACAAGCATGGCACCAACGTAAGCATACATCAACAACATGTATAAACATACATCAACATCATCAACATCAAGCATGTTATGCAGTGCAATGCAGTCCTACTCCGCTAAACCAACACTGCATGTGGATCTACTAAACTCGGGATGGACGACTTCAGAGTTAAATATCCACATTGAGAATCGACTCAACACCGGAGAATCTACTCCTTGGATAGCTAACGCATCAAACCAACGAGTGCCTCGTCATTGGGGCGCAAGGAGAATCTACTCCAGCAGTGGATGACCAAATCGGCGTACTCTAGAACGAACTCCCCTATGTCGAACATCCCTCAACAACAACAACAACTCCGATGTAATGCGTATGCAACACAACAAACAACGGGCAACCGCCACCTCCTTTGCTTCAACGGAATCAACCGAAGACTTTACCGGAATCGACCGCAGTGGAATCTACCGCAAAACCTTTAATAAGTGGAATCTACCACAACACTTTTAATCAGTGGAATCTACCACAACACCTTTAACCCAACTGGGTCAAGGCTCCCTTGGGGCAAACTCTCGGCCACCAAAGTACAACATCAACAACTCCTCGACCAATAAGCATCGAGGGCACTTTGGCCAATAAGTAACAAAGTTACCAAATGCGGTAACCCAACGGATACTGGCTTGACTAACTCAACATCTCACCATCTCATCTTCTTGATCATCTTTGTTAACCATTAACCGAGTTATCTAATCCATCACATTAATTGATTGTGTTATCTCATCATCGTTGGGGAATTGGGGTTAGAAACCACTTAAAAGTTCTTAATTCCATTTCTGATATGTAGGGGAGCACGGGCGTGCTGATCACCTGCACGGTCGTGCTGCCACTTAAGTGGAGAACGGTCGTGCTTCCTATTGGGCACGGTCGTGCTTAGCAGCACGGTCGTGCTCTTTGTCCTGCACGGTCGTGCTAAATGCACGACCACTTTCCAGAATTCAACAGGGAGCACGAGCGTGCTCCCTGTTCAGCCCAACCCTGCTCAATGCACGACAGTACTTTTATGGGCAGAGTTAAAACACAGTTCTTAGCCAATTATTTCAATGATTAAATCCATTAATCTTAATCCGTTTTAACAACATATTTTCCAGATCCCACATCCTCATCAACTCAATCATAACATCGACATAGTCATGGCATCAACCATTCAACCAATCATAATCAACAACATCAGGAATCAACCAGTATTCAACAGTCATATCTCAACAATCATCCAACATAATCATCATGTTCATATAACCAACATAAACATCAAGAACGTAGTATGAACATAGGCATATAAACAGCATATTACAACCAAGATTATGTTATCAAAATAACTAACAAATCAACATATAAATCATATACTCATACAAACAAACCGGGGCTATGGGAACCCCTTTACTTTACTCTAACCCCAAGCCTATGAGTACGCCACCTTTCTCCCCATACCTGGATTGAAGGTCGCTCCAACGTAAGCTCCTAACAGCAAACTGCCCTCGATTCCCAAAGCAGCTCAACCCAAACTCAACCTCTAAACTGAAACATATCAAACAAGCTTCCCAAACGAAGAACCAATGTGTTTCCCTCAAGCGGATTGACTAGCTTTCCAAGTCTTGGTCAAACAAAAGGTTAACTATTAATCCCCAATTCAAGGAGAAGAAAGGAGATTAACAAAAAAGGGTGACAAGGTGCACGAATTTTACCTAGTTTAGAGGTCCAAACAGCAAACACAATGAGCACGTGTTCGCAACGGTGCTCCCCAATTGAAGAACGGTGGAAAACGATGAATAGAATGGTCCCTAGAGAGATAGTTTTTAGAGAAAAGAGATGAGACCTCAAAGAGGAAGATGGGAGGCAGTTTCTGAGTGTTAGAGTCGTGAAAACTAGGGTTTAGGGTGTGACTTAGAGGTTTAAAACGAATTAGGGGGCAATTGGGCCGAAACAGAAGCCCAAAATGCTGTCAGTGTCATTAGGTCAGGCTCAGAAAATTTAGGTCGGGCGTAGACGCTTAGACCGGGTTCAGAAAACGTAGGTCGGGAGGATTCTGCAGAAAACCAGAATATGAGTTTTTATGCATTTTAGGCTAGGCTCATAAACCTAGGCCGGGCGGATTCTGCAGAAAACTAGAATGTGAGTTTTTCTGCATTTTAGGCCGGGCTCATAAACTTTGGCCGGGCGGATCTGAAGAAACCGTAATTCACTATTAAGACCCTTCCAAAGGCTAAACTACCTCTAACATACACATATGCATAAATATCAAACATATCAAACATATAACAACATATATATGCCAAAACAAACACATATAAACATAAGGGTGAATCTTGGGGTGTTACAACCCCCGCCCCCTAACATAACAAATAACATTAATACTAACATTGACTTATAAAAAAAAATTGAGCATAAGATGCACCAAAAAATTGGACCTCTAACAACTTGCAGTCATTTAGAAATGATAAGCTACTAAAATTTGCTCTTGAATACAATTTAATATGCTTAACCAACAACTTAAGATAACAAATTGCAAGGATTGGATGGCCTAGTCGAAGATGCCAATTACCAAACTAGGAATTAAGAGGGATTTGACAAAATAGCATGCCTAACAAGAGATTTATGATAGAAAATGAAAAACACGAGTATTAAATGAAGGACCCCATACTATGTTGCCAAATCCTTAATAGCAAGCTAAATTGTGTAACCCCCGTCAGCATTTATAACTTGTCCAGTGATGTATGAAGCAGCCGGAAGGCAAAGAAAAGCAACCAATGATGATATCTCTTTAGGATCTCCCATGCGACCAATAGCTGTACGAGACACTATAGCATCAACGGGGTTATCCTCTGTACTTGTAGTAGATTTCTGTAATAAGAGAAGTTACATTAGGGATTATGATGAGTATCATTGTTGAATTAATAACATAATAATAAAACTAGAAAGGATGAGATTGGTAACTATATATGAATTATGTAACAAAGTACTCAATTCAATTAAACCCAGTAAATTATTTCCATGTGCTACTAATTAAATGTGCATTTGGTTTGGTGTTGCGTTCAACGTCAACGCAAATCCAATGACTGATGTGTTAATCTATAGTGTCACTGGCGTTGGATTTGTGTTGGCGTTGAACCCAAAACGCCAATCCAAACACACCCTCAGTAAAAGTATAAGGCGACATTTACAATCTTGATATGCCGGGCCATGGATAAACTTGAAATGAACAACTATATACATACCGCGTATGACTCCAAAAGTAAGGTCTTAATAGGTCCAGGTGCAACAGCATTTGCACGAATATTATCCTTTCCCCATTCCAATGCTATGTTCTTAGTTAATTGATTCATTGCTCCTGAATAAGACTTTATAAGTTAATTGATTATCTTTTACAAGTCATTTGAGCTGTATCCCAATTGAGGGGTATATATAAAGAAAGGAAAACATACCTTTGGAGGCTGCATAGACAGAAGCTGCAGGAATAGCTGTCGAACCTGCTACTGAAGAGATAAATACTATGTTCCCGTATCCAGATGCTTTAAGAAGTGGGTGCGCTAGTTGACTCAAATGGTAACTAGACTCAAAATTGGTACCCATTATAGTTGATATCTCTTCAGCAGTATAATCTGTCATGTTCTTAGGTATATTTATCCCAGCATTGTTCACCTATGAGAAAACCGCTTATGAAGTGAACTTAATTACAATCAATTAATTAGAAACTAAACTAAACAGAAAAACAAGAATCATATATGAAGGTTAATGATGGAGACTTGAATGAACTGAAGAATTGCTAGCATGTTGACGAATTCTTGTACGACTTAATATGCATTAAACGAATTCAATTCCTCAGAAGTTACATATTATAAGATTATGTGGTTACTTGATTAGTTCAAAGTGATAGGTTTGAAATGAGAGATTTTAGAATGCTGAATAAATACTTGCTACTGGAAGGATTTTACAGTTCATTTTAAACAAATATTCATAAATTTTAATGTAATAAATTAAGGACTAAGTAATATACATTGTCATTATAAAAAGTTTTATACTAACATTTACTAACATTTTGACATGTTTGTTTTTATTTTAATAACTAAGAGAGAAATAACAATAATGCTGATTTGTTAAGTTATTATGAGATGTGTACACTGACAGTGCATAAAAATTAAACTCTTAAAATAAAATGAATGATGGAAATACATTGTAAAACATGTCTTTATTTTCTTGTAAGAGCTTACAAGTTATTTCCCTTGCCGATCTTGAATAAAGCAATAGATGAGGTGAGCACAAAAAAAAAAAAAAAAACAATAGATGAGGTGATTTATATTTCTTTTTGGTATAATTAGGGCCATTGGTTCCCAGTGGGTCTACAGATGTATCCACAAGCTTAAATCCGTTATGAGACTAATCTTCATTCGGGTGCTTAGTCGCATTTAAGGTTATTCGCCCCTCCCTAAAGATGTGTTCTTTGGGATTCGAACCCAGATTCTCTCCTACAGGGCTGGCCCAAGGATGAAGCTACTAAAGCCATTGCTTTAGGCCCACCAAGAAACAAAAATTATTTACTCATAGTTTTTATGAACCAAAA
Source organism: Sophora flavescens (assembly GCA_030762895.1). Taxonomy (NCBI): domain Eukaryota; kingdom Viridiplantae; phylum Streptophyta; class Magnoliopsida; order Fabales; family Fabaceae; genus Sophora; species Sophora flavescens. The sequence continues at coordinate 248,171,664 of CM061063.1, read as the reverse complement.
AGGTCACACATGCTAACAAAAGACCCAACCTAAAGCATAATCTGATACAAGTAGATTCTCTCACTTAAAATATAAAAGGCTCACTCAAAATTTGATTTAGGCCTCACTCACTCTTGGGCCGGCCTGCTCTCCCACAAACTCAACTTGCGCAACCGAGTCACACTCATTAGGTAGGTGATTTGTATTTCTAATGGGTCCGTTTGGTTTATATTTTGATAGAATTGATTTTGAAGAATTGATTCTAGAGGAATTGATTCTGGTAGAATTGATTTTGAAAATATTGATTTGTGTTTGGTAATTATGTTTCAAAAGTGGGTTGAAAAAAATTGATTTCGTTTGGATGATAATAAGCAGAATCACTTTTGATGTGTAAATAGAAAGAATTTTGTGAGTCTCACACACACAATCAATCGTACTCAACGAAAAAACTAGAAATTATTGTTTCTACCAAAATCAATTCTACCCACACAAAAATCAATTCCTTCTTTTTTTCACCCAAACACACCCGTTACCGTAGCAATCGGGGTTTGGATGCCAAACGTCCTTTTCCTTTTGTAAACAAAGAGGCACTTATTCATAATCCTAACTAATTATAATTTTGAAACATAGAAAACTTACAAGAGCATTACCCTACCTCATCTTCCCTCCTTTACTCTTTCTTTCGACAAATAATAATTATGTGAATCTTACCAGAATGTTGAGCTTTCCGTGAAAGATAGTGGCAACAATTTCCATTAATTTATCACGCTGGTCACGCGATGCCATATCACATACTGATCCAGTCACATTAAACCCTTTACTCTTCCACTCTTCCAAACATTTGTTGATATCTTCTTGATTACGTGCGCATATATGAACAGCTGCTCCAAATTCTGCCAACTCTTCTACAATTGCATGCCTAATTCACAATGAAAATAGGAAAAAACAAAGAAAGTGAGGAATTAACATAATCTAGAAAATAAAAGCAAGGACATGCATGTGTACCAATTAGAGAACCAACCCTATGCCTCGGGTTCCTCCTGTCACTAAAGCTGTCATCCCATGGAGTGACCATGTTTTGTCTTTGAAGCTCAACTTTGTTTCACCCATTTTGCTAATAATCAATATGGGATCCTTAGAACGGAAAAACAGAACAGAAAAATGGGAATAATTTCCTGTAATTTGGTTGTGCGGTTGATTGAGAAACTTCCTGTATTTAACCTTAAGAATTTCTGTCAGAGTGCCAGCTGGCTTACTAGTTCTAAAATTTTATATAACAAAAGTTGTATTTAATATATCGAAAAATATTAAAATTAACTTTTTAATATAAATTTTTTTTAATCAATACTTTAAAAGCAACGTTCTTTATATAAGTATGGGTAAAAAGATATCTCTCCTATGCAACTCCTACGCAAATCATTGGGTCCTCTAGTCCCCCGTGTCTAGTCTGCATAGTAATAAATACTGATACCGACAGGATAAGATTGAACCAATTCGGGACCACATACGCTCTTCCATTAAAATCGAGGTTCAAATTGCAGTTTTATTTATATAATTTTTTTTTATGAATATATAAATATATTTATCCTATCTAAGACTATTTCTGCATATATCGTCAACAGCGATTGGTACATTAACTGGTTGATGTAACGGAACAGGAACTCGTAACAGGTTATAGCTTCGAGTTTTTATTAGTTTTTTTTATAAGATAAATGTAAATTCTTTTATAAATGTTTTAGAGTTCGAAGGTCTTTCATATCTTGGACTGGAATATAATTCCCTCATCCTAAATTTTTCTTATAAAAAAAAAAGGATTGACATATCTGGTGAAGTCTTTCGCTCACATTAGTTATGATTTTGATTCGATTCCTAGATCTTCCTTATTAGTAGACAATATGTAAATTTCACTATAAATATTATTAAAATTAGTAGTATTCTCTGACCTTATAATGGGGGTGCCTTTTCCCAATCTAAACTTCAAGAAATAAAAAAAATATTCTACAAGTATTTCATTTCATTTCATATGTTTACAACTTTTTAAAATAATTTGAAACGCCACTTTCATATATATGTAAAAAATTCCGACTTCTTTTCTTATTATCATATTTGATTGATTTTGTGTTTTGTTTTTCTGTTGGACATATTTGATTGATTTAAATTTTCGGAATAATTGTTGAAAAAAATAGAAATATATGAAAACGACATAAGATTACAAATAACATGATAATAAATATAAATATAAATATAAATATATCCATATCCATATTGGAGAATTAAGAGTTAATCCGTCGATGGCTAATGAAGAACAAGATCAACCTGTTGCACCTAATGATGAACAGTTAGAGCGACGTCGTCCACACCATATCCGGCGATCTACACGGTGTGGGACTGAACAATATTTAGGAGATTAATTTTTTGTGTATTTGTATTTGTAATTTTTATGTATTTCTAATTTTAATTAATTATCTTAAAGATTAATTAATTAAGTAAATAAATTAAAAAATATACTAAACTCTAAACCCTAAACCATGAATCTTAAAAGTAAATGAAAAAAGAGCACGCTAAGAAATCGGATTCCCCAACCCGACTTCTCACCAACAACAACAACAACAATAATAAAGATCCCATTGAGAAGTCAGCTGGTAGAAAACCGACTTCTCGCTATAAGAAGGGGGGAGGGGGGAGGGGGAGGTACTTTGTTAATTAATATGAAAAGGGTGTTACTTTAGTAAATAAAAAAAACAATGATATTTAAAAAATAAGGGTTAAATATTTATTTAGTCTCTCACTTGATATGTCATATATATATATATTAATATGTTATAAAATAATGTATAAAAAAATAAATAGAGATTAAGAGAAAAATACAAATAAATGTTTATAGACTGAAATATGTACAAAATACTATCTTTAAGAAAATTTCACCACAATATAAAATTAATGTGAACAATTCTCAAGATTTAACCGACTTTTCTAGTGGGTATATATAGAATAACAAAAATATTATTAACCGACGTTAGAAAAGAAGAATAAAGAAATGTGATCGTTACAAATAAAGAATACAACTTTGGAGGGAAGCAAAAGAATCGCCCATCCTACTCATTCACTTGTGGAAGCCATCTTTATAGAAGTTTTTTTTTTGGTAGACCATTTATAGAAGTTGGATGCAAGTCTCAATCAGAGATGGATCCACTTGTAGTGGAATGGGGCATTTACCCCCATCAAGCAATTTTTTTTTCAAATAATTTATCTAATAATTTATTTTTGCTTCCATAAAAAAATAGATGTTGTCTCCGTATAATAAGTCATTATTACTTATTTGTGAAGAATGAAATATATAATTGTATAAAAGACCAATAGTAGAATAATTGTTTAGTTATATACATAGAGAGATATTATTCATAGTGTAATCGGGTGTAATTAGGGATTTGGAGAGAATGAAATTATAATTTGAAAATGAAAAGAAGGCAATTATAATTAGTAAAAGCTTAAGTATTTGTATTTCTTTTATCACGATTGTATTCTATATGAGAGATATTGTGTATAATTAGGGATTTGGTGAGGGCAAAAATTAATTTTATAATCTTCTATCTTTATTTAGTGAATTATTTCTTATTTATCATCTAGGTTTCACATTGAGACCAACAATATTATATCTTGTTTATCTTATATCAATTTTTTATCACTAATACATATTTATAATATTTTATTTTTTTAATAATATTTTTAAACTAATTTTTTTTGTCCCACTAACAAAAATTCCTGGATCCGTGGATCGGTCGTGGCCTCAATTGTTTCAATATCTTTTGTTTTTGGATAAAAAATAATTACTTCATTAACACTCATTTTCACATTTTAAAGAAAAGACACCTTCCCAAACATAACAGTACACTTGTATTCGTTTTAGGTTTCCACAAACACTAGACAAAGTAATAAAGAGCATTAAAAAATATAATAAATGATACTCTCTCTGAATTCAATTATACGGCTTTTTTGGGTTCCTTTTAGAAACTATTTACTAATTTAGGATTATTCTGAAACTATTTATTAATGGGGGTCGTTTTGGACACGTGGCATATTTTATTGTTTTTCAATCTGACGGGTCAAAGGCACCACTGCAGATGACACCTTTGAAGGCGCCACTGCAGATGACGCCTACCATTTAACAAAAAAAAAAAAAAGACAAAAGGGAGGCGCCATTGCAAATGGCGCCTTCCCCTGCAGTGGCACCTCCCCCTGCAGTGTATCACGTGGCACTACAGGGGGGCCCCAACCAAAAATTGGACGCCTGCAATTTTAAAGGAACGACGCTACAGTTTTAAAGTAACGCTACAAAAAAAATTATACTATAAGTATAGGGAGTAACGATGATATTAATGATAAAATATCTATTTAAAACAATAAGAGGCAATAAAAAAAATCCCGTAATAATGAGTAGCAAATAATATCACAGGAGCCATAAAAAAATAATAGCAATAACAATTTACACCAATAAATATTCATCAATTATTACAGTAGTAAAAAAAAAATTATTTGGATCGGACTTTCCTCGGGCATCTACTGATCAAAATTCAGAGTGTGATACAATATTTTATCAATACAGAAGTTTCATTCTTATTTGGAATTTTTAATTCGAATTCATTTAAGTTTAAATATAATTTGCTACTATCATTTTATAATTATCGAATTATATTTTCATTCAATTTATTTGTAAAATTAATTCACATATTTGGATGGTACAAATACCAGAAAATTAATTCACATATTCTTGTTTTTACAATTTGTTTGTTGTTAGTTTAAATAAAAAATAATTATATATACGAGAATGAGATGGGGTGGATACCAAAAGTATCATACTTAACATCCATCTCCATAGATTTTTTATGTGTAATCATCCAAACTCATTGTCATTCCCATTTAATATCATTACTCATAATTTTTGCAAGTATCCATTGAATCTGGTTGCCATTATCATCCCCACTTGCCCATTCCCACTCTTCCTTCCTTTCCTTCACCAGGGGGCCACCCACGGCTCTATAAGAGATCAAGTCCAACATGATAAGACCCAGGTATTAGAAAAATAATTAGGTGCTTAGCTCATGTATTTGTTTTTTTGGTGGATCACCTTTTTTTATGTTGAATAGCTCATGTAATTTTAGAAAATGGTTAGTATAATATCATTAATATGTTCACATGAGTTGTCATAATAGTGTTTAATATTTAAAAATAAATTAAAACCAAAATAAATTTAGTTTATTAAAAATAATATATTAAAATAATTCACATACTTGGATGGTACAAATGTCAAAAAATTAATTCACATATTCTTATTTTTACAGTTTGCTTGTTATTAGTTTAAAACGAGTGAAAAGGGACAGGGATAGACTCATTGCAGCTATAAACCTGCAAACTTCAATTTTATTATGTCCATGATTTAACCACATCGATTATTACTTTAATTTTATTATTACTTTAATATATATTTTCAATATTTTAATAATAATCCTTATATTAAAAATTAGATTAAGATATAACTAACGATTATATTCGTTTGAAGGATGGTTTTTTTCATTTTCAGACAAACTCATCTTCTTAAATTCACTCCGGAGAATTTCTGCAATGCTCTCACCAGAGTTCCATTATGTTAAGATGACACAAGGAGAATTTCCCTTAAAATTTTAAACTAATAACAAGCAAACTGTAAAAACAAGAATATGTGAATTAATTTTCTGGCATTTGTACCATCCAAGTATGTGAATTAATTTTGCAAATAAATTGAATGAAAGTATAATTCGATAATTATAAAATTATAGTAGCAAATTATATATAAACTTAAATGAATTCGAATTAAAAGTTCCAAATAAGAACCAGACTTGTGTATTGATAAAATATTGTATCACACTCTGAATTTTGATCAGTAGATGCCCGAGGAAAGTCCGATCCAAATAATTTTTTTTTTACTACTGTAATAATTGATGAATATTTATTGGTGTAAATTGTTATTGCTATTATTTTTTTATGGCTCCTGTGATATTATTTGCTACTCATTATTACGGGATTTTTTTATTGCCTCTTGTTGTTTTAAACAGATACTTTATCATTAATGTCATCGTTACTCCCTATACTTATAGTATAATTTTTTTTTGTAGCGTTGTTCCTTTAAAATTATAGCGTTGTTCCTTTAAAATTGCAGGCGTCCAAATTTTGGTTGGGGGCCCCCTGCAGTGCCACGTGATACACTGCAGGGAAGGCGCCATTTGCAGTGGCGCATTCAAAGGCGCCATCTGCAGTGGCGCCTTTAACCCGTCAGATTGAAAAATAATAAAATATGTCATGTGTTCAAAATGACCCTCCATTGGTAAATAGTTTCAGAATAACCGTAAACTGGTAAATAGTTTCTAAAAGGAACCCAATTTGATCAAAAACCCAGTTTTACTCCATACCATTTAATTTGTGATGATATTTCAGATATACGACCTTACATTAACTCAATTGACTAGTTAATTTTTGATATTGTTCATCAAATTAACATACCTTTCGTATTGGAAATTGGCTCCTGGATTTCTACTATTGCATAGCTTTTTAGATTAGATAACTATGGGTAGGGTACATCTTGGGAATATTTTTATTAAAGTTGAAGATTTTTTTCAAGCTAATGGTTTGACTTTTTCTTTTTTATAGAAGCCACCAGAAAGAGAATAAAGCATCCTAAGAGAGAAAAATGAGAAAGGGAGAGGTTTTTGTCATCGCTAGAAATTAGGATGACATATTATCTCTTTCGAGGCAAATGGTCCAAATACAAAAAGACGTGCCCAGTTTTGTTTCACATTCTTTCTATTGTTTTGTAAATAGGAAGGGTTAGAAGCAAATTTTCTAAATATAATTTCGATGTCTCTACTTGATATGGGTAGGCTTTAAGGTGAGATTTTGTTAGTTTGTGTATAACAGTTTTAATAGCATGTTTCATGTTTAGGGTGCTATTCTCGCCACTACCAAGTTGCCAGATTTTTAGCAGGTTTTTTGATCTGGCTTGACAATACTGTATAATTTGACTTAGCTATATTGCAAATGTTAAACTTAGGCATCTATATATACTAATATAAGAGTTTGAAAGCTTATTTTATTGTATATTGACATTTTGGATACTTTTTATTTTTTATTTGTTTATTGTTATTTTATTCTTTTCTTTGCTTCATCTACAGGGTTTACATTTATTAGGATTGTACATTTGACAATCATCAATGTGTTTGACTAAACTTTTTTTTCTCTCTCTATTTGGACTCTTGGCTTTTCCTCTTCCCATCTATATCTATATATAAATAAATAATAAATATTATAAATACATTGGTGTTGAAGATTATCAATAATTTTCAATATAATTAATTTACTTAAAGTAACTAAAAATAAAATTGTTGTACATGAATTATGATAAACAAAGATTCCTAAATTATTATCAATAAAAGTTGTTATCATAACTTTAGCTCATACCAATAAAATATGACACATATTTCCAATGTTACTCTTTAAGATAAATAATTATAAGACATTTAGGAAAAATAAGACTACTTTATAAATATATCATATATGTTTTTTTTCCTTGACATGAACTTTATAGATATACGTTAAAATTCATGTTTGATCTAATTAATAATTCTATATAATTAGAATATTTATAGATTTATATAAATATTCTAAGCAAATTAATAATTCCAAGACAATGAATGATTTCCCAATGTAATTTACTTAAATATTTGAGTTATTTCTCCTATATTCCCGATGTGAATTTACTCTTTATCAAACCTAATAGAGGTACTATAAAAATGTAGACAATCAAATAAAAATATAAAATTCAAATAATTAAGCATCTGTTGAGAAAGTTTGTTCATCTATAGTTTGCTTTTCTATCTTCCACTCATGGCTAAAATTAAATTTATTAGTGATATTTTACCATCAAAAGATAAATAAAAGATCAAAGTAGAGTACTATAAAAAATCATGGGGGTGTAAACTTTTGACATATGTCATATTCAAAATTACTATAAAATTTAAATTCTTTTGACAATTGACGAAACTTTCCACTTTTAGGTAATATATATTTATATAAATTTATTTTTTAATCAAAATAAAAATTATCAATTAACAAATATTTCTTCTCCTACTTACAATGGTATTGAAGATTATCAATCATTTCAAATATAATTAATTAAAACAACTAAAAATTAATTGTTGTACATGAATTATGATAAATAAAGATTCCAAAATTATTATCAATAAAATTTGTTATCATAACTTTAGCTCATACCAATAAAATACGATACCTATTTCCAATGTTACATTTTAAAGCAACGTGAGTCTGAGTAGAAAAATTGTGTTACTAAAACATATTTTAGTTGTGTGAATTTGATAAAGGTGTTTAAACACGCTGCGTTCCAATGCATTGGAAAAAGCAAAAAAAAATTATAATGATAGGGAATTGAAATGACACAACCGTTGATTGAGAGAGTGTTAAGTGAACTTGGGAAATTAACTGAATTGTCTAAATACATTAGAAGAAACGGAAAAAAGAGCATGGAAAGAACAAACTCTTGGGAATGATTGTTAATGTTCTCAAATGTGACACTCAAAGGTAGAACCCAAAGGCCTTAATGAAACCAAATCATGTGAAAATAATCAAAATTTGTGTCATGACATCTATCTATCTATCTATAATATAAATTAAGACAAAATCCCTTTTGTTACTGTAGATGACCGGTAAATGGGGAGGTGACAAGTTGTGGGAATTTTGGGAATTTTCTTAGTTGATATTAGGACAATTTTTGAATTAGTTATGTTCATCTAATGCATGTGTCTTTGTCGTGTTTTTCGGAAATGATCATCCCTCTATGAGATGATTAATATAGTCTGCTATCGAGAGTAGACAAATTCTATCTTTGCAGTTCCTTTTTCATCTATCCATAATATTAAATTTCCGAAAACCATTTTTTCCCGAATCTCTCTTTCTGTTTTAATTTTCCTCTCCATTCTAATCTCAATTGTTCAAAATTTTGTCATTCTTCCTTAATATGTATTTACATGTTGATTATGAATTAATTTTCTCATCTTGAGTGAATTTTCAGGCATCAAACTCATATGATATCTATATGTATTTTATTCGTCATTTTCCAAAACTAAAATATTTGATAATCATACTAAGTTTCCCTATTCCACTCTATCTTATTGATGACAAGGATAATATGTGGACTAGTTATATGATTTAAGATGATTAGTTGATCATTGGTAATAATCAATGAGAAACGCTTAATACATATTATAATATTATTTTAAAATAATAAAAATCAATTTTTTGTTCTCAAATTATAGACAATATTATTTTAAGGTTTTTACTGATCACTTCTGTCTGTAAATTAAAAGCCTTGGAGACGAATGGGTACCAGCAGTGTGGGTGAGAAGAAAAAATTGAAGCTAAAGTGTAAAACAAGAAAAGAAATGATTTGATACGTTGATGTAATTTAGGATAAAACAAAAAAGGATTTGATAGATTTAGAAGCATAATTCAAGTTATTAATAATAACAATACTCTCAATAATAATAATAATTAATGACCCGTGCGATACACGGTTGCAAACAAGCTAGTTGTACTCATTTGAGAAGATGCTAATCTATTTTTACGTTGTTCAGTTGCGTGGATTATTTGTCATAGGTTATTATGAGCTTTTTTCCCAAGTCTACAGAGATTGAATAGTTGCTTGGTGTCTCGGTGATACTTTTCAATGCTCGCAGGAGTTTGCATTGATTAATTGGAGAAATGCTAAAATTTTAAAGCATAATATAAATATAATATCTCATTTGATTTGTTGAAATTTAGTACTTTTGGTTTCATTGAGGAGGTACTGATTTGCTTCTTTCTTCATTTAGTAAAACTTTAATCTGAAATCTCTGGAACTTTGAGTTTGATGGAATACTGGATCTTCCCATGTCAAAAGTTCCATCTTATCATGTCAAAAGTTCCATAATACATTCCTGGACAATTAAGCAAGAGATGACATATATTGAAGTTTGTAACTGGAGGATTTGCAACTTGCCAATCATTGTTACTTGATTTGAACTATATTAGTTTGTGAAATTATGATTTGTTGCATGTATTTGATCAACTTTGTGGGAATTGCAATAAGATTAGTTTGAAGTCAAACTTCTCAATACCATTTACATTGAACCACAATATGACAATTGTTGCCTTTGTTTATTAATGTTAATTTTTCACATTTAAATACTTCGATGATATCAATGTTTTCATGATATTAGTGTTTTCAAATTAAGAAGTCCAAACAAAAAAAAACATGCGATGATTTCATTTCAAAAAACACACAAAAACTTATTCGTTGTTATTTTATTTTGTTATTTTCAATATTTAAAAATACAAAACAATGTAAACTAATCACACACAATATGTCCATGCATTGCACAATATGATATTAGTATTTTCAAATTTAGGAGTCCCTAACAAAAAAAAAAACATGTGATATTTTTTCATTTTAAAGACTACACAAATACTTATTTGTTACTCTTTTGAACTATTACTAGGGTACACCTGTGAATTTGCACGGGTCGCATTGTGTTTGTTACTTTAATTTTTTCTAAAAGCAAAATTAAAAACTATACAGTTTTTTATCTAGGAAATAAATGAATAAAGTAAATTATATATCAATGTTGAAACAATTATAAAGCACATAAGCTAATACAAATGATATGAAACATCTTAAAGTATGAAGCTGAACAAGTATGAAACTAATACAAATTACTTCAAAAGTTGTTTATAAAGAAATCTTTCAAAATTCAAGCTAAATAAGTTAGTCTCAAATTATAATTATAATTATAATATATATAAATGTAAGGACAGTTGTACCCATATTCATCGCATATTTGGAAGTCGGGTCATTTAAATGGAATAAATTGAGTTTCTAAACCATTTACCGGAGATGAAACATCACTAATGTTTAAGTTCACAACTATCTCTCCGTACACATGATAACTCCTTAAAGACAAAGAATATCAAAGTATTTGGAGAGGTGACCCGATAATGCAAAGTGTATAAATGTGAGTATTATCATAAGATACTACGATGAGGATCCAATAGGAGAATAATGATATCACATTTGGCTGCAAACCAAGATACAACATCATGTATGGTGCTGCATATTCCAAAATTCATTTCCTTTTCTTTAGAATTAGATGTTTATCCTAGTCATAACATACTGAAAGTCATAAACTTTTACACCAACAATTAATATATTTTCATAGTTTTGAAAAATGAAAAATTATATTTGCAAATTCAGATTCAATTGACTTTTCATGTATGATTATCTCGAGCTGGTGCTATACATTTATTGTTTGATATCTTTCTCAGACCCCATCATGGACTTAAAGTAGTATATAAAACAGAATAAATTCCAAACTTTAACATAATCTTAGTTTTATCAACAAAAAGAAAAAATCTTAGTTATACAGTTAGAGAAATGCCTTTTTACTGAAAGAGAGGAGTAAAAGGATAAAAGCTAAAAGAAACCTTCATCATTGTCAATATGTTGAACATGCTTATTATTAAAAGACAAAAAAAAATATACGATGATTTTTCATTTCAAAAAACACACAAACTTATTTGTTGCTCTTTTATTTTGTTATTTTCAACATTTAAAAATACAAAACAATGTAAACTAATCACGCACAATATATCCATGCATTGCACAACATGATATTAGTATTTTCAAATTTATGAGTCCCTAACAAAAAAAACGTGATTTTTTTTTCATTTTAAAGAGTACACAAATATTTATATGTTACTCTTTAATTTGAATTATTATTTTCAACAATTTAAATACACAATACCATAAAATAATCACGCATAATACGTCCGTGCATCGCACGTGTACTACATCTAGTACCATTTAATTTGTGATGATATTTCAGATATAATATTAAAAATATTGTTTTATGGAAAGACAACATAATTAAGTTGTTACATATTAAATAATACAGAAACGCTAACAAAAATGTATCTGAGAATATGACAAATATTTAATTATACAAAGTAAGAAAAATTTCTTACTTCAAAAGTGCATGATCTAGAGAAACAAAAAGAGTGGAAGTATTTTCCAGGTCTCCTGATTTTCTGATTTTTTTTCCTCTCAGATTTATAGTGATTTAATTCGTTCATTTTAAAATTGATAAAACAAATATTTAAATTGTGAAACCCCATCCGCAATTATAATCTGTCCAGTGATGTACGAAAGCAACAGGAAGGCAAAGAAAAGCAACCAGTGCTGATATATCTTTTGGTTCTCCGATGCGACCAACAGGTATTCGAGAGATCATAGCATCTATGACAACATCCACTCCATAAGCTTTCTATAACAATAACAATTACAACAGAGATTATGAGCATCATTGCAAAATTATTAAATTAATAACATATATAGCATGGTGATGAAATTGGTATCTATATGAATAAACAAATGTTTATGCATTTTCATGGGCCATAATGTAAAGTAATATGGTTAAACTTCAATAAAAAAAGATTAAAGTAGTATACATTTTTGAACATTGATGTTTACTCTTTTTGTTTTGTTCGGACCCTTCGTCATTAACCTTTTGAGAGGAGTGGATCCACCAGAATATTCTCACGGCTTAGGCCATTTGGACCCGTCATGGGACTAATCTCGAGTTCGACCGATTGAGCAGAGTTTCATCCCATGGTTCTCAGCCTCCCAACAAAGGTGACTTCACAAGGATTCGAACCCGGGTTCTTTAGATCCTCCTTATGAGAGCCAGGTTAATTGCCAACACTCCTTATGTACATTTATTTTAATAATTAAGAGAGAGAAACAACGATAATGTTGATTTGTTAAAATATCATTACTAGTGCAATAAGTATTTTTTACGTCAATTAAATTTGATTTTATACGTCAGAATATTGTCTGACGTAAATACAGTTGACGTTAATAGTTAATATTTTAACGTAAGTTGTTTTAACAACTGACGTTAAAAATAAAACCTTTAACGTCAGTTCTTTAACATAACTGACGTTAATATTGTTCAAACTAACGTCAGTTGTGTTAAAGAACTGACGTTAAAGGTTTTATTTTTAACGTCAGTTTCCTAATACAACTGACGTTAATAGTGTACTGTATATTTTATAAAATACTATTAACGTCAGTTGTTTGATACAATCAGGCGTTAATAGATTTTTTTAAAAAATTCAGTTTTAAAATATCACTCTCCTCGGCTATCCTCGCGCGCATTCAAGAAACATCCCAAGAATACGTAATATCACACACATTACAGAATTGCAAACACTACCCTTAAATTTCAATATTAACAAAAAGAAAAGAAATATACAAAGGAACAATGGGGGACTTAAAACCAAAACCCATGTATAGGAAAAACATAACTATCTACAAGTATATATATATATATATATATATATATATATATATATATATAAATTTTAGTCTCTAATGTCTAAAAACAAAACTATCAATCTAAGGATATATATATATATATATATATATATATATATATATATATATATATATATATATATATATATATATGTTATTAATTAGTTTCTAAAGTCTAACAAAAAAACTATTCATCTAAGTATTGCGGAGGTATCTTGTCAATTCCTTTTTCAGCCGCATACTTGAAGAAGAATTCAGCTAAGCGTATCCGCAAGTCTCTAAAGTCATCTTCTTGAAGAGGCGATTGGTCGTTAAATGCCTACACACGTTCAAATAATAATAATAACATTAACGCAAGTCATCTTCAAAACTATAATATATAATTTAACAAGTTGTTTAAATATTACCTTATTCCATCCATCCGTAATAGATGTGGAGACTATGTTCAGCATATGAAGCATCATATAATAGCCACACGACCACCCGTCAGGTTGAAATCGAGACTACAAACAAAATTAATTTCAATGTCAGTTGAATATACATATCAATTAGTAATTATAATATTAATTATTTGATAAATAAACTACCAAACCTTGAGGAAGGTCCATTCATGATTTGCTTTAGCCTTAGAAGTCATACTTCTCCCGTTGGCACAACTTATGCTACTCGCCTTCAGCGCGCTATCATAAACAAATAATCATGTCAATTAACAAATTCATATATCATGTGTGTAATAAACTAAAAACAACTGATATTAAAACTTAAATTAAATTTAAGATTAGTTACTTACCTATTTACAGCTTGCACCACCTCCTGTGGCGGCTTTTGGTGGAGAGAGCATAAGAATATGACAGTATGCCTAGACGGGTGAAGTACGAACAACTGCCAATGGTTTTTCATACAGTAGGGAGCCAAATATAATTATTTCCGATAATTGTCTCCCATCAAGTTCCCTATGTATCTACTAAATGCATCGCCAGCAAAGAATTCGGGCACAAGGATTGACGGATCTAAGAAGTCGTAAACTGGTGCAACGCCCTAATCAAGCTGAAGACGATGGAGATACCTAAGATATGAAAAGGTGTGGATGTTAATTACATAATATATATATTGAAATTAAAATAAATTATTAAATGGAAAAATACCAAAAATAAATAAGTTATAAAATTAAAATTAACTTACGTGCACCAGAGACTCAAAACCGTGCTGGCCATCCAGACGTTATTTCTGCAGGCGTGCCCGAGATCTTCACCACAGAAGGAAAATATCCTCTGTTGATTTGGGCGTGCCACCCATCCATCGTGCTCCAATGTACATTCAAAAAATCTCAAACGCATAATCCTCACCAAGTGAGAACAGACGAGTGACAGGTGACAGTGACACCGACGTCGACTTGGCCTTCAATTTAGGAAAAATAAAATAGATAAGTTGTTGATAATTAAAAAAAACACAAGTAATTATTTGACTAATTTGGACATTAATAATGAATACATACCTTTGTTAACATTTCGAGCTCACGTCGTTTGAAGTCCAACTCAAGCTCACGCCTTTTCATTTCCAACTCAAGCTCATGGCGTTGGACTTCCAACTCCCGCTCCCTAGTTGCCAACTCATCGTCCTCCACATGTGCCCTACTATAACTCTCTTTTGTGCTCACATGTTAAGGGTTGGCATGCCCTGCGGTGTCCTGGGATGAACCGACGGAGGAAAGCTCTCTGGCAAGCGCCTGCTTGAATTCTGGGTTGGATATTAAGCTTTGCATCAGATGTGTTGTAATAGTAGGGTTGGAGATGAGGTGCTGAGTAATGTCATCCAAAATTGATGCTTCATCGACCACCCGCTTTCGTGAAGCAGACTTGCCATAATATTCTTTGATGGTCACGTTCCCAGGAACACCGATAACCCGACCAGGATGGTCTTTCTTGCCTAGAGCAGTCATCAAGACGCGTCCCGCCGTCCAGAAGGGACGAATGAGCCCTGGGAGGATTGTGCTTTAAGATCCACCTACAATGAAAAAATGAAAAAACGTGCAAGTGAAAAGTGTTAAAAATATCTATACAAATATCAATTGAAATCAAGTTAACTATTTACTTACAATCTTATCTGCCACTTCGCGAGTGGCATCAACTTTAAAAGATCCCGTCTTTGTCATGCGGCCGGCTAACCAGACATCCTCGCGGTTGATGTCCGACGGAGGACTTGATGGTGTGCCCTCAGGCACCTCTCCTCTTTCAATCCTAGCAGAGTGCTCTTCCTGCTTCACCCTCAGCCTATCCGCCATCATCTCCTTGATCCGAGTCTGGTACCCACCCTGAGACATGGTGTGACGGTGGACGTTCTTCGCCTGATTCTGCCGACCCTTATCTGCCTTAGCCTATTCAAACAAAAACACATAATTAAATACAGTTAAATGATCTATAAGAAGCATACAAAATTAACTTAATCAACCAACCTGAAATTCTCCATCCTGTTGACTCCTAGCAAACATATCCTGAGTATCCTGATCAATCCAGGGATAATCCGAGAACATTTTATCAAGCCGCTTCTTCCCAGATACATAGTACCTGTTAAGATCATGCTTGAACCCATTCCAACGCTTTGATGCCATTTTCATACATTTATGACGATGATCCTTGTCATTTGGCACAGTCCAAGCTACCTACACATTAAATACATAACAGCTGGATGGATTATAACTCGGATAATTATCTAATAATGTAAATCAAATGAATGTAAAGGTAAAATACCGTGATAGCCTCCCAAATCTGATCCTTAACGTTCTGTGGAACGTCATTCCAGTGGTTGTAGTTGATGCTTACGTGCTGCTTCGCTTGTAGAAACACCCACTTATTAAATTCGTTAGCACGGGGTCCCTGGGCATTTAGATTAGCATCGAAGGACACCTCAAGCTTCTGTCCGCTTTGCCTGTCCTTCTCTAGTTTCTTCAACGTCGTGGCTCCTCTACCCCGTTTCCTATGAGCCTGTGATGTCTATATGGACAAAAAAAAATGATAAAATAGAGGGTTGTAACATTATAAACTTAAATTAAAAATAAGGACTAAAGATAGTATGTAACATGTAAACTTACACTAGAATCAGGCGTAGGCGCGATCGGGTCCTGCGTAGGCCCAACAGTGTCCTCCCATGCATGTGGGCTATCCGACTGATCCATATGTATGCCTGTTCAGAAACAATATATATTTATTAACATAGGTTATAACTCAAAATAAATACAGAAGTATAAATAAAAATAAATGTATACTAAGTTTAAACAACCTATATCAATATCCCTTCGTGATGATCATCACGAGTGGCATGTACATCGTCCACCTGTGTCTCCTCGATTATAGTAGGCATGTTTGTTGAAAAAGAAGGAGTCTCAGGAATATCAAGATTTGAATCTTGATTTTCATCACTACCATTATACATGCTTTTTCCTTGGAGAACCACGGACAACCTTTTGTTAGAAGAATCAGTGATGTAGAACACTTGTTTTGCTTGGGAAGCCATTATGAAAGGCTCATTTATATGACCTAACTTGTTGAGGTCTACCAATATGAACCCCAATTCGTCGGTTTGTACACCACCGTTACTATCAACCCACTTACATTTAAAAACCGGCACCGTAAGCTTTGTGTCCTTTGCACTAGAGAAGTGCATTGCTTCGGCCACGATCATAACCCCACTATTTTGCATGGTACTCTTGTTATATTGTTCCTTTGTATAAAAGGAAAAGTTATTTATGTCGTATCCGCTCCAACATATGACGTTGAAGCTAGGCCCACGTGCTAGCCATCTTACGTCATCAGAAGCAGTACTACCATCCTTAAGCATTTCTTCCTTGAACCATGGTAAGAAAGTCTTGTTATGCTTGTTCAACAACCACCTTTCGCTCATTCGAGGGTTTTCTTGATTGACTTTTCTTTTATGTTCAAATAAGAAAGGCTGAACACAATCGATGTTGTTCAATACATACAAATATGCTTGAAGCACTTCCTCCCTGTGAACACCTAATTTTGTCCGGGTATTTTCCTTTTTAATTAATATTTGAAAAAAAAATGCATAAAAATTCTCTAAAAATTGGTTATGTTATTGGCCCAATTTGTTTCTGTTACAAATTGTTTTGAGTCCAAGCCCAAGTGAAGAGATGTTTAAATAATTGAAAAAAATCTTTTGGAAAACATGTTTTCTTCACTGACTCACTCAAGTGTAGCTCTCACAAGGCTCAAGGCTATTAGCCTCTATTTTTGGGCAATTTCCAGAACTTGGAAAAACACTCTTGCCTAGATCAGTGAAATGAAACACAAAAGTGGAGTTTGGAAAAAGATTGAAACATATTTTGATCACTGCAACACTCCACTAGTGGAGTCCCTTTCCATCACAGCTGGCATAATCAGAATTGTTTTGTCATCTTCTCCTCCAAATGGTGCATAAATTCAGAAAACATAGCAGAAACAAGGGGAGGAGGCGTAAAAACAAAAAAAGCATAGAGTTTTGCTCAAAAAAAATCTCTCACTCTCCTCCAGAAACTACCATCTTTTCCATCTTTCTTCCACAATGTTCAAACCCTTATGATCCACATCCTCTTCAATGTATCATAACCATCACCATTTTTCATAACCAAAACCATCAGCAGAAAAAATACACAAGCAACCATCACTCCCAAATCACAAATCAACACAAAAATACCAAAAGACTCTCTGAACTAACAAAAAAAAATCAAAAAAAATTCTCTTCCTCCTACGCCTGACTTCCCTCTCCCCTGACCCTTTTTCTTTCTTTTTCTTCCTCTTTCTTTTTTCTTTCTTTCTTCACGTCAGAGCTTCCCCCTTCTCCTTTTCTCTTTTCTTTCTCATCCTTCTCCCTTCCATCTAACTTCCACTTCATTCATTTGTTTTTTTTGCCTTCCTTCTACATGACACCATAACAACACATATCTTCTTCTTCCTTTTCCCTCTCCCCACAACTCAGCCCATCTCTTCCTCCTCCTCTACAGACAATGAAACATTCGCGCCACCACCTAGCTAGGGAGATCCAGTCGCTGCTCAGACTACCACGCTAGGGGGGATACGACCTCCCAACAGCCGCCACGTCCTCCTTCTTCCTTAGATCGGCGCCACCCTTACCACGGGAGTCGCAGATCTGTTTCCTACCTCCACCGCAGTGTAGATCCAGATCCGCCACGAACTCGGACTCCAACACCGAACCGTTGGTGACCATCACAGCAAACCAGCCCTGCACGTCTCAGCCGCCACGCCACTGTCCAGAGCCTCTGCCGTCTATCGCCGCCTTCTGCACATCTCCTGCTCCATCGTGTTACTGTTGCTGCGTATTCTTTCTAAAACCCATTTCTTACGTTTGTCTCTGATCTTGTAACAACTATTATATGGTGTGTTTTGTCTTTTTAATTCCTGTTTATTTTTTTGAAGATGCTGCATTTTGGGTGCTTATGGGCTTTAGTTGGTCCAACAAAAAGATCTCAAAACTAAAGAAAAAAAAACCTTTCTGAATTTGGGCCTGACAAATGTAGGAACTCATTCTTTTCTTTTATAAAAAAAACTAAAATGTCAAAAATCTAAAAAAATAAAAACTCTTAAAAAATATTTTTAAAATTAAAATCAACCAATCAATCAAACTTTCTAAAAGAACTACGTGGCTTTGAGTTTCCCATCGCACCCGGGAATACGTAGGAGCAAGATAAATCATCTTGTCGAGCCAAAACTAAATTTTCCCCTTTTTTGTATCTCCTTTTTATGTCAAAATAATTAATCAAAAAATTAAACTTTTCTATTTTTAGGGATGCTCTATGGACACGGTGCCATGTTCAGTCCCTTAGATTTGAGGTTGCCCTATGGACTCATGTGCCACGTTCAACCTCATTTAATTAATTTTCCTTTTTTTTTGCATCCCCTTTTTATGTTAAAATAATTAATCAAAATAATTAAACTTTTCTCTTTCCAGGGATGCTCTATGGACACGGTGCCATGTTTAATCCCTTAGATTTGAGGTTGCCCTGTGGACTCATGTGCCACGTTCAACCTCATTTAGTTTTTATAAACTATAAAGTTAAAAATATAATTTTTTTTAATAAAAGTCAAAAGTTAAAATTTAAAATAATTCTTTCTTGTAAATAATTTTCGGGGTAAAATAAATATTTAAAAGGTTATTAAAATGTTTTTGCACAATTAACTTGAGGTACCGTTTTTTAAACGGGCGATGTGGGGTGCTAATACCTTCCCTACTTGTAACCGACTCCCGAATCCAAATCTCTATCTTTTTTTAAGACCGGTTTACCTTTAAATAATTGGGTTTTCTAAGATTTTCCCAATAAAAATCTTAGTGGTGACTCCTCTGTTTTTTATCCATCTTTCGCGCCTCCCGGACGGGACGGTCGCGACAGCTGGCGACTCCACTGGGGAAGAAAAGAGAGTCAGGCCTATCATAGTTGGTTGTGCAACTTCTTTTAATAACTTTGAAAATATTAGTTTTACCCCTCTTTGTTTTATTTGTTTTGTAAATTGTTATATGCTTTAATATATGCCTTTGTATATTCTTGCAACCCTAGGGTAGAGAATTATTATGTTGTTGGCTGTTCTTTTTTGCATGTGTGATGTAGTTTTCATTTTAATAGGTTTGGAGCAGGTTTGTATGCTCCCAGCACACACATCACTTACACTTATTTCACACATTTTTAGCTCTATACCCGAGCTTGTGGAAGCTTAAGGATTAGGCGGTGTGTCGACATTGTCATTGAAGAGGTCTTGTACCCCCCTGATATTTGTCGATTCACCACTCAGGTTGTACCCGATATCATGGGATGGTCATATTGAGAGGGTTTATCCCTACTTGTGGCTAGACTCATGAGTCGGATCCTTATCTTTCGAGATAGGGGCAATCTGAGGACCATGGATTTTAGAAGTCTAGACCCTACCCAATTTTCACTGATAAAACAAACTTAGGGACCAGCCTGTTAAAGTCAGGTCTTTAGGTGTGTCAACCCTAAATCTTAGGACACAAAGGGAGCATTTTTTTTTCCTTTACCTATCTTCATGTCTTTTATTTTATTTTTTGTCAAAAAAATCTACATTTTTTTCTAAAAAAAGAAAATTGATTTATACGAGTCCTTTTGTTTTTTTACGAAAACAAAAATTCTTCATATTTTGTAACTCATGCATTCCTGTGAATAAAAAATGGGCTTGTGTAAATATATATATATATATATATAGCTCATCCATTTTTTTTTGTAACTCATATTTTTCGTAGAAGAATAAAAAAGGATGATCCATGCATCTCATGCATTAATTAATTTTTTGAGTCAATATGAAGAAATAAAAACAAAATCATTTTTCATGCATTGCATGCATCAATTACTTTCTGTGACAACCACATGAGGAAAAATTAAAAGATAAAAATCATGTCATGCATATGGTGAAAAAATAAAAAATAAAAATAAAAACTCAATCTTCTTCATGCATCTTATGCATCAATTTCATTAACCTCTTGGATAAAAAAAGAAATAAAAAATAAAAATAAAAATTCATTCATCTCATTTTTTTTATGCATCTCTCAAGAAAATTTGATAAAGAATAAACCATTACATGCATTTCATACATCTTTGGGTCAATATAAAAACAAATCATTCATCTCATACATTAAAAAAAAAACGCATGCATTGCCATTGTTATAAAAAAAAAAAAAACTTTTTTATGCATCTCATATACTCATTTCTTTTTAAGTTGAACATTTATTAAAAATAATTCATTCCATGCATTTCATGCATTATTCTCCTTTCTTGGAGAAAAGTAAACCACTGCATTTTCAATAAAAAAGAATGTCAACTAAACCTTGGATCATGATGTGGAACTGGAGACAATATTTGCTCAGGTGGCCAAAAAATGTCGGCACAACCTTTTGCCTAATCATGGATGTTTGGATGTGAAGGATTTTATATAGTCCTACTGGAGTTAGGAAGCACATATTCACGTTCTTATGGAGTGATCTTTGGAAAATCATGCAAATTCAGGATAATAAGGCCCTGACCGAGGAAGAAAGAAATCATGGTAAGGACAGTCCCAATCAACTATGGAGAGTTCAAGATGAAGGCTATGCTAACATCATCAGAGATTCAATCCTAGTGATTGAAATGAGCCAATACTTTGTGATCCCCATCTTGAGAATTTCTAAGCAACCAAGGCTAGATTTGTTTATCAGGGATTTACCATGACACAATGGTTATGTTGTATTCTTTCATGAGTTGATTGAACCATGTTCACTTTCTTGAAGCATTAATGTAATGAATTTGCATGCGTACCTCGTCTCATCCTTTCTTTACATCTCCATCCCCACCATAACGTTTCTCTCGTCATACTCATATATCATATTCTTTTTTTTTCTTCCCCAAGTACCTTTT
Organism: Sophora flavescens; assembly: GCA_030762895.1. Lineage (NCBI taxonomy): Eukaryota > Viridiplantae > Streptophyta > Magnoliopsida > Fabales > Fabaceae > Sophora > Sophora flavescens. The sequence continues at coordinate 248,149,822 of CM061063.1, read as the reverse complement.
TTGGTTTGGTTAATAAGGCCAACTTTCTTGAAAGTTCTTTGTGGACAACAATGAAGCCCACATGTGCCCATACCTTTTCAAAAAAAAAAAAAAAAAAAAGAAAGAAAGAAAATAATACAAATAAAAGAGGAGCAAATAAATAAACACTTGATGAGCACCATCTCTTTGTCTCTAAAACAAAGTTTAAAAAAATAAACAATCATGATTTGAAATGAAGATTGGCCCTTTTTTCTCTACCCTTAGCAAAATATCATCATTATCCCTTGTTACCACTTTTGAGCCTGAAAATTTTCTTCAAAGAACCTTGGAAAAGGATCACCACTAAACAACGGGCAAGCAAGAAGAAAATGGTGATCATGAAGCGTAACAAAAAAAAAGAGAATTTAAAAAAAAGAAGAAGAAGAAGAAGAAGAATAAAAGGAAGAGAAAGAAAGAGGATAAAAAAAAACCTCATGTAAAACAAAAAAAAGGGGAAAGTTAGAGGAAAACAAATGTTCTTGGAAATCGAAAAGATCATGGATCTTTGGTCCTATTCAACCTTAAAACATTTGTTTGAGCCTTATATCCTTTTTTCATGACCCCCAACCATTAGCCACGTTACAAGCCTCAAAAGTCCACTCTGATCAATGAATGATTGCTACTTTTTCATCAACTTCATTTTGAGACAAAAAGTTTGTGCTCTTCTAGTTTTTAATTGATCGCTCCTCTAAAAAAAAATCCAAAAAGAATGAAAAAAGAAAAAAGAAAGCCTGTTAGACTGAAAACCCTCATAGGCAGTCTAGGCAAAAGCTTGGGCAGGATCTACATGGGGCAAAACTTTGTTTTCAAGGGCCTTATTCTAGAGCATCTCCATTATTGGATGCCCTACACTGGGGCAACATCATTCTCAAGTTTTCCATATCAAGTGCCCTACATTGGGGCAGTTTCATTCTGGGAACCCTACATTGGGGCACTTCATCCTCAAGGAAACTACTCTGGGGCAATTTTGTTCTTATGAATATCGGGACAATCGCCATGATTAAATCAATCCAAACTGGGGCAAGGCCCTTCTGATCTTCATACCACCTCTTGTGCATCTTGCTTCATTTCTGTTCTTTTGAATACTATTTGAGTTGTCAAACTTCTAATACCAATCGAGAGGCTGTTCAGGCAATAATGTCATTTCCTATCATACTTTTGAATCCACGCATGTTTGTTGCATGATGCTTTAGGTAAGGTAAACATGAGTTCAATGATACAATTTAACCATTTATGGTAATTCTTTGATGACCAACTCTGGCCGGAAGAATTCTTGATACAAGGAGAAAGTGGCATCCTCAGTTGGCAATTCAAGCAAGAGCTTTGATATTCACAAATAAAGGTGACAAAACTATCCACGTCAAACAGAAAAAAAAAGGGAAAAATTAAAATCAAAAAGAAAAAGAAAATAAAAAGTAAACAAAAAAGGCTCGCTAGACTGAAAACCTGAAAAGGCAGTCTGGGCAAAAGTTAGAGCGACCCGGTAGGTTGAAAACTCGCAAAGAGCGACCTACGCAAAAATTAGGGTCAAATACAAACAAAGTACAAGAAGTCTCCTCAAACTGATAAACCGGGGCAGTTTAAGAGGACAAGCCATGAAAAGCTCCCAACACATGAAGGCTGGGGCAAGTCACATCCTTGAATGATTGACCAGGCAATCTCATCCAATTGGGATAATCATCACAAGGAAGCATATCTCAGGCAAGAAGTAAAACATCAGTTCAACAAATAAGTGACGATCGAAATCAAGGAGTCTCACTCCAGCTCATCCTCAATCTCGGCTGCAATAAAAATCTAAGGAGTCAAGGATCAAAGAGGTGTTTTCAAAAAAATAAAAAATAAAAATCAGAGTTTTTTCATCATTGATAAAAAGCATATCATGCATCACACATTAAGAAAATATTATAATCAAGGTCTGCATCACTCATCAAAAGCATCTCACGCATCAAACAGAAAAAAAAAAGGATTTTCACCAACCAAATAAAAAAGTCATCTCATATCATGCATTGTCTCAACATTTCATGCATCAACAAAGTCAACATCACTTCTTGCATTTGTTCGACTTTCGCGGGCACAGGGCCCAAAAGTCATGTTATTGTTAGCTTTAGTAGGCATAGGGCCTCATAAGCTTTGTTTTGTTCGACTTTCGCGGGCACAGGGCCCCAAAAGTCATGTTATTGTTAGCTTTAGTAGGCATAGGGCCTCATAAGCTTTGTTTTGTTCGACTTTAGCGGGCACAGGGCCCCAAAAGTCATGTTATTGTTAGCTTTAGTAGGCATAAGGCCTCATAAGCTTTGTTTTGTTCGACTTTCGCGGGAACAGGGCCCAAAAGTCATGTTATTGTTAGCTTTAGCAGGCATAGGGCCTCATAAGCTTTGTTTTGTTCGACTTTCGCGGGCACAGGGCCCAAAAGTCATGTTATTGTTAGCTTTAGCAGGCATAGGGCCTCATAAGCTTTGTTTTGTTCGACTTTAGCGGGCACAGGGCCCCAAAAAATCATGTTATTGTTACCTTTAGCAGGCATAGGGCCCATAAGCTTTGTCTTGTCAGCTTTAGCAGGCATAGGGCCTCTTAAGTTTTGTTCTGTTGTAGTTTGTAGGGGCCCAAAGTCTTCTTCGCAGGGTTGAGTTTGGCTTTAGTGGGCACAGGCCCCAAACGTCATGTCTTGTCAGCTTTAGGAGGCATAGGGCCTCTTAAGTTTTGTTTTGTTGTAGTTTGACTTTAGTGGGCACAGGGGCCCCAAAAGTCATGTCTTGTCGACTTTAGCGAGGCATAGGGCCTCTTAAGTTTTGTTTTGTTGTAGTTTGGCTTTACCGGGCACAGGGCCCCAAAAGTCATGTCTTGTTAGCTTTAGCAGGCATAGGGCCTCGTAAGCTTCGTTTTGTTTAGCTTTAACGGGCAGAGGGCTCATAAGCTATACCTTTATTGGCTCCTATAGGCATAAGACCACACAAGCTTTTTATCTTTCAGTTCGAGCTTCTGACGGGCAATCCACCCCGTAAGCTCTTTTATCTTTCAGTTCGAGCTTCTGACGGGCAATCCACCCCGTAAGCTCTTTTATCTTTCAGTTCGAGCTTCTAACGGGCAATCCACCCCGTAGGCTCTCTTATCTTTCAGTTCGAGCTTCTCACGGGCAATCCACCCCGTTAAGCTCTTTTCTCTTTCAGTTCGAGCTTCTGACGGGCAATCCACCCCGTAATCTCTTTTATCTTCAGTTCGAGCTTCTAATGGGCAATCCACCCCGTAGGCTCTTTTATCTTTCAGTTCGAGCTTCTGACGGGCAATCCACCCCGTAGGCTCTTTTTATCTTTCAATGCGAGCTTCTGACGGGCAATCCACCCCGTGAGCTCATTTATCTTTATGTTCGAGCTTCTAACGGGCAATCCACCCCGTAGGCTCTTTTATTTTCAGTTCGAGCTTCTAATGGGCAATCCACCCCGTAGGCTCTTTTATCTTACGGGCAATCCACCCCGTAGGCTCTTTTTATCTTTCAATGCGAGCTTCTGACGGGCAATCCACCCCGTGAGCTCATTTATCTTTATGCTCGAGCTTCTGACGGGCAATCCACCCCGTAAGCTCTTTTATCTTTCAGTTCGAGCTTCTGACGGGCAATCCATCCCGTAAGCTCTTTTATCTCTGTTTGAGCTTCTGACGGGCAATCCACCCCGTAATCTCTTTTATCTTTCAGTTCGAGTCTAATGGGCAATCCAACCTGCTCTTTTATCTTTCTGTTTAAGCTCAGCCGGCAATCCACCCCGTAAGCTCTTAATCTTTATTTTTAAGCTCGGCAGACAATCCACCCTGCAAGCTTTTTACGTGTAAACCTCAGTGGGCGATCTAACCCGCGGGTTCTTCAAAGGAAATTGGTTTGTAGTCACGGGTCCTTTTGCTTGTCAGTATATCCCGAACAAAATTGGAGTTCATGTCTTTACTCGTTTCTTATAACGATAATAGGTTAACTATAGTTACACCAATTATCGTATAAGAAACAAGTAAAGAGGGGCAGCTGTGAACACCTAATTTTGTCCGGGTATTTTCCTTTTTAATTAATATTTGAAAAAAAAATGCATAAAAATTCTCTAAAAATTGGTTATGTTATTGGCCCAATTTGTTTCTGTTACAAATTGTTTTGAGTCCAAGCCCAAGTGAAGAGATGTTTAAATAATTGAAAAAAATCTTTTGGAAAACATGTTTTCTTCACTGACTCACTCAAGTGTAGCTCTCACAAGGCTCAAGGCTATTAGCCTCTATTTTTGGGCAATTTCCAGAACTTGGAAAAACACTATTGCCTAGATCAGTGAAATGAAACACAAAAGTGGAGTTTGGAAAAAGATTGAAACATATTTTGATCACTGCAACACTCCACTAGTGGAGTCCCTTTCCATCACAGCTGGCATAATCAGAATTGTTTTGTCATCTTCTCCTCCAAATGGTGCATAAATTCAGAAAACATAGCAAAAACAAGGGGAGGAGGCGTAAAAACAAAAAAAGCATAGAGTTTTGCTCAAAAAAAATCTCTCACTCTCCTCCAGAAACTACCATCTTTTCCATCTTTCTTCCACAATGTTCAAACCCTTATGATCCACATCCTCTTCAATGTATCATAACCATCACCATTTTTCATAAACAAAACCATCAGCAGAAAAAATACACAAGCAACCATCACTCCCAAATCACAAATCAACACAAAAATACCAAAAGACTCTCTGAACCAACAAAAAAAAATCAAAAAAAATTCTCTTCCTCCTACGCCTGACTTCCCTCTCCCCTGACCCTTTTTCTTTCTTTTTCTTCCTCTTTCTTTTTTCTTTCTTTGTTCACGTCAGAGCTTCCCCCTTCTCCTTTTCTCTTTTCTTTCTCATCCTTCTCCCTTCCATCTAACTTCCACTTCATTCATTTGTTTTTTTTGCCTTCCTTCTACATGACACCATAACAACACATATCTCCTTCTTCCTTTTCCCTCTCCCCACAACTCAGCCCATCTCTTCCTCCTCCTCTACAGACCATGAAACAGCCGCGCCACCACCTAGCTAGGGAGATCCAGTCGCTGCTCAGACTACCACGCTAGGGGGGATACGACCTCCCAACAGCCGCCACGTCCTCCTTCTTCCTTAGATCGGCGCCACCCTTACCACGGGAGTCGCAGATCTGTTTCCTACCTCCACCGCAGTGTAGATCCAGATCCGCCACGAACTCGGACTCCAACACCGAACCGTTCGTGACCATCACAGCAAACCAGCCCTGCACGTCTCAGCCGCCACGCCACTGTCCAGAGCCTCTGCCGTCTATCGCCGCCTTCTGCACATCTCCTGCTCCATCGTGTTACTGTTGCTGCGTATTCTTTCTAAAACCCATTTCTTACGTTTGTCTCTGATCTTGTAACAACTATTATATGGTGTGTTTTGTCTTTTTAATTCCTGTTTATTTTTCTGAAGATGCTGCATTTTGGGTGCTTATGGGCTTTAGTTGGTCCAACAAAAAGATCTCAAAACTAAAGAAAAAAAAACCTTTCTGAATTTGGTCCTGACAAATGTAGGAACTCATTCTTTTCTTTTATAAAAAACTAAAATGTCAAAAATCTAAAAAAATAAAAACTCTTAAAAAATATTTTTAAAATTAAAATCAACCAATCAATCAAACTTTCTAAAAGAACTACGTGGCTTTGAGTTTCCCATCGCACCCGGGAATACGTAGGAGCAAGATAAATCATCTTGTCGAGCCAAAACTAAATTTTCCCCTTTTTTGTATCTCCTTTTTATGTCAAAATAATTAATCAAAAAATTAAACTTTTCTATTTTTAGGGATGCTCTATGGACACGGTGCCATGTTCAGTCCCTTAGATTTGAGGTTGCCCTATGGACTCATGTGCCACGTTCAACCTCATTTAATTAATTTTCCTTTTTTTTGCATCCCCTTTTTATGTTAAAATAATTAATCAAAATAATTAAACTTTTCTCTTTCCAGGGATGCTCTATGGACACGGTGCCATGTTTAATCCCTTAGATTTGAGGTTGTCCTGTGGACTCATGTGCCATGTTCAACCTCATTTAGTTTTTATAAACTATAAAGTTAAAAATATAATTTTTTTTTAATAAAAGTCAAAAGTTAAAATTTAAAATAATTCTTTCTTGTAAATAATTTTCGGGGTAAAATAAATATTTAAAAGGTTATTAAAATGTTTTTGCACAATTAACTTGAGGTACCCTTTTTTAAACGGGCGATGTGGGGTGCTAATACCTTCCCTACTTATAACCGACTCCCGAATCCAAATCTCTATCTTTTTTTAAGACCAGTTTACCTTTAAATAATTGGGTTTTCTAAGATTTTCCCAATAAAAATCTTAGTGGCGACTCCTCTGTTTTTTATCCATCTTTCGCGCCTCCCGGACGGGACGGTCGCGACACTCCCGACCCTTGCTATTAATTCTTAAGCCATGTGTACCCTTACCTTGACATCTAATCTCATCATGCCGAGGCTTAGGAACCCCTATAGGATCCGTGTTATGAAGGTAGTCCGAACAAAACTCAATAGCTTCTTCTGCAACATACCTTTGAACAATAGATGCTTCCGGACGATGAGTATTCTTCACGTACCCTTTCAAGATCTTCATGTAGCGCTCAACTGAGTACATCCATCTCAGAAAACCGACCCACATAATCTAATCTCCCTCACCAAATGAACAATTAAGTGAACCATTATGTCGAAAAAGGAAGGAGGAAAATACATCTCCAATTGGCACAAGATTGTAGCAGCCTCAACTTCCAAGTCATCCAACATACGGGGGTCAACGACTTTGCTACATATAGAATTGAAGAATGAGCACAACCGAGTAATGACATGTCTCACATTTTTTGGAGCAATACCACGAATAGCAACGGGCAGAAGTTGTTGCATCAAGATGTGACAATCATGAGACTTTAAGCCAACCAATTTAAGATCACTAGAGACAAGCCTCTTCATATTTGAAGAGTAACCATGTGGAACTTTGATGCCCTAAAGACACCCGCATAAACTTTGTCTCTCTTGTTTTGACAAAGTATGACATGCTGGCGGCAAATAAGTCCGCTTACCATCCCCAACAACTGGAGCTAACTGCTCTCGTATACCCATAGCAACGAGGTCGAGACGAGCATTGACGCCATCCTTTGTCTTGCCCTGAATGTTGAGAAGCGTCCCGATCACACTATCACACACATTTTTCTCCACATGCATCACATCAATGCAATGTCTGACATCAAGCTTGCGCCAGTATGGAAGATCAAAGAATATCGACCTCTTCTTCCATATGTTTTTCTCAGCAGCTTTACCTTTCTTTTTGGACTTGCATATAACATCGATGCCCTTTACCCTCTAATAAACCTGCTCTCCAATTAAGGCCGCCGGAGCTTCTTCTGTCTCTTGGCATCCATTAAAAGCTTTTTTCATCTTATGATATGGGTGATCACGTCTAAGAAATCTCTGATACCCAAGGTAAACCGTCTTCTTTCCATGATGCAACTGAGTGTAGCATGTGCCTTCTTCACATATAGGGCATGCTTTATGCCCCTTGACACTGTACCCGGACAAGTTATCGTATGCTGGAAAGTCGTTGATGGTGCAAAATAACATGGCACGAAGCTTGAAAGTCTCATGAGAATACCCGTCAACTACATCAACACCTTCCACCCACAGCGTTTTCAAGTCTTCAATCAAGGGACTTAGATAAATATCTAAGTCATTTCCCGGTTGCTTTGGGCCCGAAATCATCATAGACAACATTATGTATTTGCGCTTCATGCACAACCAAGGGGGCAGGTTGTAAATTATTAACAGAACAGGCCATGAACTATGAATACTACTCATGTTACCATAAGGATTCATTCCATCCGTAGCAAGTCCAAGCCTTAGGTTTCTTGGCTCATCGGCGAAATCCGGAAACATAGTATCAATATTCTTTCATTGCATAGAATCAGCAGGATGACGAACCTTTCCATCACGTTTCCTCTCATCATTATGCCATCTAAGATTCTTCGCATCTTTCGCATTGGCAAACAATCGCTTGAACCTTAGAATTATTGGAAGATACCACAACACCTTCGCAGGAGGACCCTTTTTTCTCACATCTTCAAGATCATCATCATCATCACCACCCTTCACTTTGTATCGTGATAACCCACATTTGGGGCAATTGTGATTGTCTTCATGAACACCGGTGTACCATATGCAATCATTGGGGCATGCGTGTATCTTCTTATACTCCATACCCATCGGACACAATACCTTCTTGGCCTCATAGTTACGGTCAGACAATGTGTTGTCCTCCGGAAGCAAGTCTTTCAACACTTCAAGCAATTCCGTGAAGCTTTTATCGGTCCAACCATTTCTCGCCTTGACACAAACCAATTTTAGCACCGCCGACAACCTTGTATGAGTAGTACACCCTGGATATAAAGGCTTATCCGCATCACCGCACAACCTATCATACACATGCATGAGCTCGATGAAAAGATTCTTGTCCAATATCACGGATCATGTCCTCTACTCGATCATCCTCCATATCTACATCAACGTCCTCACTTTGGGAGACACTTGCCGTACTACTCAACAACACATCACCATGCCATATCCATCTTGTATAACTCAAGCAAATCCCTTCACAAATCAAATGAGTACGTATATCCTTCACCGTACATTTCATCGTATTCAAACACTTGACACAAGGACAACAGAACATTCCATTACTATTAAGAACATTCCTTTGAGCAAATTCTATAAATTCTCTCACCCCCTTCAAATACTCAGCACTAGTGCGCTTACAAACCATCAAACTACGATCCATAACTAGATAGGTTCTGTAGATATACAAAACATATATCCAAAGCGTTTAAAAATTATTTCAAATTTACACCATTTTCAGGTTTCTTAAGACAAAAGAAATAAGCAGATGAAGATAAATTAACAAAACAGAATTCCAATGAGCAATATATTGTTGATGTCACATGCTACAAGCAACTCTAAATTTCTTCCCATTTTGAAATAGGTCATGATAGCAGAAGAAAAACAAGAGAAAACACAAAACCCACGACCAGAAATAGAGACATTCCAAACAACTCAAACTCACAGTTTCAAGTTTCAACTACAGAGACTACAGTTTCAACATACACTCAAAACCAAAAATAAAAAAATGTGCCCTAAAGACTCACCAGAAATAGGTGCTCGCGTGGTGGCCAACGTTCGATGTGGTTACTGAGAGCAGAGGGACAAGGAGAGTTAGTTTGTGGGAAGGGGAAAGAGATATGTCAAGTTATTGCAAAGAATGAGCGGGAAAGACAGAGTTAGGGTTAAGAGTGTACCTCACGGTGGTGGGGAAGAAGCCCTCGCGGTGGTTGCGGTGGAGATGAGCTCGCGATTAGGGCAGAGTGAGAGTGAGAGTGAGAGTTGAGAGTCAGAGTGAGAGTTGAGAGTGAGAGTGAGCGTGAAAGAGAAGAACAGAGACGTACAGAGCAAAGTGCAGAAGGCGTGCGGGTGTAAACGTTATAATCAAAAACCAAAAATAAAACAACATTTTACGTCAATTGTTTGTAACAACTGACGTTAAAGGTCATTTATTTAACATCAGTTGTCTTAAGAAACTGACGTTAAAAGTCATTGTTTAACGTCAGTTGTATTAAACAACTGACGTTAAAAATAAATATTTTTTATTTAAAAACACTTTTAACGTCAGTTGTTGAAGACAACTGACGTTAAAAGTGTATAAGTTTCTGCAAAAACATTAATTGCTTTGACTACTGTGCTGCTTACCCATGAGCATTAAGTTTATAGATCAGTTTTCAAGAAAATCAGCTAGTCTCTCTTCTCTATATAAAGTACCATTCTTATGTATCGATCATGTCTGACCTCTTCTTTTCCTCTATATTTCGTGCGTTTTCTATTCCTTCACAAAATGGCTCTGAGACTTTTGTTATTTCTTCCTATACCTAGACTTAAAGGTCTCTGTCCTAATGGTCAAAAAACTTCTGAGGTTGAGTAAATCACGTAACATGGATGGTAAGGTTGTGTAAATCACGTAATGTGATTTCCTCACTTTATTTCATCCCAGCCATCCCTTTCACTCTGCTTTGGCTCCAAGGGACTGTGGATTCAAGACGATGCATCAAGGAATTCCAGTGAAGGAGGTGATGCAAAGATCCCTTTCACTTTGCTTTCGCTGCTAGTGACTGTGGATTCACGATGCATCATGGAATTCAAGTGAGGGAGGAGATGCATCGATCCATCCATTGGAGTTTCTGAGGACAGGACTGAGAAGAAAATGATGTTGAAGCATGAACTTTTTTATATTTTAGGGCTATGTTGCAGAAATTTTTTATCTTTTAATCATGTAATTGTAACTTATGAATCGCTTCAATGATATACGATTTGATTATACATATATAACTTGTTTTATGTTAAGTGTTTATTTATTTTAATTTGCACAAGAATTTGTTTACTAATTCAAGCTAATTAATTAAGATTAAAAACAAACTTGTTTAAAAAAAGTTTAGAAATAAACTGCACTATATGGAGTGACCTGCGTTAAGAGTGACAACAGAGCATTTCAGATAGGGATATAGGATTATTTACGTCAGCTATTTATTGAACTGAAGTAAAAAAATCAAACTTTTAACGTCAGTTGTATAAACAACCGACGTTAAAAATAAATACTTTTTATTTTAAAAACAATTTTAACGTCAGTTTTTGAAGACAACTGACGTTAAAAGTGTATAAGTTTCTGCAAAAACATTCATTTCTTTGACTACTGTGCTACTTACCCATGCACCTTGTAACTTAATCCTCTTAGTGAGCATTAAGTTTATAGATCAGTTTTCAAGAAAATCAGAGAGTCTCTATTCTCTATATAAAGTGTCATTCTTCTGTATCAGTCTGTAATACACCCTCTTTTTTCCTCTATATTTCGTGCATTTTCTATTCCTTCACAATATGCCTCAATCACATTTGAGATTTTTGTTATTTCTTCCTATACCTAGACTTAAAGGTCTCTGTCTTAATGGTCAACAAACTTCTGAGGTTGAGTAAATCACGTAACATGGATGGTAAGGTTGGGTGAATCACGTAATGTGACTCCCTCACTTTATTTCATCCCCTCATCAATTCCACTCCGCTTTCGCAGCAAGTGACTGTGGATAAAGCAGATGGAGCATAAGGAATTCAAGTGAGGGAGGAGATGCATCCATTGGAGTGTCTGAGGACAGGACCGAGAAGAAATTGATGTTGAAGCATAAACTTTTTTATATTTTAGTGCTATGTTGCAGAATTTTTTTATCTTTTAATAATGAAATTGTAACTTATGAATCGCTTCAATGAGATACGATTTGATTATACATATATAACTTGTTTTATGTTAAGTGTTTATTTATTTTAATTTGCACAAGAATTTGTTTACTAATTCAAGCTAATTAATGAAGATTAAAAATAAACTTGTTTAAAAAAAAGTATAGAAATAAACTGCACTATATATATGGAGTGACCTGTGTTAAGAGTGACAACAGGGCATTTCAGATAGGGATATAGGATTATTTACGTCAGCTATTTATTTAACTGAAGTAAAAATCAAACTTTTAATGTCAGTTGTATAAACAATTGACGTTAAAAATAAATATTTTTTATTTTAAAAACAATTTTAACTTCAGTTGTTTAAGACAACTGACGTTAAAAGTGTATAAGTTTCTGCAAAAACATTCATTCCTTTGACTACAGTGCTACTTACCCATGCACCTTGTAACTTAATCCTCTTAATGAGCATTAAGTTTATAGATCAGTTTTCAAGAAAATCAGAGAGTCTCTATTCTCTATATAAAGTGTCATTCTTCTGTATCAGTCTGTGATACACCCTCTTCTTTTCCTCTATATTTCGTGCGTTTTCTATTCCTTCACAGTCTGCCTCTATCATATTTGAGGTGTTGTTATTTCTTCCTATACCTAGACTTAAAGGTCTCTGTCTTAATGGTCAACAAACTTCTGAGGTTGAGTAAATCACGTAACATGGATGGTAAGGTTGGGTGAATCGCGTAATGTGATTCCCTCACTTTATTTCATCCCAGTCATCCCTTTCACTCTGCTTTGGCCGCAAGTGATTGTGGATAAAACAGATGGAGCATCAAGGAATTCAAGTGAGGGAGGAGATGCATCCATTAATTGGAATTTCTGAGGACAGGACTGAGAAGAAAATGATGTTGAAGCTGAAACTTTGCATCCATTGGAGTTTCTGAGGACAGGACTGAGAAGAAAATGATGTTGAAGCAGAAACTTTTTTATATGTTAGGGCTATGTTGCAGAAATTTTTTATCTTTTAATCATGTAATTGTAACTTATGAATCGCTTCAATGAGATACGATTTGATTATACATATAACTTGTTTTATGTTAAGTGTTTATTTATTTTAATTTGCACAAGAATTTGTTTACTAATTTAAGCTAATTAATTAAGATTAAAAATAAACTTGTTTAAAAAAAAGTCTAGAAATAAACTGCACTATATGGAGTGATCTGCGTTAAGAGTGACAACAGGGAGATGACAACGAAAGAAAGATAGGAATGAGTTTCAGTTAAGGGATATAGGATTATTTACGTCAGTTATTTATTTAACTGAAGTAAAAATCAGACTTTTAACGTCAGTTGTATAAACAACTGACGTTAAAAGTGTTAATATCACTTTTAACGTCAGTTCATTACACAACTGACGCAAATAGTGATTTTATATTTACAAAACTGTCACCATCTCATTTTTAACATCAAACATATGATCAACTGACGTAAAACGTTCCCGTATATTACATTATTTCCACTAGTGCATTGGATATTAATGTAAAACTATGTATACTAATTAAATCCTTAAACTAATAAACAAATGCATACCGTGATAGACTCCAAAGGTAAAGTCATAACAACTCCAGGTGCTACAACATTTGCACGAATATTATCCTTTGCCCATTCCAGAGCTAAATTCTTGGTGAATTGATTCATAGCTCCTGAATAAAATTATATAGGCTGATTGATTATCTTCTGAGGGGTCATTTCACTCAAATTTATCAAGTTACATTCCAGCTACGAGATAAGAAGAAAAGAAAACATACCTTCAGAGGCAGCATAGATAGAGAGGAAAGAGGCAAAGCTGTCAAGCCTGCAATGGAGGAAATGAATACTATGCTCCCATATCCAGATGCTTTTAGAAGTGGGTGTGCAAGTTGACACAAATGGTAACCAGACTCAAAATTGGTACCCATTATAGTTGATATATCTTCAGCAGTGTAATCGGTGATGTTCTTAGGTGTTGTTGTACCCGTTTTATTTACCTAACAGAAAATCACTTTTGAATAAACTCAAATATAATTAATTTAGGGGGGGAAATAAAATAAAAAACTGAAACACAACATAAAATATGGACACACGAGTTTAGTTTCATGATAAGTGTCCAACATTAATGCTTATAGTAACACACCCTCTTTGGTACTAGTTTAGGAAGAAGATTATTTTGTCCCAAAAATTTGTGTCTCGGTGTCCCATACCAATAAAATGTTGGGGATGTGCACATGTGTTAATGAGTTATGATTTTATTTTATTAAGTGGCAAATTATTATTGGTGGAGAACATGAAATGTGACAGGAAAATGGGACGAAAGATCTCCATCCCTAGTTTAGTGTCATGTTTGGTGACCAACATTAAATGCAAAAGTAATACTCCGTGTGCTTGTGTTGTTTTCTAATTGATGTGCACATATAGGACTCATTTGGTGGTCAAGATATGATAGGGGTGGATAGGATAAGAGAGCATGATAGGAGTAAGATAGGATATGAGTATGATAAGTTGTTATCCTATCCGACATTTAGTGTCCACTAGATAAACAACTGGATAACATTGTAATTTTAGTATGAATTTTAAAATTTCCATTTTTGTTCTGAATGTTTTCATATTTTATTAGATTTTAGTTTTGTATAATTTCCATTTTTTAAGATTATATTAAAAGACAAAATTGTCCTTGTGATAAAATTACATATAATATTTTAAATTTGTAAATTATTGTTTAACTTAAATTATTATTTTTTAATAATTTTAAATATTCGTTTTTAGTTTTTACTTTACATACAGTTAAATTATTAGAATATTTTTTTCTTCAGTTTTTTAAAATAATATAAAATAACAAAATTAGCCTTCTAACAAAATAAAAAATAGTTTTTAAAATTAACTATTATATTTTTTATTATTTTATGTTTTATTATACTTTTTTTGGTAATCATATTGTATTTTATTATATTTTAATTATTTTATATAAAATGTTTTTATACTTTATTATATTTTAAATCACCTTATCCTATCATGTCGAGTTCTAACCCAGCTCCCCCTTCAGGATAGAATTTTAACTAGATGGACATGATAGGATTGGTTTATCCTATCCTGCTGGCTCACCAAACTATAGTTTCAGACATGATATGATAGCTTGTCCTATCCTGTTTCTCTTATCCTGACCACCAAACGAACTCATAAGGGCTCGTTTGGTGGTCAGGGTAGGATAGAGGCGGATATGATAAGAGAGCAGGATAGGAGTAGGATAGGATATAAGCATTATAAGCTATTATCCTATCCGACGTTTGGTGTCTACCAGATAACCAACTAGATAGCATTATAATTTTAGTACGAATTTTAAAATTTTATTTTTATTATAAATGTTTTCATATTTTATTAGATTTTAGTTTTTTTAATAATTTTCATTTTTCAAAATTATATAAAAGAGAAATTATCCTTGTGATAAAATTACATATAATATTTTAAATTTTTAAAATATTGTTTAACTTAAATTAGTTTTTTATAATTTTAAATATTCATTTTTACTTTTTAAATTTGCATATAGTTAAATTATTAGAATATTTGTTATATTTTCAAGTTTTTTAAAATAACATTAAATAACAATTAGCTTTGTGACAAAATAAAATTAATTTTTATTATTATATTATTTAAAATATCGTATATTTTATTATACATTTTTTTTTGGTAACCATGTTATATTTTATTATACTTTAATTATTTTATACATAAAATATTTTTATATTTTATTATACTTTAAATCACCCTATCATATCCTGTTGGGTTCTAACCCAGCCCTCCACTCAGTATATAATTTTAACTAGATGGACATGATATGATAGGTGACATGATTGCTTTATCATATCTTGATGGCTCACCAAACAATGGTTTCAGACAGGATATGATAGTTTATCCTATCATGTCTCTCTTATCCTGACCACCAAACGAGTCCTAAGGATCAAGACTATGTAATCAGATTCGTCAAGGGCCTAAGTGAGCAACATACTTATGTTAGATCCCAAATCTTGTTCCTTGATTTTCTAAATAAGGTGTTCCCTTTGGGAATGAGATCCTATACCTATAATATTATATGTGTCTTTCTCTCTCCTACTGAAAGCATACAGCAACTGGAGTAGTAACTGGAGAGGAACTGGACTCTTCCCTTTGGTGGTACACCAAGAGAGGCAATTGACAACTATCGTGTCCACTGATCATCCCTCTCATTCTAAAGCATTTGCTACAACTTCAGAACAGTCTACCATTGAGGGATACCCTAGAAGAGGTTAATTTGGTAGAGGAAGGGACCACATCAATGGAGGTAGTGGTCAAGGAGGTCCAAACAAATTATGTACTCATTGTGGTTAGCTACAAACACCATTTTCCTCCTGGTCAAGGTTTTAAATTGCGGATCGCATCACGTAATGTGGCCGCAACATCTCGGTTGCGGTGGCCATCGAAACCGCATCGGACTGTGATTGCGGATCGTATCGGCCGCAATATGGTCGCATCGACCGCAATATGGTCGCATCGGACTGCAACAGCCGCAATGCAACCGTGACCGCAACCACAATTTAAAACCTTGCTCTGGTTACAAACTAAGGGAGCAAGAGCTACTAATGGAGCAACCACAAGGTGCATAATTTTTTGTGGATGTTACTTCTGACCAGGATTTCAGGCAGAGTTCAGCTGTTACTTTTACACAAGAGCAGTACTAAAGCATCTTAGCTCTCATTCAACAATCCAACACAACCCCTCCTTCCACTTCATATGCTTCAGTTCTAACATTGTACAAATTGTTGCCTTGAACACAAACTCCTCTTTTCCATCAGGTATGCATAGTGATCAGTGGATCTCAATTAGAGGAGCCACTTATCACATCACTTTTGACCTTTCCAATTATTCTTCTTATCACACAATTACACCAATATCCTTACCACTTTGCCTAATGGATCCCATGTATTGGTTTATGTTAAGGGAACTATTAATATTTCTGACACATCAATCCTATTTGATGTATTGTATGTTCCAGAACTCATTGACACACTTGATTGCTTCCTTGTCTTTCATAACACCTCTTGCTTTATTCGAGAGAATTCAAAACATGATAGACTTTTTGTTCTAGCTCCTCCAACTACTCTCACCAACAGCACAAAGTCCAGCCTAAGTCTGTTTGTAAATGTTTCTGCATCTGTTGACAATAACTCTGGATTGTGGCACAATAGATTAGGCCATATTTCACCTTCCAAACTGAGAATGATGTCTGCTCAATTTCCATTTGTTCCAAACTGTATTATTTCCCCTTGTGACATATGTCAGGCAAGCAAAATTGCCACATTACTCAATGTTGATTCTATGGCATATCAAAATTGGTTATTATGCAGTAACAGATTCTGTTATTTCTGTTACTGCATAATATTTTGTTATTTTTGTTAAACCTTTCCCTTCCTTGTATTGCTATATATAAAGCATCCCCCTCTGCCAAAAAAGTGTGATCAACACAATCAAGTCTTAGCTACACAGAGTTACAAAGTGTCAAGTGAGAGAAAGCTAGTTTTACTAGAAGAACTTGGGTGTAATTGGGGCTAAGGGATCAGTGAGATCAGAGGAAGAGCTGAAAGGAAGATCTTCTTCCATCTTGTAATTGGATTGACTCTTGAATAGACTGGACTTAAGCTTGTGCTTAGTCCCGGAGACGTAGGCGTCAATTTGACCGAACTCCGTCATCAAATCCTTGGTGTGTTCTTTCCTTTATCATCAATCTTTTATTTTCTTGAATTGTTTTCTATTTTCTGCATATACTGCATACTGTCTTTGGCTGTTTTCTGGTTTTCTTACAGGGGCATTTTCACAAACAACTGGTATCCAGAGCTAGAAGGAGAATTAAATGACGATGGCAAAATATGACATTGAGAAATTCAATGGCAAGAATGACTTCGCTCTGTGGAGATTGAAGATGAGAGCTCTCCTTGTTCATCAAGGGTTAAAGGAGGCTTTGGAAGGGGAGAGGAAGTTACCCAACACAATGACTGAAAAAGAGAAGAAAGAACTCTTGAACAAGGCTCACAGTGCAATAATATTGTGTTTGGGTGACAAGGTTCTTCGTGAAGTTTCAAAGGAAAAATCCGCTGCTGCTGTCTGGTTAAAGCTCGAGAAACTCTACATTACAAAGTCATTGGCAAATCGCCTCTACCTCAAGCAGAAGCTCTACACACTCAGGATGCAACCTGGAACATCCATTGAAGATCATATGGATGAGTTCAACAGGCTGATACTGGATCTTGAAAACATTGAAGTAAAAATAGAAGATGAAGACCAAGCCTTGCTTCTAATTCGTTCATTGATCAGTTCCTATGATAATCTTGCGGATACTCTTGTTTATGGAAGAGAGTCATTGTCACTAGAAGAAGTTCAAGCAGCCTTGATCTCGAAGGAGCTGTCCAAGAAGTCAGAAAATAAAGATGGTGATGTGGGAGAAAACCTTACAGCAAGGGGAAGGCATGACAAGAAAGAAAGCAAGGGAAAGGATCGATCAAGATCAAAATCAAAGGGAAAATGGAAGTGCTTCTTGTGTCACAAAGAAGGGCACTTCAAGAAAAACTATCTAGAAAGAGGGTCCAAGAAAAAGACAAACAAGGAAGAGAAGGGAGATGCTTCAATAGCTTCTGATGGCTATGAAAGTGCTGATGTTCTCGTAGCTGCCAACTATCAAGGTGAATCTGAATGGGTCATGGACTCAGGGTGCTCTTTTCACATGTGTCCAAGAAAACAATGGTTTCTTGATTACCAATCATTTGCTGGAGGACAAGTTGTAATGGGAAACAATGCAACATGTAAAGTTGTTGGCATTGGATCCATTAGACTTAAACTCACAGATGGTACTGAGAAGATTTTGAGTAAAGTTAGATATGTTCCTGATCTCAAAAGAAAATTAATTTCTTTGGGAACATTGGAAGAAGCTGGTTTCAGTTTCAAGGCTGAAAATTCTATTCTAAAGGAGCTCGGGTGATCATGAAAGGAGACATGAAGAATCGTCTATATGTGTTAAAGGGAAATGCAATCACTGGTGTTTCATCAGTGGCATCAGATTCAACCATCAACAAAGGAGTAATTTGGCATCAAAGGTTAGGGCATATCAGTGAAAGGGGCCTGCAGGAACTTGAAAAGCAAGGACTTATATGTGGAGACAAATTAGAAGCTCTTGAATTCTTTGAACATTGTGTATTTGGCAAGCAAACCAGAATCAGGTTCAACACTGGAACTCACAAGACAGAGGGCAGACTTGACTACATTCATTCTGACTTGTGGGGGCCATCAAGAACTCCAACTCGTGGAGGTAATAGATACTTCATCACCTTTATTGATGATTTTAGTAGAAAGGTATGGATTTATCTTTTAAAAGGTAAAGATGAAGCATTTAAAACCTCTGTGCATTGGAAAACCCGAGTAGAAAATCAATGTGATAGGAAGATAAAGGCTTTAAGAACTGACAATGGTTTGGAATTTTGTGGAGATGCATTTAACAATTTCTGCAAAGAACACGGAATATACAGAAATCACACTGTCAGAAAGACACCTCATTAAAATGGTCTTGCAGAGAGGATGAATAGGACTATTCTTGAAAGGGTGAGATGCATGCTTTCAAATGCAAACCTACAAGAGCAATTTTGGGGAGAGGCTGTCCATACTGCTTGTTACCTCATCAATAGGAGTCCATCCTCAGCTCTTGAATTCAAAACTCCTCAAGAGGCATGGAATGGCAGTCCGGCAGATTATGGAAATCTCAGAATCTTTGGTTGTCCAGCTTACTATCATGTGAATGAAGGTAAGCTTCAACCAAGAGCAAAGAAGGGCTTGTTTATGTGATATCCTGTTGGAGTAAAGGGCTTTAGAATCTGGTCCATTGATGATAAGAAATGCATCATCAGTAGAGATGTAACCTTTCATGAAGCTGAAATGTTTAAGGCCAAACCATCTACAGAAGTCATTGAAAATACAGGAAAGCATGAAGAACCTCAAATTGAGGTGGAGCTTGAAGGAAAAGACAGGGAGGAGCTGGTCAACAAGGAACAAGATCATCTAGATCAAGAAGTAGAAGATCATACTGAAACTTGTAATGAAAAAATTGCTGAACAGGGCTATTCTCTGGTTAGAGACAGGGTTAGAAGAACAATCAAACCACCTTAAAGGTTTGGATATGCTGATATGATAGCATATGCTTTCAATGCAGCTGAGGCAGTCACTAATGAAGAACCAAGTTCAGACAAGGAAGCCATGGATAGTAAAGATCAGCATAAATGGCAGCTTGCAATGGAGGAGGAGATGAAATCTCTGCACAAAAATCAGACTTGGAAATTAGTGGAAAAACCAAATGGAGCTAGACTGGTGGGCTGCAAATGGATCTTTAAAAGAAAGGCATGAATTGTTGAAAACAAGGCTCCAAGCTACAAAGCTAGACTAGTAGCTAAAGGGTTCACTCAAAGAGAAGGAGTAGATTTCAATGATATATTTGCACCAGTTGTAAAACATTGCTCAATAAGAATACTTTTTGCAATGGTAGCACAATTTGGCTTGTACCTTGAACAAATGGATGTAAAAACAGCATTTTTACATGGAGAACTTGAGGAAGACATCTTCATGAAGCAACCAGAAGGCTTTGAGGTCAAAGGCAAAGGGGGTTGGGTATGTCATCTTCAAAAATCTTTGTATGGTCTAAAACAATCACCAAGGTAATGGTACAAAAGGTTTGACAGCTTTATTCATAGTATCAAATATAAGAGAAGTAATTTTGATAGCTGTGTTTATTACAAGAAACTAGAATGTAATGACTACATCTATCTTCTCCTATATGTTGATGACATGCTGTTGGCAAGCAAGAGCATGGCAGAGATACAAAGACTTAAGAAGATGCTTCAAACTGAATTTGAAATGAAAGACTTGGGGCCAGCTAGGAGGATACTTGGAATGGAAATTACAAGGCATGAAAACACTGGAGTTCTCACCATCACACAGAAGGATTATCTTGAGAAAGTTTTGAACAGATTTTACATGGCAGATGCAAAATCAGCAGGCATTCCCATTGCTTCTCATTTCAAGTTATCTCTTGAAGACAGTCCTGAAACTCCTGCAGAGTTGGAAGAGATGGAGAAGGTACCTTATGCAAGTGCAGTAGGCAGTCTCATGTATGCCATGGTTTGCACTCGTCCGGACTTAGCCTATGCACTTAGTTTGGTTAGCAGGTTTATGGGAAATCCTGGAAATCAACACTGGCTTGCTGTTAAACACATTCTCAGATACATCAAGGGATCAATAAATACTGGTTTAAGGTATTGTAAAGATGATCAGAACTCAGGTGGAGCACAAGGGTTTGTGGACACAGACTTTGCTGGAGATCGTGACAAAAGGAGATCACTGACAGGTTATGTTTTCACCTTATTTGGAAACACTATCAGCTGTAAAGCCTCTCTACAGCACATAGTGGCATTGTCCACCACAGAGGCAGAATACGTAGGTATTACTGAGGCAGTTAAGGAAGCTTTATGGATGAAAGGACCGATCAATGAACTTGGAATTACACAAGAAAGTATCAATGTCTTTTGTGATAATCAAAGTGCAATTCACTTATGTAAGAATCACACTTATCATGAAAGGACAAAACATATAGACATCAGGTTATACTGGATCAGAGATATCATTTCAGATGGTATGGTGCAGATCAGGAAAATTCACACTGCTGAAAATCCTGCAGATTTCATCACAAAGGTTGTTTCTTTGAACAAGTTTAGGCATTGCCTGAACTTGTTGAAGATTGGAGACTGCTGATCAAATTTGGGCAAGGATAGAACTTCTTAATTCTAGTCTTGTTAAGAGTCAATGTAGAGATATGCCAAGGTGGTGGAGATTGTTGATTATATGGCATATCAAAATTGGTTATTATGCAATAACAGATTCTGTTATTTCTGTTACTGCATAATATTCTGTTATTTCTGTTAAACCTTTCCCTTCCTTGTATTGCTATATATAAAGCATCCCCCTCTGCCAAAAAAGTGTGATCAACACAATCAAGTCTTAGCTACACAGAGTTACAAAGTGTCAAGTGAGAGAAAGCTAGTTTTACTAGGAGAACTTGAGTGTAATTGGGGCTAAGGGATCAGTGAGATCAGAGGAAGAGCTGAAAGGAAGATCTTCTTCCATCATGTAATTGGATTGATTCTTGAATAGGCTGGACTTAAGCTTGTGCTTAGTCCCGAAGACGTAGGCATCGACTTGGCCGAACTCCGTCATCAAATCCTTGGTGTGTTCTTTCCTTTATCATCAATCTTTTATGTTCTTGAATTGTTTTCTATTTTTTGCATATATTGCATACTGTCTTTGGCTGTTTTCTGGTTTTCTTACAGGGGCATTTTCACGAACACTCAATTGTCTCTCATTCCACTAATTAATTTTTTTTTTATTTCATTATGACATTTGGGACCATATTCTACTTTTCTATGCATGGAAACAAATATTTTCTCACATTGGTAGACGACTTTTCTAGGATCACTTGGATAATTCTTATCAAAATTAAGAGTGATACTTGAACACATTCAAAATTTTGTTTCATTCATAAAAACTCAATGTGTCGGTAAACTTCAAGTGCTTTGATCTAATAATGGACGAGAATTCATGATGAATGAGTTTTTCCTCAGCAGAAGGCATTTTGCACCAGACCACCTGTTCATTTGATAATTTCCAACACCTTTGTTGAGCCACTATAATACATATGAAATACTCTATAATAAACCTCCTATTTTGGTCCATGTTAGAATGTTTGGTTGCTTGACATATGCTGACACTTTACAGGCTAGCGGAATGTCATCTAAAGCTAGGTAACATGCTTTTATGGGTTTACAGAGAGGGGCATAAAGGGTTATTATGTCTCGTATGACCTTGAGTCTAGGCAAATTTTTGTTAGCATTGTTAGAAGCTAGCAATTAGAACTCACATCTAGCATCATTGCAGTTAGCAATTAAGACATATACGGAAATGGATTCCCTGCTGGAACTGCTAGCAAATATTTTTTTAAGTGGGTTTAATGTAGGTATAATGTAAGTCATTCGATCTTAAATTAATGGTCGAGATTGTTTATTGCATATAAATACGTGCTTTTATTATGGTAGGGAATCTGGATCCGTCATGTACACCTAATGTATAATTTCAAATGAACTTTCTGCAAGCTCCAAATTAATTAGAATGGTTTCATAAAATATTTGAAAAGACGTGTGTTCGATCAGTTGGGCTTACCACGGTTTGGCCATTAGAAGCATGATTTTCTCATGAAATTAATCACTTACTTTTATCAGTTCCACATTTAGAAGGAAAAAAATAGCAAACTGCCCAAAATTTTCAATCACTTCACTGTTTCGTAAAATCTAATCTAAACACACAATATATGAGAGGAACTTACTAGAATGTTGACCTTTCCATGAAAGACGGAGGCAACAATTTCCATTAAATTTTCACGTTGGTCACGAGAAAGTACATCACATACTGACCCTGTCACACTATATCCTTTGCTTTTCCAATTTTCCAAACATTTGTTGATATCTTCTTGATTACGTGCGCATATATGAACCGCTGCTCCAAATTCTGCTAACTCTTCTACAATTGCATGCCTAATGTACAATGGGAAAGAAAAAAAAAAACAAAGTGAGGAATTAATTTTTTTTATAAGTCAAAATATCAGCAAGTTAAATACTATGTTAGTTTTTTTCTCCTCAGTCAGTCAGGTTTCAACACTCTTAAGGAATTTACATAATCTAGAAAATAAAAGCAAGGACATGCATGTGTACCAATTAGAGAACCAACCCTATGCCTCGGGTTCCTCCTGTCACTAAAGCTGTCAACCCATGGAGTGACCATGCTTTGTCTTTGAAGCTCAACTTTGTTTCACCCATTTTTCTTGTTGTTATTCAGTTGGATACTTGGAAATGGAATGCAAAAGCAGAACTCAAAAAATAAATTTCTGTGATTTGATTGTGAAGTTGAAAAAATGGAAGGAAAAGTGAAGGCCGATCCCTAAAAAAATTGTAGGAACCCACTTTTAGTTTGTGATAAAAATAAATTAATTATTTAGTCTCATGAATGTTTAAATGCAGAACACATTACTTCCGACGTCCATTTATATGCCTACGTGTCCCATTAATCATCTTACTTGATCTGTAAATAGTCTTGTGTGGCCTATCACGAATATCTACCGTGAAAAATCATGAAAAGTGAAAAAAAATTATATAATTTTCAGATATTTGAATTTTAAAATTGTGCATATTTTCACTTTTTATTTGTTTTCATAATGGAAATTCATCCTAAGTCACACAAGACCATGAACGAGCTAAATAGAATGGTTAATGAGACACGCTAGCAAGTAAATAGACATTGAAACTAAATCAATAGACTAATTTATCCCAATTTAAAATTTGAAGGATCAAATAATTAACTTATTTTTTTCAGGACCCAAACAGACACTCAAGAAAAAAAGTTGGAAATTTTCACAAGGGACATCGGTTAATGGGGAAGCTTGACAGCCTAATCAATCTGTGGCGCTAGTGGTAGTTGGGCTGGCCTGTATTTACTTCTTTATCTTGGGTTAGTTTCAATAATAAACATGCAGTTACGGGCTTCTTCTTTTAATGAAAGGATTAATCTTTGGGCTTAATTGATTGGATTATTGAAAATATTAGTCTAAGAATTTATGTTGCTTAGCTAACTACGTTCTTTTACTTCAATGCCTCATTCCATGTTAGTGATGTTACTGTCAAAGTTTTCCCTACATACTGACTTGTTCTGATCATAGAATCCTTTCATTTTTAAAAAACATAGTGGTTCATCAATAATGCACCAAATTATAATATTTTAAAAACATAATTTTTTTTTTAATTTTTAATCTTAAAATTAATATTGAGTTAATATCATATGGTGCACGGCATAATTATAACATATTATTTATTAAAAAATCATTAATAATGTTCAAAATCAATAAAAATACAAAGATGTTGATTTTATATTATAGGTACTAGCGGCAAGACAGGCACTCACGTGCCTGTCTGGCCGCATTTCTAATGCTTTTACCCGTCTTTATTGTATAGATTTATCCAACTTTACAATGTGACGTAATAATGTAAACACACATTATATACATCACTGCGTTAATAATGTCATGTTACAAATAAATGTAAAAATAAATAAGAAACATATTTTAATAAAAAACAAATCCAAGGTACCAAATATAATTTAGTTACAAATATTATTTGAGCTCGACATCTCAACATTTAGATTTATAAGGAGATTAAGTATGGATTGATGCCTTAATTTATTTTGAATTTTAAATTTTAAATTTTTAAAAATAAAAAATTGTATAGTTGTATACACTTATTCTTTAGAATATGGCTTCATAAGTATCTGATCAAAAAAAAATATGGCTTGATAAGTAAAAGAATTTTACCCGTATAAACTAACAGTAGAGATTATTAGTGCTCAGAATGAATCCTTGAAAAATACGTGAAAATAAAAGAATAAGTGATGCAGTTTTACGCCACACGCTGTTTTGATGGCTTTACGCCACATACCACTTTTCAACCGTTCTAATGACGTAGGGTTTACATTTTACGCCACATGCAGTTTTCTTTTTAAAAATTTAAAATAAGTTATACAATTTATTTTTATTTTTAAAATTTGGAAATCAATTTTATCAGTTTTATAGTGTAGGGGTAGTATTGGTATTTTGAAATGTTGAAACCAAAATTCAACTATCCTCCTTATAGATTGTATAGATTTCATTTACATGTTGTGCATGTTCGCCCGCATGTTATATATTTATCATTTGGGTTTTTCTTACCTATGCAACCTTGCACATGGTAAGAATTTAGAAAATAGAAATGTTATATTGAAAATAGTAGCTTTTAAACTTTCAAGGAATTGAATACACAACCACTAGTGCAATAAGGGCTTTTTACGTCAGTTAAAATTGATTTTATACATCAGAATATTGTCTGACGTAAATACAGCTGACGTTAATATTGTTAAAACTAACGTCAGTTGTGTTAAAGAACTGACGTTAAATATTTTATTTTTAACGTCAGTTTCCTAATACAACTGATGTTAATAGTGTACTGTATATTTTATAAAATACTATTAACGTCAGTTTTTGATACAACTGACGTTAATAGATTTTTTTTTTAAATTCAGTTTTAAAATATCACTCCCCTCAGCTATCCCTGCATTCAGTAAATATCCCAAGAATACGTAATATCACACACATTACAGAAGCAAACACTACCCTTAAATTTCAATATTAACAAAAAGAAAAGAAATATACAAAGGAACAATGGGGGGACTTAAAACCAAAACCCATGTATAGGAAAAACATAACTATCTACAAGTATATATATATATATATATATATATAATTTAGTCTCTAATGTCTAAAAACAAAACTACCAATCTAAGGATATATATACATGTTATTAATTAGTTTCTAATCTCTAACAAAAAAAAACTATTCATCTAAGTATTGCGGAGGTAACTTGTCAATTCCTTTTTCACCCGCATACTTGAAGAAGAATTCAGCGAAGCGCATCCTCAAGTCTCTAAACTCATCTTCTTGAAGAGGCGATTGGTCGTTAAATGCCTACACACGTTCAAATAATAACAATAACATTAACGCAAGTCATCTTCAAAACTATAATATATAATTTAACAAGTTGTTTAAATATTACCTTATTCCATCCATCCATAATAGATGCGGAGACTATGTTCAGCATATGAAGCATCACATAATAGCCGCACGACCACCCGTCAATTTGAAATCGAGACTACAAACAAAATTAATTTCAATGTCAGTTGAATATACATATAAATTAGTAATTATAATATTAATTATTTGATAAATAAACTACCAAACCTTGAGGTAGGTCCATTCAGGATTTGCTTTAGCCTTAGAAGCCCTACTTCTCCCGTTGGCGCAACTTATGCTACTCGCCTTCAGCGCGCTATCATAAACAAATAATCATGTCAATTAACAAATTCATATATCATGTGTGTAATAAACTAAAAACAACTGATATTAAAACGTAAATTAAATTTAAGATTAGTTACTTACTTATTTACAGCTTCCACCACCTCCTGTGGCGGCCTTTGGTGGAGAGAGCATAAGAATATGACAGTATGCCTAGACGGGTGAAGTACGAACAACTGCCAATGGTTTTTCATACAGTAGGGAGCCAGATATAATTCTTTCCGATTTTCTCCCAACAAGTTCCCTATGTATTTACTAAATGCATCGCCAGCCAATAATTGGGGCAGAAGGACTGATGGCTCTAAGAAGCCGTAAACTGATGCAACGTCCTTATCAAGCTGAAGACGATGGAGATACCTAAGATATGAGAAGGTGTGGATGTTAATTACATAATATATATATATTGAAATTAAAATAAATTATTAAATGGAGAAATACTAAAAATAAATAAGTTATAAATTTAAAATTAACTTACGTGTACCAGAGACTCAAAACCGTGCCGGCCATCCAGACGTTATTTCTGCAGGCGTTCCCGAGATCTTCACCACAGAAGGAAAATATCCTCTGTTGATCTGGGCGTGCCACCCATCCATCGTGCTCCAATGGACATTCAAAAATCTCAAACGCATAATCCTCACCAAGTGATAACAAACGAGTGACAGGTGACAGCAACACCGACGTCGACTTGGCCTTCAATTTAGGAAAAATAAAATAGATAAGTTGTTGATAATTAAAAAAAACACAAGTAAATATTTGACTAATTTGGACATTAATAATGGATACATACCTTTGTTAACATTTCGAGCTCACGTCGTTTGAAGTCCAACTCAAGCTCACGCCTTTTCATTTCCAACTTATGCTCATGGCGTTGGACTTCCAACTCCCGCTCCCTAGCTGCCAACTCATCGTCCTCCACATGTGCCCTACTATAACTCTCTTTTGTGCTCACATGTGAAGGGTTGGCATGTCCTGCGGTGTCCTAGTATGAACCGACGGAGGAAAGCTCTCTGGCAAGCGCCTGCTTGAATTTTGGGTTGGATATTAAGCTTTGCATCAGATGTGTTGTAATAGTAGGGTTGGACATGAGGTGCTGAGTAATGTCATCCAAAATTGATGCTTCATTGACCACCCGCTTTCGTGAAGCAGACTTGCCATAATATTCTTTGATGGTCACATTCCCAGGAACACCGATAACCCGACCAGGATGGTCTTTCTTGCCTAGAGCAGTCATCAAGACGTCTCGCTGTCCAGAAGGGACGAATGAGCCCTGGGAGGATTGTGCTTTAAGATCCACCTACAATGAAAAAATGAAAAAATGTGCAAGTGAAAAGTGTTAAAAATATCTATACAAATATCAATTGAAATCAAGTTAATTATTTACTTACAATCTTATCTGTCACTTCGCGAGTGGCATCAACTTTAAAAGATCCCGTCTTTGTAATGCGGCCGGCTAACCAGACATCCTCGCGGTCGATGTCTGACGGAGGACTTGATGGTGTGCCCTCAGGCACCTCTCCTTTTTCAATCCTAGCAGAGTGCTCTTCCTGCTTCACCCTCAGCCTATCCTCCATCGTCTCCTTGATCCGAGTCTAGTACCCACCCTGAGACATGGTGTGGCGATGGACGTTCTTCGCTTGATTCTGCCGACCCTTATCTGCATTAGCCTATTCAAACAAAAACACATAATTAAATACAGTTAAATGATCTATAAGAAGCATACAAAATTAACTTAATCAACCAACATGAAATTCTCCATCCTGTCAACTCCTAGCAAACATATCCCAAGTATCCTGATCAATCCAGGGATAATCCGAGAACATTTTATCAAGCCACTTCTTCCCAGATACATAGTACCTGGTAAGATCATGCTTGAACCCATTCCAACGCTTTGATGCCATTTTCATACATTTATGACGATGATCCTCGTCATTTGGCACAGTCCAAGCTACCTACACATTAAATACATAACAACTGGATGGAGTATAACTCGGATAATTATCTAATAATGTAAATCAAACGAATGTAAAGGTAAAATACCGTGATACACTACAAAAAAACAATTGTTTAGCGACCGTAAGTTTCGGTCGCTAAACCATGTAAATCGGTCACTATATGTTTTAGCGACCGAATCAGAGACCGATTTATGATGGTAGCTGAATACCTGGTCGCTAAGGTTTTAGCTACCGAATTATTATTTCGGTCGCTAATTAGTGACCGTAAATTCGGTCGCTATATAATAATAATCAGTCGCTATTAGGTTGGTCGCATTTTTGGGTAACCATTTTTAGCGACCGATAATCGGTTGCTAATTCGGTCGCTAATTTTGGTTACTGTTAACCTATATTAGCGACGGATTTTCGGTCGCTATACATCATCTGTAAATCTTAAATAAAGTTTAGCGACCGAATTATTGGTTTCTAATTCGGTCGCTAAAATGGTTATTATTAAAATTTTTTAATTTTAATTTTTTTAATAATTTTTTTTTCTGATTTTCTTTAAACGTTAACAAAATTACTAATAAAACACACCAAATAACTTATGAAATATACAATCATAAAAAATAATAAATATATATAAAAAGAATAATCCAAAATATCGTACAAGAATCGTTTAAAGTCAAAAATATGGAGAGAAAAAATCAGTCATGATGAGGGGGAGATGGAGGAATCCAATCATCCTCAGCGTCCGTACCACCGACGTCTGCTAGCTGATCGTCCTCTGCGCAGATGTGACATCGATCGTGGCGGGCGGCGGAATCGGAGGAGCGGCAGCGGGCGCACAACCGCCGAGCATCATCTCGAGCAATCGAGTCTGGATCCTCATCTGCTCCAACACCGGTCCGCAGTGATGTGCGCCTCGCTCGATGCTCGCTTTGCATCAGCTTTGTGTGCCCGAGTCAACTGTGCAATCTAGTTCGCCATCTGCTGCTCTCTCTCGCTCTTCTCCCGAAGCTCCGCGTTCAGCTGCGTGATGGTATCCTGCATTTGGTGGAACTGCTCCTGAGGGACGGTATCGGCGCAGCAAGGAGCAGGCGTGCCGGACGATGAAGCGATGAACTCGGCTCCCAGGTGTCCGAGGCCATACACGTGCCCCTTCTTGTTCCTGCCCCCGACGACCTCCAAATAAATGGCATTATCGTCGACGGAGACAGGAGAGCAGCCATCACCAGTCAAAGCCTCATCTTATGACTGTGAGGCACGTGATATGGCATCGTCCTTCTTCTCGTTGAAGCCCGCCTACAAAGTATAGTTGAATAGATTTAGTTAAAATAATTATATCCAATATTAACAAATCATTTATAATAAATTACAAGTAAACACTAAATTATTTTTTTGCTTACAGCATAGTTACGGGCCTTGTCGTTGACCCATGTCCCCGACTTCAACTTCTTCGTCCTCTCCACCAACTCCATAGCGATCGGGGCTCATTGTTTTACGTGCTTTCTGCACAGAATAATATAATATTAAATTCATAAGAATAATTAAAAATGAAAACTAATTAATTAAATAGTATATTAAGTCAAAATTTTAATGTATTACCAGCTCGTCGTAGTGGGCGGCGGCTAATTTAGACCCACCGGTCCAAGCACATGCGCCACCATCGAAGCTTCGATTACGCCGAGCCGTGGCCTGGATCTCCTGGAACTTCTCGGTAGCCCAAGATCTTGGTCCAGCTGCCTCTTGATCTCGGGATCCACCCACCTCCCCTTATTCTGCCCCTTCCTCGCCTTGTTCATCATATTCTTCATAACCAATGGAGCCTTTATGCTCAAATATGTCCCCTGACGAGAGCCTCTAAAGCTAAGTCCCACCTATACTCTTTTCTCGCAACTTACGGTTGTTAGGAAATTCGTGTGTACATATATATAATGTAAATTTAATTTAAAAAACTTAATAAATTGTTACCTTAAACTCTAGAAACAACTCGATCCCTATGGCCCGATGGGATGGCCTTCCATGTAGGCCATGGACCATCAAACTTGCGTCGCAGGATCTTCGATATCGAATCAGAAGGGCCCTTCGCGGGTAGAAAGCTGCAGCAAAATTAGAGCATTAATAAATGTTATAATTAAATTTTAAAAACAAGTAAATAGAAATTAACGATACTTTATATATATTAAAAAATTAAATTAGCATACTCGTTATCCCCCCTGGGGATAAGAAGAATCCTCCTGTCGGATGGACCACGACTCTCCTGTCCCGATGATGATGATGGCCCTATCGTCGTAGGTGTGGATGATGAGGGTGCAGCCTGTGTCCCGACCACATGAGGATGGGTGGGGGGTGCAACTCCATCACCCTGAGGTGTCCCGTCAACAGAGGTGCTGGTAGGATGGTCTCGATCCCGAAGGCCGTGGGTCGGCCGGCGAAGGGACTCTCGCAGCACGACCTCCACGACGACCCCTACCTCTGGAGGAATCTGCCATCTGTGAAAAAAATGAAAATATGATTACACAACAGTGTAAATAATACAAAAATAAATTACCTAATAAGTAGAATGACATTCACACAATGAATTATGACATAAATAAATTACCTAAGTAGAATCTCCGTCACTAAATCCACCCTCTGTCTCATCAGTATCACTTGATCGGAATGTACCTTCGCTAGATGCGTCCAACTCGGATTGATCCATTAACTCTCTTTCAACTTCTTCCCCATTTTCGGAAATGTCCGCCAGAGAATTAACAATAATGTCCGGCGTAATTTGCAACGGTACGTGGGGTCTTGAAAACTCATCATCTTGGTACGGAGCATCTTTTTCAGGCTGGTTGATTACATTATCAGTAATTATACTGCGAGCCTTTATCTTCCCCGCGGTCATCCAACCCGACATCATCCCATAAGCAGGAAAGTCGTTGATCGTCCACATTAAAGCTGCTTTCATGATGAAATTCTGCCTCAAAGATACGTCATATGTCAACACACCATCATTCCACAGCATTGTCAACTCATCTACCAGTGGCTGCAAGTACACATCAATCTTACCTTTTGGATTAGACGGACCCGGAATTATGACTGTTAGGAACATAAACTCCCGCTTCATGCACATCCCCGGGGGAAGATTGTACGGAGTCAGGATAACCGGCCAACAAGAGTATGCTTTTCCAGACTTCCCAAAAGGATTAAATCCATCAGCAGATAACCCCAATCGGACATTGCGAGGGTCCTGCGAAAATGCCATATGAACCCTATCAAAATGCTTCCAAGCTTCTCCATCAGATGGATGACACAAGACATCTTGCTCCCTCTCATGCTCACTATGCCACCTCATGTGAGCTGCAGTGGCCATCGAAGAGTACAATCTTGTAAGTCTTGGCACGAGCGGAAAGTACCACATCTTTTTTAGCGACCTCTTCTTCTCAATGCCCATCCTAGTGGTTGTCTTATACCGATCCGCACCACAAAATCGACAACACGTTATGCTTTCCGCTGAATCATCCTTATAGTACAACATACATCCATTCGGGCAACAATCAATTTTCAAACACCCCAGACCCAAATTTTCCACGGACTTCTTAGCATGATAAAAACTTGTAGGCATCCGATTGCCTTCTGGCAATGCCTTGGACACTGACCTGGTGAGGCGATTAAAACAACCTTCTTGCATATTGTAGTCAGATTTGATACTCAACCATTCCATGCACATCGACAACTCCGTGTACTCCTGACATCCTTCCCACAATGGAGATCGTGCAAAGCACTCAAAGCATATCATAGAATCTTTGAGCTTCGGGATTCGGATTCTCCTCTATGTATTGGGAACCCATTCCACCATCTTCTCCCCCATCTTCTTCTAGTACAACACCAACCGATGGTCCAAAGATGATCCATTATCATATGCTCGTATGGATTCAATTCTTCCTCCCCGTCACCACTTCCATAGTACGAACCTTCACCACAATCGGGTTTAAGTCGTGCAACGTCTCACCATGGTTACTCCACCAATAGTAATCGGGCATGAAGCCCTTCTCATAAAGATCGGCTACAACTCCATCCACACTTTTGAAAGATTGACACTTGCATCTTTTGCAAGGACACCTCAATTGATCACCGCCCAGCCGTATAAATCTCTCCTGGCTAACAACAAACTCTATAAACTCACCCACTCCAACTCTATACTCTTCCCTAAGACGTTTATTCCGATCCAACCTACGATACATCCATTTCCGATTCTCCGGAATATCCATTGCTGGCAATTAAATAGCCTGACCAATCCTACAATAACACTTATATATTACGGTGCATTCCAATAACTCCATCAATCTCGTTCTTATGACAAGGTATGAACCTATCCCATTCGAGAAGAAACCTTTGTCACACTCGGCTACTAATAGTTATTCCCATATTCAAATATCTTATACTTGACAAAATTTTGGCAGCATTTCCCATCGGTCTCCAAGTTACACGACTCGAGCACGGTCAGAATCACCGCGATCAAGTATGCACCAGGAGAACAAAAGGAAATGCATCAGATCGAGATTTCAACAAGTATATAAGGCATTTGAACATTGAAATGACTATTGTACGAGTGTGAAAAAGGTTTTTTCCCAAACTGTCCCACTTGGACAATTCAAGATTCAATACAATGAGCATGCATACCTTGATAAGTTACGCATGCTCATTAATATTGAATCTCAAATAGGAAACTAAGGCTTTCGTAAATTAATTATTAACTCTAACAGAAAATAAAACCATTAACCTATAAATATTGCAACATTGTTGAGTTTATATAAATTGCAGCGTAAATCAATACAAACTTAGATTAAATATTGTAGCAAACATCCTATTGAGCTCCGCTTTCCACTAACAAGTAGCAGTTAATTGTCAAACACATGCATAATTTCTAAATTATCAGCACACAACCAGCATCCCGCCTTTCGGACAGGATCACATCCTATCGAGCTCCGCTCTCCACTAACAAAAACACATATTGACAAACACATGCATAAACATTAAATTATCAGCATACAATCAGACAAGATCACATCCTATTGAGCTCCGCTCTCCACTAACAAACAACACATATTGACAAACACATGCATAAACATTAAATTAATTATCAGCATACAATCAGACAAGATCACATCCTATTGAACTCAGCTCTCCACTACCAAACAAGACGATAATTCACATAATATATTACACTGAGTGTTCAGAGAACTGACCTGAGAGAGAAAACACAACTGAGCAAGGATAAGTGATGAGTGTGATTTTGCCTCATTTTTCATGTACATTTCGGCATGCATTTGCATATAGTTAGGCCAAATTAGTGTTGATTTTGTATAGTTTTTCCTTTGGAACGGATGAGGTGGTTTCTGTGTGTTGTTTTGCAGGATTTAGTGGAAAAATGCCCAGAAATCAGCCTTGGTGGAGCTTGGATGAAAAAGAGCTAGAAAAGTGAAGAATATAGCCAAACAGAGCCTATCACGGCCTGGCCGTGATGACCATCACGGCCGTGATGAAGCAGAGCAAAAGGCAAAAGTCAGAGACTGTCACGGCCTGGCCGTGATGGCCATCACGGCCTGGCCGTGATGGCCATCACGGCCGTGACTTAGGATTCGCGTCGCGAACAAAGGGCTCGCCTCGCGAGTGACCATTTTGTGCAAATTCGCCCAAGTCAGAGACCATCACGGCCTGGCCGTGATGGCCATCACGGCCGTGACGGGCGACGGACCTATAAATAACAGCAGACGTGAGAGAAAAATGGGACTAACTTCTAACCTAAAATAATCAGACCGGGGAGGCGGTGAGGTCAGGGCGGCTGGAGAGGGTTTCTACCCAAATAGGGGGCGTTTTCTCTGCTCTTGGATGGGGAGAAGATTGGAGGAAGCTTGTCTATGAGTGTTCTCCATCCCTTTTCTCATTCTATTTTGTATTTCTTTATCATGAGTAGTTAATTCCCCATTGTTGGGGTTAGATGTAACTTTTCTAAACTTAGTTGTATTGTGATGTGGTTGTTTTAATACAAGTTTCTATTTCGTATGAGTATGTGATTCTGTGTTTAATGCTTTCCTTGGATTAGCTACCCATAGGAATGATATGTTGCTTTGATAGATGACTGGAAGGTTGGTATTAAGGCATGCTCATGAATCATATGCCAAGTAGGTCAAGAATCTAGACATAGGTGTTGGCTGCTTGCAATCTTATAAGTCTTAACTTAATGCAAAATCTCAGGTTATTCCACCTAAGACATTAGGGTTTAATTTGGGGTTTTAGGCTCAATGCACCTAAGACATTAGGCTTGAGTACTTTAGAAAAGGCTTGATTGGCATAATTGAATTAGGACTTGTGTTAGAAGCCATTTCATTGCAACTAAGGGAGGATTAGTGTAGTCTAACCCTGACAATTCTAGCCACATCCCTGTTTGCATACCAAGTGTTTGACAAAATTCCAAAAAGACAAAAATATTTTGTTTCTTTAGTTTCTGTTTTAATCCCTCACACTTTAGTTTAGTCTAAATAGTTGTTAAGTTTGTGAATTGGTAATTGACAACCAATCCCTGTGGATACGATAACCGGTCTCACCGTTTTATTACTTGTTTGCGACGAGGTGCACTTGCCTTTATTTATATATCTTAAAAATACACGCATCAATAAGTGGAGGAGCCGGTAGAAGAATATGACAACAAGGACCTATCGTGCATAAATGTTCATGTTAGTAAACATGACAGTGCCCATTAAAATAGAAAATAATATAGAGAAAACTGAAAGGTGTAATTGATTGAATGAGAAAGTTTATTACATCAAGTCATATATAAAAGTGACTTATATTATATGTAAGACAAAGCAACTGATTTGTAACTAACTACTAATTAACTATATTAATTATATGATCTAATAGTCCATCCTAGATAGATATAAATAAAATAAAATCAATTTACATTAATGAGGTTCTTAGCATAGAAAAAAGACCTTGATGAATTTTTCATCCCTTGCTTCACTACATTTTCATCATCTCCAATATCATCTATTTTGCATGAATATTGGTGGTGTTCATGTATTTTTATACTAAAAAGACCTATGAATTTGTGCCTTAAAAGCTTGCACAAAAATGGTTTTAATTTTTTACTTATTGATTGATTCATCCACAAATTTTAACTCAAGGGAATTAAGACAGTGAATGTGCCGTAAATGACAAGGTTTTTCTATACATTAGGAGTTTGAATTTTGAAACTTGATAAACAAGGTAGAACCTTAGAAGGAAGCTAATAAATATGTAACTAATAAGTAACATGACCATTTTTGTATATAGGCCAGCTTGCATGCGACCTTTTTGACTCCACAGTTGAATTTTCATCTCTGTTCCCCTATTACATATTACACCAGTAACAATGACAGACTTTGCATTTCATACCCAAATACTATATTCTTCCTACAAAGAAAAACAACTAGGCAAGCTGAGCTGATGATGGATGATCAGGAGGACAAGCCTTCCTTCATCACAGTCATCAAGGAAGGCATCAACACCCAGAAAACGGTGATGGTTTTGTTTTACTGTTTTCCCATTGATCTTATGCTACAATTTCTATTCTTTTCTAGTGAGAAATACTTGTCTTACTTCTTTTATAGAAGCACCAATATTAAGTTTCAAGACTTAAATCAATGGGTACAAAGAGTTATGATTTTTCTACCATTTTCAAGCTTAATTCTTTTTGAACAAAATTAAGAACAACCATGAAGCTAATCAACTCAACATCAATTGTAATGAAGAAAGGTTGGAGGAAAATTACCTCTAAGTGATGATCCTTGAGTAAGAAATCAAGACACCTTGAGAAACTAAGAGAAAAGAGAGAAATGTGTTGGATGAAAAAATGAAAATGATGAGTAACAAAAACACACATCCCTAAACTCACACACATACACTAAACACACACACATACACTAAACACACATCTCTGCACGCACACACACACACACACACACACACACAAACATCCCAAACAGACACACACACATACACTAAACACACATCTCTGCACACACACACAAACATCCCAAACAGACACACACACATACACTAAACACACATCTCTGCACACACACACACAAACATCCCAAACAGACACACACACAGAGCACACACACACCTACCCTATGATTACAATCCAATTGAACACACAAACTTTAGTACACAGAACACACAAAAAACACACACTCACAACACACACACACACACAACACAACAAACACACACACAACACCAATGTACACACAACACACAACAGAAACAACAATGTAGAGAAAGACAATGAGAGAAGCAATTACCTCGGTCAGTGTGAGGGAGGGCGTTGTGGTGGTGGTGGTGTGAGCAATGTGACCAGAATGAGCCCTGAAATGAGGGGGGAAATGATAGACAGTGACATAGTGAGACAATGAGACAGAGAGATGGAGTAGAGGAGAGCTTACCTGAGCAGAGGGGAGATAACGGTGGTGACGACGACCGGAGGTGTCTTGGGGTGTTGAGGTGGCCGGAGCGCGCGCCGTAGAAGAGAGAAACAGTGGGTGGGAGATAGAAAACACCGGAAAAAATGAGGAAGAAGGAGGTTCTGTCGAATTTAGGGATTTCAGTTTTAGCGACCGAATTAATTCGGTCGCTAATTCGGTCGCTAATACGGTTAGTCTTAATTTAAATTTGTAATTTTAGCGACTGAATTAAATTTCGGTCGCTAACACGCGCAATTTTATATTTTCAACGCGCCATTTAGCGACCGAATTAATATCGGTCGCAAATATAAATAAAGTTTAAAGTGTGAATTCATAACTTTAGCGACGGATTTATAAATCGGTCGCTAAACACTGTTTGACCGTTGAATTTAATTCGGTCGCCATTTCGGTCGCTAACAATTCATAAATTTCTGACTTTTACTTTCCTTTGTTTAGCGACCGAAGTAGCGACCGATATCTCTGCTACGCTCTATTTCGGTCGCTATTTCGGTCGCAGAATCAACTCTAACCAGTTTTTCATGTAGATCCTATAATTGGTCTCTATTTCGGTCGCAAAAAGGAACCTAAAAATTCGGTCACTATTTTCGGTCGCTAAATGACCTTTTTTTTGTAGTGATAGCCTACCAAATCTGATCCTTAACGTTCTGTGGAACATCATTCCAGTGGTTGTAGTTGATGCTTACGTGCTGCTTCGCTTGTAGAAACACCCACTTATTAAATTCTTTAGCATGAGGTCCCTAGGCATTTAGATTAGCATCGAAGGACACCTCAAGCTTCTGTCCGCTTTGCCTGTCCTTCTCTAGTTTCTTCAACGACGTGGCTCCTCTACCCCGTTTCCTATGAGCCTGTGATGTCTGTATGGACAAAAAAAATGATAAAATAGAGGGTTGTAACATTATAAACTTACATTAAAAAGAAGGACTAAAGATAGTATATAACATGTAAACTTACACTAGAATCAGGCGTAGGCGCGATCGGGTCCTGCATAGGCCCCACAGTGTCCTCCCGTGCATGTGGGTTATCCGACTGATCCATATGTATGCCTGTTCAGAAACAATATATATTTATTAACATAGGTTATAACTCAAAATAAATACAGAAGTATAACTCAAGCAAATCCCTTCACAAATCAAATTAGTACGTATATCCTTTACCGTACATTTCCTCGTATTCAAACACTTGACACAAGGACGACAGAACATTCCATTACTATTAGGAACATTCCTTGGAGCAAATTCTATAAATTCTCCCACCCCCTTCAAATACTCAGCACTAGTGCGCTTACAAACCATCCAACTACGATCCATAACTAGATAGGTTCGGTAGATATACAAAACATATATCCAAGGCGTTTAAAAATTATTTCAAATTTACACCATTTTCAGGATTCTTAAGACAAAAGAAATAAGCAGATGAAGATAAATTAACAAAACAGAATTCCAATGAGCAATATATTGTTGATGTCACATGCTACAAGCAACTCTAAATTTCTTCCCATTTTGAAATAGGTCATGATAGCAGAAGAAAAACAAGAGAAAACACAAAACCTACGACCAGAAATAGAGACATTCCAAACAACTCAAACTCACAGTTTCAAGTTTCAACTACGGAGACTACAGTTTCAACATACACTCAAAACCAAACATAAAAAAATGTGCCCTAAAGACTCACAAGAAATAGGTGCTCGCGTGGTGGCCAACGTTCGATGTGGTTACTGAGAGCAGGGGGACAAGGAGAGTTAGTGTGCGGGAAGGGGAAAGAGAGATGTCAATTTATTGCAAAGAATGAGCGGTAAAGACAGAGTTAGGGTTAAGAGTGTACCTCACGGTGGTGGGGAAGAAGCCCTCGCGGTGGTGGTTGCGGTGGAGATGAGCTCGCGATTAAGGCAGAGTGAGAGTGAGAGTTGAGAGTCAGAGTGAGAGTTGAGAGTGAGAGTGAGCGTGAAAGAGAAGAACAGAGACGTACATAGAGAAGTGCAGAAGGCGTGCGGGTGTAAACGTTATAATCAAAAACCAAAAATAAAACAACATTTTACATCAGTTGTCTGTAGCAACTGACATTAAAGGTAATCTATTTAACGTCAGTTGTCTTAAGAAACTGACGTTAAAAGTCATTGTTTACGTTATAATCAAAAATCAAAAATCAAACAACATTTTACGTCAGTTATATTAAACAACTGACGTTAAAAATAAATATTTTTTTATTTAAAAACACTTTTAGCGTCAGTTGATGAAGACAACTGACGTTAAAAGTGTATAAGTTTCTGCAAAAACATTAATTCCTTTGACTACTGTGCTACTTACCTGTGAGCATTAAGTTTATAGATCGGTTTTCAAGAAAATCAACTAGTCTCTCTTCTCTATATAAATTACAATTCTTCTGTATCAGTCTGTAATACAGCCTCTTCTTTTCCTCTATATTTCGTGCATTTTCTATTCCTTCACAAAATGGCTCTGAGACTTTTGTTATTTCTTCCTATACCTAGACTTAAACTTCTGAGGTTGAGTAAATCACGTAACAAGGTTGTGTAAATCACGTAATGTGATTTACTCACTTTATTTCATCCCAGCCACCCCTTTCACTCTGCTTTGGCCCCAAGTGACTGTGGATTCAAGACGATGCATCAAGGAATTCCAGTGAAGGAGGTGATGCAAAGATCCCTTTCACTTTGCTTTCGCTGCTAGTGACTGTGGATTCACGATGCATCATGGAATTCAAGTGAGGGAGGAGATGCATCGATCCATCCATTGGAGTTTCTGAGGACAGGACTGAGAAGAAAATGATGTTGAAGCTGAAACTTTGCATCCATTGGAATTTCTGAGGACAGGACTGAGAAGAAAATGATGTTGAAGCATAAACTTTTTTATATTTTAGGGCTATGTTGCAGAATTTTTTTATCTTTTAATCATGTAATTGTAACTTATGAATCGCTTCAATGAGATATGATTTGATTATACATATATAACTTGTTTTATGTTAAGTGTTTATTTATTTTAATTTGCACAAGAATTTGTTTACTAATTCAAGCTAATTAATTAAGATAAAAAATAAACTTGTTTAGAAAAAAAGTTTATAAATAAACTGCACTATATATGGATTGACCTGTGTTAAGAGTGACAATAGGGCATTTCAGATAGGGATATAGGATTATTTATGTCAGCTATTTATTTAACTCAAGTAAAAATCACACTTTTAACGACAGTTGTATAAAAAACTGACGTTAAAAATAAATATTTTTTATTTTAAAAACACTTTTAACGTCAGTTGTATTAAACAACTGACGTTAAAAGTGTATAAGTTTCTGCAAAAACATTCATTCCTTTGACTACTTTGCTACTTACCCATGACTGCTGTGCTACTTACGCATGCACATTGTAACCTATAATCCTCTGAATGAGCATTAAGTTTATAGATCAGTTTTCTAGAAAATTAGCTAGTCTCTCTTCTCTATATAAAGTACCATTCTTTCAGTATCGATCCATGTCTGACCTCTTCTTTTCCTCTATATTTCGTGTGTTTTCTATTCCTTCACAAAATGGCTCTGAGACTTTTGTTATTTCTTCCTATACCTAGAGTTAAAGGTCTCTGTCTTAATGGTCGAAAAACTTCTGAGGTTGAGTAAATCACATAACATGGATTGGAAGGTTGGGTGAATCACGTAATGTGATTCCCTCACCTTATTTCATCCCATCCCCTCACTCTGCTTTGGCTCCAAAGTGACAGTGGATTCAGATGGAGTATCAAGGAATTCAAGTATGGGAGGAGATGCATCCATTGGAGTTTCTGATCGAGGACAGGACTGAGAAGAAAATGATATTGAAGCATAAACTTTTTTATATTTTAGTGCTATGTTGCAGAAATTTTTTATCTTTTAATCATGTAATTGTAACTTATGGATCGCTTCAATGAGATACGATTTGATTATACATATATAACTTGTTTTATGTTAAGTGTTTATTTATTTTAATTTGCACAAGAATTTGTTTACTAATTCAAGCTAATTAATTAACATTAAAAATAAACTTGTTTAAAAAAAAGGTTTAGAAATAAGCTGCACTATATGGAGTGATCTGCGTTAAGAGTGACAACAGGGAGATGACAACGAAAGAAATGAGTTTCATAATTATTTACGTCAGTTATTTATTTAACTGCCGTAAAAATCACACATTTAACGTCAGTTGTATAAACAACTGACGTTAAAAGTGTTAAAATCACTTTTAACGCCAGTTCTTTATACATCTGACGCAAATAGTGATTTAATATTTACAAAACTGCCACCACCTCATTTTTAACGTCAAACATATGGTCAACTGACGTAAAACGTTCCCATATGTTTTTGATTTCTTAATATGTGCAAAGGCATCATCAAACAGAAAACACCAAAGGCATCATCAAACAAAAAACACCAAAGCCATCATCAAACAGAAAACGCCAAAGACGTCATCTTTCAACACTTTTGAGTGACATGCATGCTTCAAATTTGGTTCAAGTGACCAAACCATCATTTCCATCAACTTAGAAACTTATTATTAAGCATGCAAACGGAATCTAACAGAGCTTAGGTCTCTAGAACCATGAGACACTTGAAATTCACATTCATGCCATGCCAAGATATAGCATCAATCAAACATGCATGTAAAATAAATAGAGTTCTAAGGCTAATAGAAACAAAAAACAAAATACACACCAATTACACCACAAAAATAAATGAAAATTTTCTATCTTTGCTTCTGTATAGCATAAATTTTGTCCTGAATCAAGTAAAAATATAGTAATAGAGTACCAAAATTGAAAGGATCACATAAAAGGGGAAAAATCTATAACTCGAATGAAGTGACATCAATTACACAGAGCATATTCTATAAGTGGTAGTTCTAAAGAAGTCATTTCCACATGCTTAGGAAAGTAAAAGAAAAACCGGATGAAACTGCTTGATAATGTCAATTCCTATTTTTAAGCCTAACCGTATTTCATTGTATAAGCCTATACAAAAACTATTCCAAATGTTAAGCCTATAGCAAAGGCCATTCGCAATGTTACCTTTGTTCCAGTATATAAGCCTATACCAAAGCAAATTCTAATTGTTAACCTCACAAATACATTAAACTTAAGAATCATATCCTCTTCATAACATTACAACCATTTCCGGCAAGCTCAAGCTCCAAACTTCACTAAATTTTCCAAATGCATTCATCATATTCTTTCAATAAAATGTATTGTACACAAAATAAAACAATTTTAATAACTTGTCGACATTCCATGCTACAGGGTCCACGACTTTTCTGAATTATACTTGTCGACAAAATGACCTCTATGCTGAAAGCATAATCATCTAGAGTCTAGGCTTGGAAATTAGAATCGGGTGGTGTCAAGAGAGGTGGGTCAAAAAAAGAATTTTCACCATTTGCCTTTAAGAACTGAAAAAGGAAAAGATATTTTGCTCTGCTTTGATAACTGCAAGTAGTAGTGCAATTAATATTTGTTTATTTTATTTAATTATTTTATTGTTTGAAAAAGGTGATGTATATTATTTGTTCAGACAAAGTTTTGTGTCATTGGAAAAAATTGGAGGACTTTTATTCCATAAGAATCCAAAGGCAGAGAGAAAAGAAAAGAGGAGACACAGACACAAAGGAAACGAAAATAAAACAAAAATAAAAATAT
The DNA here is from genome assembly GCA_030762895.1 of Sophora flavescens. Lineage (NCBI taxonomy): Eukaryota > Viridiplantae > Streptophyta > Magnoliopsida > Fabales > Fabaceae > Sophora > Sophora flavescens. The sequence continues at coordinate 248,107,311 of CM061063.1, read as the reverse complement.
CAATTATAAAATTGCATCATGAATTCAAGAATCGAAAAATACAACATCTAAAGCATAGCTAAAGGTCCTTTGTAAGTTTATACAGTCAATGCATCCTTTGCCACTATGATATAACATAAAAGTAAATATTCAAACATTTATGCAAAGAGAAACTCAAAATTCTAAGGACAACATCAATTTCTCTGATGTGGAAACCAGAGAAGTTTCCAATGCATGTCCTATAATAAAATTATCAGCACAAAGGATGCATGGAAAAAAAACCCAACTAAAACAACCACATACCCATCTTTAAATTAAAATTGGTGTAAAAAAATCTTTAAATTAAAATTAACACAGAACTTGAACCAAGTTGTCCATGATTGTTCCATCCAAAGGCTATGTAATTTCCTTCCTCTGTAACAACCACCGTATGGTTCCTCCCTGCTCCAGCCTTGACAATCTTGTATCTTCAACTCAAGTTACTGTCAACGAAATTTAGCACTTCAAGAATTAATGATAGAAAAAAACACACTAAAGTTGGCAATAAAAAATTAACCTTTAAATTGAAAATGAGTAAGACCAACACAAAACTTAGCATTTGATTAAAGAGTAAAAATGGTATTAAGATTTGGGGAAACTGTGAGATTGTTTCATACCCCAAAATGGTACTAAGATTTGGGGAATACGGCGAAAGAATGATATAGAGAGAAACCCAGAATTTGATTGAAGTGTAAGATCAAAGTGAACAAAAAATTGGGAAAGTGAAACTACCTTTGGAATCATCAAACACTAACCAAGGCAATGCGCTTTGTTTCGTTGTCAGGAGTCCTCCATGATGAGTAGAAGAAATTTAATTCACAATCAACGAATTCTTCCATTCCACTACTTTGGTTCCTAACCAGAAACGGAAGAAAATCAAAGTCAAACTAAATCAGTCTATCAGCTTGAAATGTTAACCTATTCATCCATCTTTGCCACAGTGACGTTTGATTCATGGGGGGAAATTGGAGAAATTGGTGCCATTCAGAAAGTGGGGGGAAGAAAAGATAAATTGAGTGAGTGAATATGAACCTTAAAAGCAAACCCAGTCACCGCTGGACCTTCAGCTACTCCGTTTACCACCGCGCACTGCCAACCAAACAGATCCACAACAGACCCTCCCACCGTCGCCTCCCTTCTACCACTCTCCGCTCTGATCATTCTTCATCGTCCAGACGCACGCCCAGGCGTCACCCTTCCATCGTACACCAGACGTGACCGAGGAAGCTTCACATCTCCAATCAAACACCACCGTATAGCCACCTCGCCTCCCTCTGAGCCATCGTCTTCCAGCTTCTGTGCCCTTCCTAGTCTCTTTTGTGCCACCGTCTTCCGGTTTAACGTTCATTCTCATAATTGGAAAATCGATGGAGGAGATGGTGGAAGAGGAGGGTTACCGAGTGCTTAATTGGAAAAAGGAGCAGTTATGCCAATTTTAAAATTTAAAATTTATGTAAAACAGTTTTAGTCATTTTTTTCTTCTTCTTGTTATCTGCTAGGGTCAATTTTGGCATTGTAAAAATAATATCAACTAAGGTTTTAAGGGCAAATTAGTAATATTACAAATAGGACCCCAAAACTTCAACTCTCCCATTATCTATTAGTATAGATGATAGTCACCTTACTTTTTATTTTTTTTAGTTTTTTTTTATCAATTGCTTTAAAAAATTAATATTTAGATAACATTTCATATAATGAGGGTATTTTGATAATTACAATATTTAATTCAGACCAAACAAGTTTTCAAACTATTCTCAAAATTTCAAAAAAGATTCTCATCAGTTTTAAATGCTAATGAAACATATGTCTTACAAGATAGCATGCAATGACATTCACATTCCTGGTGCATTTTTCGTGAGTACGTGATTTCCGGGAATAAAATAAGTTAATGAAAGTTAAAAATCTCATTTCCATGTGTGAGAGTGAGAAAGAAATTTTTTTGAAAATGAGATTCTCAGGAATCACTACAAAGAAAGTGTCATTTAGTAATAGCAAAAAACAGTAGGTAAAACACGAAAAATCGTAGGTATAGCCCCCGAAAACCTATACAGACATACGCTTTGTTCTATGGTCAATAATAACCTATACCTAGGTTATATCTCTCTCACTATAGGCTTTAGTGACGTTTTTCACGTTAGTTGGTATATTACTTAGAGACATACGGTTTATATTCCATTAGTATATGTTTTAGTGAGGAATCATAATTTATTATACCTACAGTTTTGGCCTTGTCACTATAGAACTTATAGTTATACCTACGGTTTATGTTCCACTGGTACGGTTTCAATTAAATGCATTCAAATACAGAAAACAGGAAGAGGGAGAAGTGTGAATTACCGTAGTTCAGGTACGGTATATTCAAACACTACAAAAAAAATGCGGGATTATCGACGGTCAAAACCCGTCGGAAAAACAAAAAATCCGTCGGTAATGCACGTTTCTGACGGACCAAAATCCGTCGGTATCTGGCTCGTAGGAAACGGTTTCCGACGGACGGGTCGAATCCGTCGGTAACCAGTAGCCATTACCGATGGATTTTTCCGTCGGAAACGTTACCAATGGATTTTTCCGTCGGTAACATTATCGACGAAAAAATCCGTTGGTAACGTGGAAAATCCTGTCGGTATTTAATTTTTTTAAAATTAATAATTTTCTTATTTAAATTTTTTATTTAAATTCTTCCTCGTCACCGGCTCATCTATTCGTCGGCACGCACATCTCCCTCGCGTTGAATTGTCACGGCGACGGCATCCTCGGGCTCGACAACTTCAACCGGTACTACGACCCCAGCTTGAAGCGCGCACGCCAGAGGATGCTCAAACGCGCAGGCGTGTTCACCGTCGACGACGATATCAACGACAGCGCGCTCCTTCGGAAGCTATTCGACGTCGTGGCGTTTAGTCACGTGATGCACCTTGCCGCTCAGGCTGGGGTAAGATACGCAATGCAAAACCCTGGGTCTTACGTTCATAGCAACACTTGCGGCGGCCTGTGGCGGCGGTTGTCTAGGATGAGGGCGGTGGGGGAGAAGAAAGAAGGAAAAGATAAAGGAAAGAGTGGGAGAAAGGAAGAAGAAGAGGAAGGGGGAAGAAATAGTGGAGGTGTGGGCGGAGGGGGGCTGGTCGCCGGTGACGAGAGGGAGAAGGGGCTTTGAGATCGAGGGACGAAATGAAATGGGGGAGAGATGGAAGAAAAATGAATGAGGGGGGAGGGAAAAACTGATTTATAGATAAAAGAGGTTACCGACGGATAGGGCCATCAGCAACCGGGCGACGAATTCAAATTACCGACGGCAGGATCCGCATTTCCGACTGACCCGTCCATCGGTAAATAACCCAGATCGGACCTGTAACGCCCTTCGTTATATTAGTAACCCAAATTAATTTCAATAAAAATTCTTCAAAACATTTAATAAAAAAAACACAAGTCATAAATTCGTTCTCCAATAACTAAGTATGAAAATATCTCGTATTAAATAAAATAATAGTATTTACAAGGTATTGAAAAATATTATTAAATCCAATCATTTGAATAAAAACTAAAAGCCTCAAAACCGGGCGTCTAATTACAATCTGAGAAAAATAGTATGTAAACCAAAGAACGTCGTCCGCAGATCTCTGGATCCTCAACAGCGATGTCCCCTATCTCTGAAAACAACACTTATAATGAGATATAAAATCCCAGTGATCAACAATACAGTTTATAAAATGTTTCGAAAATAGTGTTGTTCTCAGTCGGTGCGGTAACCAGAAAAACTGTCCATGGTATCCGCTAATTTCCCAAAATAATATATAAAAAAATACTTTTAATAACAACAAAAATTTCATCAAGTCAAATGCATATAGCATAAGATCAACTCATCTCAATGCATCACATTCCACATACCAAGTAAATTCTAAATTAATCCAAGTGGCTCGAAGGCCTCATAACTAAACTGGTCTCTTGCCGGCATGCCATAAATTTCACACATCACATGACAATGGCATCCCATTGCCCACCCCTACTCATGAGGAATGTTTCGATGTCACCCTCCTGTCGGGGACATTTTTATTTCGATACCTCCCATGTGCACATGGCGGTATTTCTCCCTTTTCGACATCCCAACGTGTGGCGGTGTTACTTTCGATACCCCTTTCTAGGCGGTATTGCTCTTTTTCGACATCCCAATTATATGGGGATGTTACTTTCGATACCACATTACGGTGGTATTACTTTTCAATACCCCTATCATAGGTGGTATTGCGGCAAACATCATACAACATATTATAACTCAAATATGTCATGTCCCATGCATGTAACAAACTATTTCCCTCAATTTTAAACATATAAACTTCCACCAATAACAAACAATCATGAATATCACAACATATCATACATGAATAAGCACATTACAACATCAATTAATCAATTAATTCCCCTATTAAACAAAACCCCAATTTTAGAATTTAGGTTACTAACGATATGCATCAAGTCAATTAAAGACTCCCAAAACCACATGGTAATCCCTTATCAACAAAAGCAATCATCTATCCCATGGAAAGGGTTCGTGAAAAGTATTGTTTCTCACCTTTTGAAGACCTCCAAATAGCTCTAAGCATTTCCTACTGCGAATCCTAACGTTTGCCAAGAGTTATTATCATCTTCCTCTTCCTAGACTCCCTCTTCCACAATTATCTCTTCTTAATCCTTGAATTTCTTCTCTTATTAGTCGTTTTCGAGTTTCTAGGTGTAATTAGGGTTCAAAAACACACCTTAAGAGTGTTAAGATTCTATTTATAGAGCCCTCAATAGCCCAAAACGTGTAAAAACGCGCTAAGCCCGCTTACTCTGCATATGTTGCTGTATTTCGCACATATCTTGAGTTATAGACATTCAAAAATTATAAATTTTATATCGTTGGAAAGATAAAATAATTGTCTACAACTGTTATGAAGACCAAAAAATCTGAAACCGACGTTTAGATAGTCAAAACGTGGATAGAATTTAAAAAAACGGTTCTGGCGCTGGAACATGAATAGTGTGTACGAATTTGGTCATAACTTGAGCTACAAGAATCCAATTTGGACGAATTTGGTGTCTATGGAAAGCTAAGAGACAGGGATATATTTCTTATGCAGATCTCGAATTCAAACAAGTTCTCTTTGGTTACGAAATATCCATCTGAAGTCAGGTATCTAGTCATATTATGCGAAATTGAGCTTAAAACACTCAAACTATCTATTTATAATGGGTAGCACAGCATGGGCCTTGATATGCTTGTGTTTCCTATCATTATTGCCGCAATAATTTAGTTCAGGGTAGGTTCTTATCCCTATTTTTATTTTATTTTTTTAAATCAATTTTTACATTATTGTGGAACCCACTGGATTTTTATTATAAAGAAAACAATTATAATAAACTCTTATACTACCCTTTTTTTATTAAAATAATTATATTTGAATTTTTAGGATGTTACAGGACCAACCCATTACCGACGGAAAATTCCGTCGGTACCCCACTGCTCGCCCGACTTTCGAGACCCGTTTCCGACGGAAAAATCCGTCGATAACCATTTCCCACCCGATTTTCAAGACCCGTTTCCGACGGAAATGTCCGTCGGTAATTTTTCCCACCAAATTTTCGTGCCGTTTTTCTGATGGACTAAAAGACGGATTGCCCATCGGTAACGGTTCCAACGGCATTTCCATCGGAAAAGTCAGTGATTTTTGGTATTCAGCATTTCGGACGGTTTTTTCCGTCGGTAATGATAAAATTTCCGTCGAAAAAATGTCCGTCAGTAAATCCATGTTTTCTTATAGTGAAAGACATGAGTGGGTGTCACAATGGTGGCTATTGGAGACAGCCTGCAGTTCAGCTATGGCAACACGGTTTAGTCGATGAGGTCGTGGGAGGCTAGAGCATGCTACGGCATGATATATGGCATCAAGATGGCAGGCTACCACGTCTAAAAATTGTCGACAATGTTATTTGAACTTCTAAAAATTGACATCAATAAGTGGCGTTTAGTTAATAACATTTAAAATCGTAGTTAATTACGTGTTAGACTTGATTAATGAGTATATCAAGATGGGTAACTCATTAAACATATATCCAGTGAGCTTTATTAACCATGTTGTCGGCCAATGAATTACCCATCTATCACAGATGTAATTATTAATCAAGTTTGACACGTCATTAATCACAATTTTGAATATTATTAATCAATTATGTTGAGTATTGATTTTCAAATATTTAAGTAACATTTTTTGTTTGTGAATAATGAATGCTCAATAAAATCTGTTTCTAAAAATCACCTTTGGTATGGGATAACACCCAACAAGGTAATAGTAAAAAATTAGATGTGATGGTAGCAAAGTTTTGACTTTCTTCAGGCGAGGAATTTTTTTTTATTGTTTTGGCAATAGTGCTGTAGAGGCTTTAACAATCTTCAATATTAATCCAAAAATGTTTAATATTTCATTGATACACATGAAAATTAATGCAATATATTATATATACTTTTAGAATATATGATGAAAAAATATTTGATTGTATTTTTATTTATATTTAAGTTTTATAAAAATTTGAGATAAATAATTTAAATGATAGATAATCATAATTCAATTCCATCACATAATGTCATGTCTAATAAACTTGAAAACCTTACTTCTGATTGTTGCAAACTTATCCTCCCATTCTGTTTTATGTCTCCAATTTTCTAATGCTTCAATAACAAGTTGTATCCAGAAAGATTTCGCAAATAGCACCTAATCAGCCAAAAGCTACCTTGAACAGTAAAGAATAATATCATTTTTCTTGCAATTGCCGTGTTTGTTAGAAACCGGTCAGTTCTAGATTGGACCAGTTCCTCTAATTTATTCATCAATCTATATCAGATTAACATACCTCCAAATAAGAAGGTCCTTTCTCTATTATTAGTCTAGATATAATTTAAACCTCATTCAATATACCATATTATTATAACATTGATGTTTCCTCTTACCATTTTTAAAATACAAATTGATACTGATGTGCAAACAAATTCTCAGTTGTGGATCAATGGTCAAATGGTTTGAAAGGAAGTCACATTAAATACGATTATATAACGATCGAAAGGAATTTGCGGGAAAGAAAACAAAGATACTTGTTTAGTCGTAATGACTCCTACTTCCGTGGTTGCTTCTTGTGACAACCAAGTGCGTATTATTGACGATAAGGTTACAAACTGCACACGTATGTGTATCAGAATATTTTTTTTATAGAATTGTAAAGATTTCATCGTGAATTCTTTTTGTTTTGTCTTGAGTGTATAGTAATTAAATTTTATTAAATAAGAGTCCTTATTCTTGAATGTAAGAAATATATTTATTTTTCATTTAATTCTTTTCATTTTCCATATAAATATTTAATTAAAAATAATTACAAGGAATTCATCAATATATTACTCTAATTATCAAATCAGCTTACTTTTTTTTCTCATTTACTTATTTTTTCTTTTCAAAAAAAATATTTTTAATTACGTACATTAGGATTGTGTACTATTTGTTTAATTAATACAAACTAATTTCTTGATTTTTTTTGCTACTATTCAACTCATACTCTTGTAATAAGTTAGAGTACTCACTCTTAAGGGCTCATTTGGTGGTCAGGATAAGAGAGACATGATAGGATAAGCTATCATATCCTGTCTGAAATTATTGTTTGGTGAGCCAGTAGGATATGATAAACCAATCATGTCTCCTATCGTATCCTGTCCATCTAATTAAAATTCTATCCTGAGGGGGAGCTGGGTTAGAACTCGACAGGATATGATAAGGTGATTTAAAGTATAAAAAAAATTTATACATAAAATAATTAAAGTATAATAAATTATAATATGGTTACCGAAAAAGGTATAATAAAACATAAAATAATAAAAATATTAATAATTAATTTTAAAAATTATTATTTCTTCTCACAAGGCTAATTTTGTTACTTTATATTATTTTTAAAAACTGAAAAATAAATAAAAATATTCTAATAATTTAACTACAAGTAAAGTAAAAACTAAAAATGAATATTTAAAATTATAAAAAAATTAATTTAAGTTAAACAATATTTTAAAATTTTTAAATATTATATGTAATTTTATCACAAGGACAATTTTGTCTTTTTATATAATCTTAAAAAATAAAAATTATAAAAGAAAAACTAAAATCTAATAAAATATGAAAACATTTAGAACAAGAATGAAAATTTTAAAATTTATGCTAAAATTATAATGCTATCCAGTTGGTTATCTTATGGACACCAAACGTCGGATAGGATAACAGCTTATCCTGCTCATATCTTATCCTACTCCTATCCTGCTCCCTTATCCTATCCGCCCCTATCCTATCCTGACCACCAAACTAGCCATAAATGTGGGGCATTCTCCACAATCCCTCTCATTCTCAATGCGTTACTTGGCATGCATCACCTACATCAACCATTTTTTTTTTGTAATATTTTATTTATTTTTAAATTTATTTCCAAATATGCTAATTAATTGATATAGTTACAAAATCCTTACTTAAATTTCTATTTAATTATTTTATTTTTTAGAATAAATATTTATAATTACTAATACTAGTTTTTGAATTTTGTATATATTATTTTATAAGCAAAAGAAATTTATTAAAAAAGAGTACAAGACTTACTCTAAGTCATATACAAGAAAATAAAGAAAATAACATGCAAAAGCATGATAATGAGAAAAGTCATCCCGATTATATTGATACCACAAACCTCAACAATCGTATATATGCCCCACACTACTAAAGAACAATTAAGAAAAAACCAACTACATCTAAAAGCCCAAAGGAACTGAACATTACTGAAACACTACTGATATCATATTTTTCAGCTCCTCTTCCAAAGTAAACAAAGGATGACGCCATCTCGACACCCAAACCCACACTACAACAGAAATGACTTTAGATAGCGTTTCCGGATGCCTTTTAATAGCGTTTGTAACCGCTATCTATGCCACCGCTATTAAAACTCGTTAACAAAGATAGCATTTAGGAAGTGCTATTAAAAGGTGACTTTAGATAGCGTTTATATACAGAAACGCTATCTAAAGTCAGACTTTAGATAGCGTTTCCGTGTACAAACGCTATCTAAAGTCGACTTTAGATTGCGTTTATATACATTAACGCTTTCTATTCCATTTTTTTTTTTTTTTTTACATATTTCCCAGTTTCAACATTACCCTTCCCTTTCCCTCTTCATCAACCTGATCTTCTTCTCCCTCCGACGTGTGGTCTGCCGAAATAGGGCGACGATGGTGGCATTCCAGAAGGATATACCAACCACTAGCTCTTTTACTCTCTTCCATCCATCTCCTCTCCAAGCAGATCCGGTGTCCACATAGCTTTGCCATCCACCGCCAACCACCACTACAGTCCCACCTTCGTCGCCTCATCATGGTTCAACCTCTGCTCCGTCCATCTGCAACAAATAACTGGAACCACGCCTTCGCTGTCGCCATCGAGCCCAGACGCAAGCTGCCCTGATCCACCTGAATCCACCATTATTTCTGATGTTCTCCTCTATTCAAGGCATGCAACTTTGATTTCCACACAAAAATTCACCCCCGAAAAAGATATTAATAAAAATAACAGAGAAAAATAGAATCAATGATGTGTGAGTGAGAGGTTTACCTGATAGATCTGGATCTTGCAGAGGTTTGCTAGGGTTTGGTGTGTGGATCTTGCATAGAGAGAGAGAGAGAGAGAGTTGCTACGATTTAGTGAGAAAAACAAACATTCACAGGGGAAGAAGATCGTTTACCTGCAATGGTGGTTCGCCAGTGTCCTTGAAAATGGTGGTTCATTGAGTTTCTATCTGTGAAGAGTACACAGAGTGAAAGAGTACGCAGAGTGAGAATCGAATCACCTAAGATAGCGTTTCCGTGAGGAAACGCTATCTTAGGTTGTTAGTTAAGATAGCGTTTCCTCAAGGAACCGCTATCTTTTCCTCAGCTTGACTTTTAATAGCGGTTCCTTAAGGAAACGCTATCTTAGGTGGTTAGTTAAGATAGCGTTTCCTTAAGGAACCGCTATCTTTTCCTGCAGCTTGACTTTTAATAGCGGTTCCTTAAGGAAACGCTATCTTAGGTGATACCTAAGATAGCGTTTCCTTAAGGAACCGCTATTAAAAGTCCCAGCATCACTTTTAATAGCATTTCCGCATGGAAATGCTATTAAAGGTGTGTTATTAAAAGTTTAATCTGTTGTAGTGCCACTCAGCATCCAACCATTCTCCCATGTCCAAGAGAACAGATGTCTTGTGTCAAGGGAAACCTGGTATAAACGGGGATACATCTCCTTTAGAGGCAAGGAACATGTGTCCAGAGATACTATATCACGCAACCAAATAAAAGATAACCTAGAGGAAGAATTTAGATTATCAACCGAATCAAAGGAACCATATTTGAAACCAAGCAAATTATATCAAACTGCACAATGATCAACTAGAAAATGCCATCTCTACTTAGAAAGAAGACTGATATTAATGAGCTCCAAGTTTTTCACACCAAGACCACCACTACATTTTGGTAAGCATACGCGGTCCCAACTCACCCAACAATTTTTTTGTGATTCAGACCAGCCACCCCAAAGAAAGTTTCGTCGAATACCATTCAAAGTTTTCAAGACTTTTTTTGGAGCTTTAAAAAATGAGAAGTATAAAGGCAAACTTGTCAAAACTGAGTTAATTAGAGTAATCCTACCACCAATAGAAAGATGGCAACCCTTCCAACAAGCTAACCTTTTCCTCAAAGATACCACTACAGGTTCCCACGTACCGCATCTTCTTGGATATGCACCAATCGGTAGACTAGGAAATTTAAAAGGAAGGCAGCCAATGCTACAATGTAAGAAGGAGGCGGCTGAAAACAAGAAGCTATTTTCAGCATTGACCCCAAGCAGATTGCTTTTGTAGAAGTTAACTTTCAAACCCGACACCAACTCAAAGCTACATAGTATACACTTAAAGGTCCACAAATTCTTCCAACAAGCATCTCCAATAAGAATTGAATCATCTCCATATTGTAGTATGGAGAAAGAAATGTCTTCACTCACATAGAAGCATTTAAAAAAATCCTAACTCAATCGACTTCTCCCACAAAGACCTTCTGCCACAATTAAATAAAGAGTCACCGTGCCTTAACCTCCTTCGTCGGGCTACCATTAACAAGGATAGAAACCCTACTAGAGAAAATACAAGCATGGATCTACCCTCTCTATTTATCATCGAAACCCAACCTTCCTAACATATAATCCAAAAAAAAAAAAAAACAACTAATAGAATCGTACGCTTTCTCAAAATTAACCTTGAATAAAATGCACCTGTCTTTTCTCATTTGTTTCAAGATCAATAACTTCATTAGCCACTAAAACCCCATCTAGAATTTGTCTACCAGGTAGAAAAGCTGTTTGGCAAGTAGGTATAATAGAACCTAATACTTTTTTCAGTCTCAGTGTTAATAGCTTTGAAATAATCTCGTAGATACTTCCAATAAGGGATATTGGCCGATAATCAGAAACAGATTGTGTATTTTCCCTTTAGGAATTAGCGCTAAAAATGATGTTGCAACAGCTTTAGGCAAAGAAGAATTGTGGTAAAACTCCATAACTAGATCACATATCTCATGCTTGGGATGGCAAAATATCCATTTATCCATCATCCATCCATAAGAAAATCCATCAAATCCATCCATTTATAAAAAAATAATATAAATGGATTGGATGGATTGAATTATTTTTTTAGTGGATGGTTTATGATCCATCCAATATTTTTTAAAATCCATTGGACCAACAATCAAAAATGTAATGGATCAACTTTTATCCATTCCAAAACCAATTTATTTTTTTCATATTATTTTTCACCAAATAAAAAAAAACCTCCATTTCTAACAAAAAAAAAACACTCCATCTAATTTTCTCTTCCGTTTCCTATTATTTTTTCTTCACTATTTTTTATTTTATTTATCTGTTTTTTTTGTTATATTAAGTATTAACTAATTAATTGTTCTCAATCACAGTAGTAGTCCACGTTATCACGTATGTTTTCTTTTTTCGTTGCTTTTTTTTACTGAGAAACTTAAAAAAAAAGTATTAACTAATTGAAAGTACAGAAAGTTGTAACAAGTTTCGTAAAACAATGTCATGGAACGTTGTGGCAAAACAACCTATGTAGATGCACATAATCAATAACTCCCATATAATGATAGAAAAATGGCCGTGATATAAAATGACTGTGCGATAAAGTGGAGAGAGAGTAAAGATGGAGATAGTAGGAAAAAAAGGAGAGAGAGAAAGGCTAGAGTGGAAGAAAGATGAGAGAGGGAGAGATAGAGATAATATTTTAAATTTTTTTACAAATTATTTTTTTTTAAAATTATTTTATGAATGGATAAAAGAGATATAAAATTATTTAATTTCTTAAAATAAATTTTAGTGGATGGATTGGATATTCATCCATGAAAAGTTGTTAATGGATGGATCGGATATATTTTATTTAATGGATTATGGATGAATTGGATTTTTTTAATGAATTTTTAATGAATTATAATGAATTAATGGATTGTTTTTAAACCATCCGTTAAGATCCGAATAAAAATTTATTCGATCCATCCATTTGCCACCTTTAGCCTCATGCTATAAGATATCCCAACAAGACTTAAAAAAGTTGAAATTAAATCCGTTCGACCCTGGGCTCTTAGAACCTTCAGAGCTCCATACCGCCTCCTTAATTTCTTCAATACTAAATGAGACGGAGAGAGTCCCTATCCTAAATAGAAAGCTGCTGAAAAAATCTGCTGAAAATGTGTTTTAACTTCCGTTTTTATTTCACCCACTTCCTCAAGCCACTGATCACCTGATTTAAGAGCTATTAACTGATTTTACCGACGTCTTGCCCGCAAACGCATGAAAGAAACGAGAATTGGAGTCACCCTCTTGAATTTTCTATATTATTTATTATCACCTCTTATTTAAATGGTTATCTTTTTAAAATTAATTTAAATACGGATTATTTGATATGATATTTTATTTAAATTGTTACCTTTTTAAAATTAACTCAAATACTATTTATTAATTGTGATATCTTATTCAAGTTATTACCTTTTGAAAATTAATTAATGTTATAAACTTTATAATTTTTATATTACTTTTTAAAAACTATATATTAACAAATAAAATATTTGAAATTTATAACATGTAGCATATGTATATCATGTTAAATTATAATTTATACAAAAATTGAAACATTGAGTTAATAAATAATAGATAAATAAATATCAAACTTAAAACCTGTGCAATGCTTGAGGATATTTGTTACTATAGAAATATGAATAAACCTTAATTAAATGACATGTAGATTGCGACTAATTTACATACTGAATAAGTCCATTTAAATAGATATTGAATTTGACATTATTTAAAAAGTCTATGTTCTCTTAAAAAAAAAATCTATGTTAACACAAAAACAATAAAATCTTGTAGTCCTCATGACTTATATATGAGCATTGATATAGGTGAAAAGTGTTTGGTTAACCCCAAGCAGGTTCGACCAACATATATTGAGGCCTAAAGTGAATTTTGAATGAAACCTTTTTAAAACTGGTAAAAATATTTTTATAAAAATAATTATTATACATAAAATTTAAAATTTTTTTTATTTTTTTTATATTTTTAAAACAAAATTATTATGATTGATGTAAATATTTGTTGTGTGTAGATGCAACCACACTTGTAGATAACAAAACAAATACAAATATAATATATATTAAGTTTGAGACTTTTTTGGAGTCCTAAAACCCTTGCAAAATTATAAATTTTTTGCGAGGCCTAAAGTTGGTGATTGGTGGCTTTACCCAAAGGTCGGCCATGACCCCAAGAGGTTGGTCTAATGTAGCATGACTAGGGTCTTGTATCTGACAGGTTGCAGGTTCGATCCCCACTAGGCTCCTTAAGGGATAAATGTAAATTCATTTGTAAGTGCTCAAAGAGTCCGAATGTTTTCTCTACCTTAGTCTGGGACATCATCCCCTCACCCTAATTTTTTTAACAAAAAAAAAAAAAAACAAGTGTTTGGTTTCCTTAAAGATGAGGTTTTGTGTTGATATATTAATTTGTGTGTATGAAAAGAATATTATTGAATGGAATTTCTACTTAGACACTTGTACTGTATCCCAAAAGGTTAATCACTTACATATCAACATGAGGATATTCTAGAAAAAGGAAAGGAAAAAAAAAGTAATCCCCAAAAATGGCTTGTAAAGCTTTTGCAGTCATAGTATGAAAATGAATATCATACAATCAACAAAACACACATTCACACATTTCTTAAGTATGCATTATTAGATGACCTTGTTTGGATTGGCTTATGAACAGCTTATTCGGGCTTATCTATTGGAATAAGCATTTGTCACTGTGTTTGGGAGAGCTTATGTGTTGTTTTGGCTTCAAAGACTCAAGGGGGGGGGGGGGGGGTTGAATTGAGTTTTCAAAAATTCTTCCTTTTCAAAAACTTTACTTTTCAAATCAGAGTTGCCTCAGGATCTTTTACAAAAACAGTGAAAGGCTTTTATGAAATCTTGAATAGAAGGTGATGAGGATAAGAAAGATTGATTCAGAATTAATAGATCACAGAATAGGTTCAGGTTCAAAACTCAATAATAACAAAATACAAAAAGTGATTAAGCCTTTAAAGATTATGAACAAGTTATGCAAGTTTCAGATACAAGCATTAACAATCAAGAACAAACTTGCAGGTTTCAGTTTCAGTGATTAAGAAACAGAAATTAAGCTATTCGAATTTGATCACATATGATGTAAGATTCAATTCGAATATTGATCCTTGAGAATAGACTTGAATGCACAGTTATTATTACATTTTACTCAAGGTTCAATACTGATTATGCAGATCAAGATCTAATATCAATTGAATACTTAGAACATCAAGATCATAGTTATATGCGCAAGACAGAAATTAAAGAGTTTGAGTTTAGAGATACCACACAACCAGATTTATCCTGGTTCAGTCACCACCACTGTGATCTACATCCAGTCCCCACTCCACCTGTGGGGTTTCACACACTAACACAACAAGCTTTAGCCAGATAGCTTGAAAAACCTTTACATCACAGAGCACTCCTTCACCTCGAGATACCACACTCTTATGAAGAGCCTCAATGTTCTTCCTTAGGGATACCACACCCTAATCACACAGAGAGACTCCCTCTCTCTTTACAATCAAATAGAACAAAAATTGATTCCTAACTCTTAATAGCCGGATATACAAATTGAAGCACTTATGAGAATGAAACACTCTTTTCACAATAAGCTCAAGAAAGATGATGAATGATTTTCACAATTGATCTCTCAAATTGATTTCGTGTAATTTTGATATGTTATCATATATGTATGTTGATATATATTGTTAAAAGTGTTCCTTTGATCCATCTATATATAGGAAACAAGTTATAGTCATTGGGATCAATTAAAACAAATTTGGGTCTGATAACAGAATCAATTTCTTGATTCTAGTTCTTGAACAGGGGTTGAGTACAGGGCTGTATTAACCGATTTCATACTGGTAATTCTAATAGTTTTGAAATAAGATTTTACATCAGTGTCATCTTCAATCCTCAGGGCTCGTAGTTGATAGTCGACGAGCTCCATATGCCACGTCATTGGACGGATACTCTTTTAACTGGTTGAATGTAACCTAGTAGACGAGCTCCATATGCCACGTCATTTGACGGAGCTTCTCATTAAGGACTTAGCAAGTCCAAAGACTTGTGTGGACGAGTGCTTCTGTCACTTGTGTGGACGAGCACTTCTGTCACTTTAGTGGACGAGCACTTCCATCACTTGTGTGGACGAGCGCTTCTGTCACTTTAGTGGACGAGCGCTTCTATCACTTTAGTGGACGAGCACTTCTGTCACTTTAGTGGACAATCACTTATGTCACTTTAGTGGACGAGTGGAATTAGAATCTTATGTATTCTGAGTTTATCAGACTAAAAACACAGGGGATCCATTCCTGATCAAATCTATTTCTTATTTCCAAAAATCATTTTCATTAACAAAACTTATTCATTTTAATGGAGGTTATGAAAATTGATTTTCTTCATGAATCTTTTTAGTTGAGCTATTTTGTGACTAAGAGAATTCTTTCTCTTACAAATCATCTAAGACTTAAATCTAAAATTCTCCGTCAAGCTTGGTCTTGATGATCCTTTGATCTTTGACATTGCTCTTTTGATTTCAACATGCAGCTCCTTGATTCCTTCAAGTTCTTCCTTGAATATTTTCCTTGAATTTTCTTAACGAACTTGTTGATCACTGCTTAATACATGTCTTTGCAATTTGACACTAAAACACTTGCACACACATTAAATTGTATTTGTCATAGATCAAAATCTCTAAGTCATTGAGTCTTACAAACTCCTCGTTTTTTATTATGACAAATCTTTTAACAAATTATAAGATCAGAGTATAAGTGTAGCAAAAGCTAAATGTTTTTGACAGATTTATATCATGGTATCAGAGCAAAAAAAATATTATCGGAGCAGAATTTGATTTACTCCCCCTTAAACATGTAAGCCCCTTTAATCATGTAAGCTTATAAGCTCCCCCTCAACATATGCATGTATAATTTGTTATTATCCCCTTTCTCTATATCATACTTTTTCCTCCCCCTTTTGGCATTATCAAAAAGGTAAAGAAAAGACACATTCAAAGTAATAGAGAGGCAAGCATTTAAACATTCAAACATAGCATATAAAATTGTTCATGATAGAGGGATAGGTGCAGGGACAAATAAAAAAGAACAGAAACCATTAGCCAAAATTACAAACTGAGGCATTTTACCTTTCAAAAAACTCAGTTCTAATTCCTATGAATTCCTAGAACTAGTTCTTCCTTTTTTATTTTCTTTTGTTTCTTTAGAGATTAGATATATGATTGATCAATTATGCCCAATTCTCTTCTAATGAAAAAGAAGCTTTCCTTGTTCAAGGGCTTGGTAAAAATATCAGCAATTTGTTTAGTTATATCAACATATTCAATCTCAATTTCTCTACTTTGAATAAAAGTTCTTATGATAGATATCATATTCAAAGTTAATTGTTGCATAGCAAGCAAAACAAATCATTCAAGGCTTCATCAATTTTCTTAGATTCAATTTGTGAAACAAAAGCCATATGATTATTCCAAGATTGATCAAATAACTTTAATACAACAATGTAGACATATTATACAATGATATATAAGTCAACACAAAGATTCACAATCATACATTAATAATGATAATTAGAAAACATATTCAATCAATATTCTTTCTTTATTGTTACCCATTTTGGGTTTGGAGAAGGCTATATGTCATGATTCCAATTTTTGCTCTTGACCTTCCACCACACCTACAAAACAAAATTTTATGTTTGTGCTATAGGTACCCAAATCTGCTTGGGTCCGTTTGAGTTAGTTGCAGCAATAGTCCTTTAGGAACTCATATTTGCCTTATCTGCAATAAATAGTTATTTCGCAAATTGCAGAAAGCACCTTTTCTATTGCAATAATGACATCTAGCATATTGTGATGCATTAGCATAATGAGAAACATGAAATTTTATAAAGGTTTTTGCCTTTCACTAGTGTAATAAGTGTTTTTTACGTCAGTTAAAATTGATTTTATACGTCAGAATATTATCTGACGTAAATACAGCTGACGTTAATAGTTAATATTTTAACGTCAGTTGTTTAAACAACTGACGTTAAATATAAAGCTATTAACGTCAGTTCTTTAACACAACTGACGTTAATATTGTTCAAACTAACGCCAGTTGTGTTAAAGAACTGACGTTAAAGGTTTTATTTTTAACGTCAGTTTCCTAATACAACTGACGTTAATAGTGTACTGTATATTTTATAAAATACTATTAACGTCAGTTGTTTGATACAACTGACGTTAATAGATTTTTTTTAAATTCAGTTTTAAAATATCACTCCCCTCAGCTATCCCTGCATTCAGTAAATATCCCAGTAACACAGAATATCACACACATTACAGAATTGTAAACACTACCGTTAAATTTCAATATTAACAAAAGGAAAATAAATATACAAAGGAACAATGGGGGGACTTAAAACCAAAACCCATGTATAGGAAAAACATAACTATCTACAAGTATATATATATATATATATATATATATATATATATATATATATATATATATATATATATAAATTTTAGTCTCTAATGTCTAAAAACAAAACTACCAATCTAAGGATATATATATACATGTTATTAATTAGTTTCTAAAGTCTAACAAAAAAACTATTCATTTAAGTATTGCGGAGGTATCTTGTCAATTCCCTTTTCAGCCGCATACTTGAAGAAGAATTCAGCTAAGCGCATCCTCAAGTCTCTGAAGTCATCTTCTTGAAGAGGCGATTAGTGGTTAAATGCCTACACACGTTCAAATAATAACAATAACATTAACGCAAGTCATCTTCAAAACTATAATATATAATTTAACAAGTTGTTTAAATATTACCTTATTCCATCAATCCCTAATAGATGAGGAGATTATGTTCAGCATATGAAGCATCACATAATAGCCGCACGACCACCCGTCAGGTTGAAATCGAGACTACAAACAAAATTAATTTCAATGTCAGTTGAATATACATATCAATTAGTAATTATAATATTAATTATTTGATAAATAAACTACCAAACCTTTAGGACGATCCATTCAGGATTTGCTTTAGCCTTAGAAGTCCTACTTCTCCCGTTGGCGCAACTTATGCTACTCGCCTTCAGCGCGCTATCATAAACAAATAATCATGTCAATTAACAAATTCATATATCATGTGTGTAATAAACTAAAAACAACTGATATTAAAACTTCAATTAAATTTAAGATTAGTTACTTACCTATTTATAGCTTGCACCACCTCCTGTGGCGGCTGTTGGTGGAGAGACCATAAGAATATGACAGTATGCCTAGACGGGTGAAGTACAAACAACTACCAATGGTATTTCATACAGTAGGGAGCCAGATATAATTCTTTCTGTTT
Organism: Sophora flavescens; assembly: GCA_030762895.1. Lineage (NCBI taxonomy): Eukaryota > Viridiplantae > Streptophyta > Magnoliopsida > Fabales > Fabaceae > Sophora > Sophora flavescens. The sequence continues at coordinate 248,088,197 of CM061063.1, read as the reverse complement.
GTCTCCCAACAAGTTCCCTATGTATTTACTAAATGCATCGCCAGCAAAGAATTCGGGCACAAGGATTGACGGATCTAAGAAGCCGTAAACTGGTGCAACGCCCTTATCAAGCTGAAGACGATGGAGATACCTAAGACATGAAAAGGTGTGGATGTTAATTACATAATATATATTGAAAATAAAATAAATTATTAAATGGAAAAATACCAAAAATAAATAAGTTATAAAATTAAAATTAACTTACGTGCACCAAAGACTCAAAACCGTGCTGGCCATCCAGACGTTATAATAATAATCGGTCGCTATTAGGTTGGTCGAATTTTTTGGGTAACCATTTTTAGCGACCGATAATCGGTTGCTAATTCGGTCGCTAATTTTGGTTACTGTTAACCTATATTAGCGACGGATTTTCGGTCGCTATACATCATCTGTAAATCTTAAATAAAGTTTAACGACCGAATTATTGGTTTCTAATTCGGTCGCTAAACTGGTTATTATTATTTATTTTTTTAATTTTATTTTTTATAATAATTTTTTTTCTGATTTTCTTTAAACGTTAGAAAAATTACTAATAAAACACACCAAATAACTTATGAAATATACAATCATAAAAAATAATAAATATATATAAAAAGAATAATCCAAAATGTCGTACAAGAATCGTTTAAAGTCAAAAATATGGAGAGAAAAAATCAGTCATGATGAGGGGGAGATGGAGGAATCCAATCATCCTCAGCGTCCGTACCACCGACGTCTGCTAGCTGATCGTCCTCTGCAGTAGCAGCATCATTAGCTGGCGGCGGAACTGGAGGAGCGGCAGCAGGCGGCACAACCGCCGTCGAGCATCATCTCCGAGCAATCGAGTCTGGATCCTCATCTGCTCCAACACCAGCCGCAGCATGTCCGCCCTGCTCGATGCTCTTTGCATCAGCTTCTTGGTGTGCCCGAAGTCAACTGTGCAATCTGGTTCGCCATCTGCTGCTCTCTCTCGCTCTTCTCCCGAAGCTCCGCGTTCAGCTGCGTGATGGTGTCCTGCATTTGGTGGAACTGCTCCTGAGGGACGGTATCGGCGCAGCAAGGAGCAGATGTGCCGGACGATGAAGCGATGAACTCGGCTCCCAGGTGTCCGAGGCCATACGCGTGCCCCTTCTTGTTCCTGCCCCCGACGACCTCCAAATAAATGGCATTATCGTCGACGGAGACAGGAGAGCAGCCATCACCAGTCAAAGCCTCATCTTGTGACTGTGAGGCACGTGATATGGCATCGTCCTTCTTCTCGTTGAAGCCCGCCTACAAAGTATAGTTGAAGAGATTTAGTTAAAATAATTATATCCAATATTAACAAATCATTTATAATAAATTACAAGTAAACACTAAATTATTTTTTTGCTTACAAAGATAGTTACGGGCCTTGTCGTTGACCCATGTCCCCGACTTCAACTTCTTCGTCCTCTCCACCAACTCCATAGCAGTCGGGGCTCATTGTTTCTGTGCTTTCCGCATGAATAATATAATATTAAATTCATAAGAATAATTAAAAATGAAAACTAATTAATTAAATAGTATATTAAGTCAAAAGTTTAATGTATTACCAGCTCGTCAGTAGTGGCTTCGTGGCTGATTTAGACCCACCGGTCCAAGCACATGCGCCACCATCGAAGCTCGATTCGCCCGAGCCGTGGCCTGGATCTCCTGGAACTTCTAAGTAGCCCAAGATCTTGGTCCAGCTGCCTCTTGATCTCGTGGATCCACCCACCTCCCCTTATTCCGCCCCTTCCTCAGCCTTGTTCATCGATTCTTCATAACCAGGTGAGCCTTTATGCTCAAATATGTCCCTGACGAGAGCCTCTAAAGCTAAGTCCCACCTATACTCTTTCTGCAACTTACAGTTGTTAGGAAATTCGTGTGTACATATATATAACGTAAATTTAATTTAAAAAACTTAATAAATTGTTACCTTAAACTCTAGAAACAATTGATCCCTATGGCCCAGTGGGATGGCCTTCCATGTAGGCCATGGACCATCAAACTTGCGTCGCAGGATCTTCGATATCGAATCAGAAGGGCCCTTCGCGGGCAGAAAGCTGCAGAAAAATTAGAGCATTAATAAATGTTATAATTAAATTTTAAAAACAAGTAAATAGAAATTAACGATACTTTATATATATTAAAAAATTAAATTAGCATACTCGTTATCCCCCCTGGGGATAAGAAGAATCCTCCTGTCGGATGGACCACGACTCTCCTGTCCCGATGATGATGATGGTCCTATCGTCGTAGGTGTGGATGATGAGGGTGCAGCCTGTGTCCCGACCACATGAGGATGGGTGGGGGTGCAACTCCATCACCCTGAGGTGTCCCGTCAACAGAGGTGCTGGTAGGATGGTCTCGATCTGAAGGCTGTGGGTCGGCCGGCGAAGGGACTCTCGCAGCACGACCTCCACGACGACCTCCACGACGACCCCTACCTTTGGAGGAATCTGCCATCTGTGAAAAAAATGAAAATATGATTACAGTGTAGTGTAAATAATACAAAAATAAATTACCTAATAAGTAGAATGACATTCACACAATGAATTATGACATAAATAAATTACCTAAGTAGAATCTCCGTCACTAAATTCACCCTCGCCTCTCATCGGTATCACTTGATCGGAATGTACCTTCGCTAGATGCGTCCAACTCGGATTGATCCATTAACTCTCTTTCAACTTCTTCCCCATTTCTAAAATGTCCGCCGAGAATTAACAATAATGTCCTATGTAATTTGCAACGGTACGTGGGGTCTTGAAAACTCATCATCTTGGTACGGAGCATCTTTTTCAGGCTGGTTGATTACATTATCAGTAATTATACTGCGAGCCTTTATCTTAATAACACCCAACCAGCCATGATGTCCTTCGGGATATGGCGAGTAATAAACCTGCTCTGCCTGTTATGAAAAAATGAATGGGTCATACGCCTTATTATACCTTCGTGATAGCCTAACTTGAACAATACCATAATTTTTATCTATTTTTGTCCCTACGTCAAGAGTAGGATCAAACCAATCACACTTGAAGATAACTAATTTCATCACGGGGAAACCGGTATAATCGAGTTCAAGGATGTCAGTTAGAACCCCATTGAAATCATCCTCTACATTGCCATCAGTGGCTCGCACACAAACACCATAGTTACACGTCTGCATTCCTTCATTCCATGTTTTTGTGTTAAATTTATATCCATTTACAATATAAGTATTCCATGATGTAACCCATCTGTTAGGCCCCCATGCCAAATTTGTCAACAATGGATTTTGAACATTGTTTTCTGGATCTAGTACCTAAACAATCAAATATTATATTATTCTTATACATGCTACATATTTAAGGAGATAAAATGTATGCTTCAAAAAATGATGCTTAACCTACATATTTACTGAACCACGTAGCAAAGTGAGAAGTAATTTCTCGATCAACCTGATCATTTGAAATGTCAGGTTGGAGATCCCTTAGAAAATTGCCGTACATCCTACATATGGGAGATTAACAGCAGGACGATTAATAATAATAAATGTCAATTGAACTTATTAAAGGCGTTGTAGAAACTTACTCTAAATATGGCGCCACCTCTTCACAATTTTGAAGGATATACAGATGAGCAGCATTAATGTCACGCTGCTCCAAGAAATATCCTTTTGATTTGCCACTAAATCTGCCCGGATAGTTGAATATTGATATAGGAGGACTAGTTGAACATCCTTCGCCCGAATCAACGTTTCTAGGCATCCTTGTCCTTCTCGTGTTAACTTCGTTCGGATAGTAATAAGAGGCAAAAGTGGAAGTCTCCTCTACTAAGTATGCTTCACAAATGGAACCCTCCACTCGTGCCTTGTTCTTGACTTTGTGTTTAAGGGAGTGCAGGAACCTATTAAAGAGGGATACATACAAATAATTACTAGTTTTAGAGAAAGCTAAACTACGCTCTCGTGTTCGTGAATTTCATATGTATTAAGTAAAATAGTTGATGTTGTTTACCTCTCAAATGGATACATCCAGCGGTATTGGACTGGGCCACCAACTCTTGCTTCGTAAGGTAGATGAACTGGCAGGTGTTCCATGGAATCAAAGAAACTTGACGGGAAGATTTGCTCCAGCTTACATAACAAAACGGGTATCTTGATTTCCATATCCTTTAATTGATTCACATTTAGTGTTGTTGATGTAAGCTCCCTGAAAAAGTGGCTAAGCTCAACAAGTGGGTTCCAAATTTGCTTCGGTAATGCGTCGAATGAAATTGGAAGCAACCGTTGCATGAACACGTGGCAATCATGACTCTTCATTCCATGTAACTTTGCTTCCTTAATGTCAACACATCTACCCAGATTGGAAGCATTCCCATCTGGTAACTTTAGTTCTTTAACCCACTTACAGACGGCCAATTTCTGTGCTTTGCTTAGTGTATAACTTGCCTTCGGTTTGATAAGTCTGCCACGACCACCGTCTTGCAACTCAAGCTCCTTCAGATTACAAATGTCAGCCAGGTCCAATCGGGCTTTATTTGTATTCATTGTCCTCCCCTTGATGTCCATCACAGTGTCAAACACATTCAAAAACACATTCCTCTCAGTATGCATGACATCAATGTTGTGACGGAGTAGCTGCGTCCTCCAATACGGCAACCTCCAAAATATACTTTGTTTTGTCCAATTATGGTTGACGCCATAATCATGAATATGTTCTCCTTGGGTTTCATGGACGAGCGGTAAGTACTGTACTCTGCGCCATACATTAGGACCAGTCAAACGTGGTGGAGGCGGTGTTCTCTCCGCACAACGCTTCTTGAATGCATTCTTGTTCCGCCTATAATGATGATCTTCTGGAAGGAATTGACGATGACAATCAAAATATGAGATCTTTCGACTGTTTTTAAGCGTGAATGCCTTCGATCGCTCCATACATATTGGGCATCCAAGCTTCCCCGCGGTCATCCAACCCGACATCATCCCATAAGCAGGAAAGTCGTTGATCGTCCACATTAAAGCTGCTTTCATGATGAAATTCTGCCTCAAAGATACGTCATATGTCAACACACCATCATTCCACAGCATTGTCAACTCATCTATCAGTGGCTGCAAGTACACATCAATCTTACCTTTTGGATTAGACGGACTCGGAATTATGACTGTTAGGAACATAAACTCCCGCTTCATGCACATCCCCGGGGGAAGATTGTACGGAGTCAGGATAACCGGCCAACAAGAGTATGCTTTTCCAGACTGTCCAAAAGGATTAAATCCATCAGCAGATAACCCCAATCGGACATTGCGAGGGTCCTGCGAAAATGCCATATGAACCCTATCAAAATGCTTCCAAGCTTCTCCATCGGATGGATGACACAAGATATCTTGCTCCGTCTCATGCTCACTATGCCACCTCATGTGAGCTGCAGTGGCCATCGAAGAGTACAATCTTGTAAGTCTTGGCACGAGCGGAAAGTACCACATCTTCTTTAGCGACCTCTTCTTCTCAATGCCCATCCTAGTGGTTGTCTTATACCGATCCGCACCACAAAATCGACAACACGTTATGCTTTCCACTGAATCATCCTTATAGTACAACATACATCCATTCGGGCAACAATCAATTTTCAAACACCCCAGACCCAAATTTTCCACGGACTTCTTAGCATGATAAAAACTTGTAGGCATCCGATTGCCTTCCTCAGCAACGCCTTGACACCGACCTGGTGAGGCGATTAAAACAGCCTTCTTGCATATTGTAGTCGATTTGATACTCAACCATTCCATGCACATCGACAACTCCGTGTACTCCCGACATCCTTCCCACAATGGAGATCGTGCAAGCACTCAAAGCATATCATAGAATCTTTGAGCTTCGGGATTCGGATTCTCCTCTATGTATTGGGAACCCATTCCACCATCTTCTCCCCCATCTTCTTCTTGTACAACACCAACCGATGGTCCAGCATGATCCATTATCATATGCTCGTATGGATTCAATTCTTCCCTCCCGTCACCACTTCCATAGTACGAACCTTCACCCACAATCGGGTTTAAGTCGTGCAACGTCTCACCATGGTTACTCCACCAATAGTAATCAGGCATGAAGCCCTTCTCATAAAGATCGGCTACAACTCCATCCACACTTTTGAAAGATTGACACTTGCATCTTTTGCAAGGACACCTCAATTGATCACCGCCCAGCCGTATAAATCTCTCCTGGCTAACAACAAACTCTATAAACTCACCCACTCCAACTCTATACTCTTCCCTAAGACGTTTATTCCGATCCAACCTACGATACATCCATTTCCGATTCTCCGAATATCCATTGCTTTGGCAATTAAATAGCTCGACCAATCCTACAATAACACTTATATATTACGGTGCATTCCAATAACTCCATCAATCTCGTTCTTATGACAAGGTATGAACCTATCCCATTCGAGAAGAAACCTTTGTCACACTCGGCTACTAATAGTTATTCCCATATTCAAATACCTTATACTTGACAAAATTTCGGCAGCATTTCCTATCGGTCTCCAAGTTACACGACTCGAGCACGGTCAGAATCACCGCGATCAAGTATGCACCAGGAGAACAAAAGGAAATGCATCAGATCGAGATTTCAACAAGTATATAAGGCATTTGAACATTGAAATGACTATTGTACGAGTGTGAAAAAGGTTTTTTCCCAAACTGTCCCACTTGGACAATTCAAGATTCAATACAATGAGCATGCATACCTTGATAAGTTACGCATGCTCATTAATATTGAATCTCAAATAGGAAACTAAGGCTTTCGTAAATTAATTATTAACTCTAACAGAAAATAAAACCATTAACCTATAAATATTGCAACATTGTTCAGTTTATATAAATTGCAGCGTAAATCAATACAAACTTAGATTAAATATTGTAGCAAACATCCTATTGAGCTCCTCTCTCCACTAACAAGTAGCAGTTAATTGTCAAACACATGCATAGTTTCTAAATTATCAGCACACAACCAGCATCCCGCCTTTCGGACAGGATCACATCCTATTGAGCTCCGCTCTCCACTAACAAACAACACATATTGACAAACACATGCATAAACATTAAATTAATTATCAGCATACAATCAGACAACATCACATCCTATTGAGCTCAGCTCTCCACTACCAAACAAGACGATAATTCACATAATACATTACACTGAGTGTTCAGAGAACTGACCTGAGAGAGAAAAAACACAACTGAGCAAGGATAAGTGGAGGAGCCGGTAGAAGAATATGACAACAAGGACCTATCGTGCATAAATGTTCATGTTAGTAAACATGACAGTGCCCATTAAAATAGAAAATACTAGAGAGAAAACTGAAAGGTGTAATTGATTGAATGAGAAAGTTTATTACATCAAGTCATATATAAAAGTGACTTATATTATATGTAAGATAAAGCAACTGATTTGTAACTAACCACTAATTAACTATATTAATTATATGATCTAATAGTCCATCCTAGATAGATATAAATAAAATAAAATCAATTTACATTAATGAGGTTCTTAGCATAGAAAAAAGACCTTGATGAAATTTTCATCCCTTGCTTCACTACATTTTCGTCATCTCCAATATCATCTATTTTGCATGAATATTGGTGGTGTTCATGTATTTTTAAACTAAAAAGACCTACGAATTTGTGCCTTAAAAGCTTGCACAAAAATGGTTTTAATTTTTTACTTATTGATTGATTCATCCACAAATTTTAACTCAAGGGAATTAAGATAGTGAATGTGCCGTAAATGACAAGGTTTTTCTATACATTAGGAGTTTGAATTTTGAAACTTGATAAACAAGGTAGAACCTTAGAAGGAAGCTAATAAATATGTAACTAATAAGTAACATGACCATTTTTGTATATAGGCCAGCTTGCATGCGACCTTTTTGACTCCACAGTTGAATTTTCATCTCTGTTCCCCTATTACATATTACACCAAAGAATAATGACAGACTTTGCATTTCATACCCAAATACTATATTCTTCCTACAAAGAAAAACAACTAGGCAAGCTGAGCTGATGATGGATGATCAGGAGGACAAGCCTTCCTTCATCACAGTCATCAAGGAAGGCATCAACACCCAGAAAATGGTGATGACTTCTTGCGTTTTACTGACATATATAAACCTTACAACGAAATCCTACTTCCAATGTGGGATTCAAGTCACCTTGCAATTGATACCTACCCCTATTTGTGAAAAGGAAGAATGTAAATTAACGTTAGGCATAGGAACATGTGTATCCTTGCTTATATCTTTGTCATTAACATGACATGTTTACAGGGGAAATAAACGTGAATTTCTTGTCAAATTCAAAAGACAATCGAGCACTGGTTCAAGCAAACAATCTTTCAATCTACATTCATGTTGTTGCTGAGATAACCAACATTGTTTTATTATTCTAATCCAGTTGAATTTAGTTCTCCGGTCAATAAATTATACTATCGAATAGCATGTCTACACAAAGCAGTAGCTTCATTGCCTTGTATCATGTAGCAAAATAATTTGTCATGTAGTAAGAGACCTATAGTCATAGACAACTCTAATTCAATAACAAGTTTATGACTTCGTGTATCATCGTTTCTTCATACGGGTTATTTTGAAATCAATCCAACCATAAAACAGAATTAAAGAGGGAAATTGATGGACTGAAGAGAGACAAATGAATTGTAACATTGAGATTATAATCTAAATTTCAATACATTGAAATATCCATTACCAACCAAAAATAAACCATATCAGCCACCACCTGAACCAGCAGACCGAATTGTAGCGACCGATTTCGGTCGCTAATACGCGCAATTTTATTTTTTTAACGCGCCTTTTAGCGACCGAATTAATATCGGTCGCAAATATAAATAAAGTTTAAAGTGTGAATTCATACGAGTGTGAAAAAGGTTTTTTCCCAAACTGTCCCACTTGGACAATTCAAGATTCAATACAATGAGCATGCATACCTTGATACGTTACGCATGCTCATTAATATTGAATCTCAAATAGGAAACTAAGGCTTTCGTAAATTAATTATTAACTCTAACAGAAAATAAAACCATTAACCTATAAATATTGCAACATTGTTGAGCTTATATAAATTGCAGCGTAAATCAATACAAACTTCGATTAAATATTGTAGCAAACATCCTATTGAGTTCCGCTCTCCACTAACAAGTAGCAGTTAATTGTCAAACACATGCATAATTTCTAAATTATCAGCACACAACCAGCATCCCGCCTTTCGGACAGGATCACATCCTATTGAGCTCCGCTCTCCACTAACAAATAACACATATTGACAAACACATGCATAAACATTAAATTATCAGCATACAATTAGACAAGATCACATCCTATTGAGCTCCGCTCTCCACTAACAAACAACACATATTGGTAAACACATGCATAAAAGATAAATTATCAGCACATAACCAGACATCCTGCCTTTCGGACAGGATCACATCCTACTGAGCTCAGCTCTCCACTAAGAAACAATACGATAATTCACTTAACACATTACAAATACCATTTAATTCAAGGAATAAGAAAGAGTATTTTACTTACCTCAACTCCAAGCACACAAAGATAAGGGGACTCTGGTTCAATAAGTGGTGGTGACAAAGTAAAAAAACTGCAATCCAACACCCTATTTAGACATAAGTGGTTAAATTCAACCCATAAGTTACAATTTTTGTTTAATAAGTTCATACAAAGGCAGAATTACAAAAACAAAAATTAAGTTAATTTTGCCATCTCTATACAAAATTCAACCCTCATCACGAAATGAGAAGATCAAGCATCCTATAAAAAATGAATGCACTACCACAAAAACACACATCCCTAAACTCACACACATACACTAAACACACACACATACACTAAACACACATCTCTGCACACACACACACACACACACACACAAACATCCCAAACAGACACACACACAGAGCACCCCAAATGCACAATACACATCAAACACACACACATCAAACACGGTGAGACACACCTACCCTATGCTTACAATCCAATTGAACACACAAAATTTGGTACACAGAACACACAACAAACACACACTCATAACACACACACACACAACACAACAAACACACACACAACACCAATGTACACACAACACACAACAGAAACAACAATGTAGAGAAAGACAACGAGAGAAGCAATTACCTCGGTCAGTGTGAGGGAGGGCGTTGTGGTGGTGGTGGTGTGAGCAATGTGACCAGAATGAGCCCTGAAATGAGGGGGAAATGATAGACAGTGACATAGTGAGACAATGAGAGAGAGAGAGAGGGAAAGTGTTGACAATGAAGAGAGACAGTGAGACAGAGAGAGATATATGAAAGAGAAACAGAGACAGAGAGATGGAGTAGAAGAGAGCTTACCTGAGCAGAGGGGAGATGACGGTGGTGACCGGAGGTGTCTTGGGGTGTTGAGGTGGCCGGAGCGTGCGCCGTAGAAGAGAGAAACAGTGGCTGGAATAGAGAAACGCGACGGAAAAAATGAGGAAGAAGGAGGTTCTGTCGAATTTAGGGATTTCAGTTTTAGCGACCGAATTAATTCGGTCGCTAATTCGGTCGCTAATATGGTTAGTTTTAATTTGAATTTGTAATTTTAGCGACCGATTTAAATTTCGGTCGCTAACACGCGTAATTTTATTTTCCTAACGCGCCATTTAGCGACCGAATTAATATCGGTCGCAAATATAATAAATTTTAAAGTGTGAATTCATAGACTTAGCGACGGATTTCTAAATCGGTTGCTAATCTAAATACAGTTTGACCGTTGCATTTAATTCGGTCGCCATTTCGGTCGCTAAAAATTCATACATTTCTGACTTTTACTTTCCTTTGTTTAGCGACCGAAGTAGCGACCGATGTATCTGCTACGCTCTATTTCGGTCGCTATTTCGGTCGCAGATTCAACTCTAACAAGTGTTTCATGTAGATCCTGCAATCGGTCGCTATTTCGGTCGTAAAAAGCAACCAAAAAATTCGGTCACTATTTTCGGTCGCTAAATGGCCTTTTTTTTTGTAGTGAAAACCAAAAATAAAACATTTTACGTCAGTTGTTTGTAACAACTGACGTTAAAGGTAATCTATTTAACGTCAGTTGTCTTAAGAAACTGGCGTTAAAAGTCATTATTTACGTTATAATCAAAAATCAAAAATAAAACATTTTGCGTCAGTTGTTTGTAACAACTGACGTTAAAGGTCATTTATTTAACGTCAGTTGTCTTAAGAAATGGACGTTAAAAGTCATTGTTTAACGTCAGTTGTATTAAACAACTGACGTTAAAAATAAATATTTTTTATTTAAAAACACTTTTAATGTCAGTTGATGAAGACAACTGACGTTAAAAGTGTATAAGTTTCTGCAAAAACATTAATTCCTTTGACTACTGTGCTACTTACCCATGAGCATTAAGTTTGTAGATCAGTTTTCAAGAAAATCAGCTAGTCTCTCTTCTCTATAATAAAGTACCATTCTTCTGTATCAGTCTGTAATACAACCTCTTCTTTTCCTCTATATTTTGTGCGTTTTCTATTCCTTCACAAAATGGCTCTGAGACTTTTGTTATTTCTTCCTATACCTAGACTTAAAGGTCCCTGTCCTAATGGTCAAATAACATCTGAGGTTGAGTAAATCACGTAGCATGGATGGTAAGGTTATGTAAATCACGTAATGTGATTTACTCACTTTATTTCATCCTAGCCACCCCTTTCACTCTGCTTTGGCCCCAAGTGACTGTGGATTCAAGACGATGCATCAAGGAATTCCAGTGAAGGAGGTGATGCAAAGATCCCTTTCACTTTGCTTTCGCTGCTAGTGACTGTGGATTCACGATGCATCATGGAATTCAAGTGAGAGAGGAGATGCATCGATCCATCCATTGGAGTTTGAGGACAGGACTGAGAAGAAAATGATGTTGAAGCAGAAAATTTTTTATATTTTAGGGCTATGTTGCAGAAATTTTTTATCTTTTAATCATGTAATTGTAACTTATGAATCGCTTCAATGAGATACGATTTGATTATACATGTATAACTTGTTTTATTTTAAGTGTTTATTTATTTTAATTTGCACAAGAATTTGTTTACTAATTCAAGCTAATTAATTAAGATTAAAAATAAACTTGTTTAAAAAAAAAGTTTAGAAATAAACTGCACTATATATATGGAGTGACCTGCGTTAAGGGTGACAACATGGCATTTCAGATAGGGATATAGGATTATTTACGTCAGCTATTTATTTAACTGAAGTAAAAATCAAACTTTTAATGTCATTGTCTAAACAACTGACGTTAAAAACAAATATTTTTTATTTTAAAAACAATTTTAACGTCAGTTGTTGAAGACAACTGACGTTAAAAGTGTATAAATTTCTGCAAAAACATTCATTCCTTTGACTACTGTGCTACTTACCCATGCACCTTGTAACTTAATCCTCTTAATGAGCATTAAGTTTATAGATCAGTTTTCAAGAAAATCAGAGAGTCTCTATTCTCTATATAAAATGCCATTCTTCTGTATCAGTCTGTAATACACCCTCTTCTTTTCCTCTATATTTCGTGCATTTTCTTTTCCTTCACAATATGCCTCTATCATATTTGAGGTGTTGTTATTTCTTCCTATACCTAGACTTAAAGGTCTCTGTCTTAATGGTCAACAAACTTCTGAGGTTGAGTAAATCACGTAACATGGATGGTAAGGTTGGGTGAATCACGTAATGTGATTCCCTCACTTTATTTCATCCCCTGGCCTCATCCCTTTCACTCCGCTTTCGCAGCAAGTGACTATGGATAAAGCAGATGGAGCATCAAGGAATTCAAGTGAGGGAGGAGATGCATCCATTAATTGGAGTTTCTGAGGATAGGACTGAGAAGAAAATGAGGTTGAAGTTGAAACTTTGCATCCATTGGAATTTCTGAGGACAGGCCTGAGAAGAAAATGATGTTGAAGCAGAAATTTTTTATATTTTAGGGCTATGATGCAGAAATTTTTTATCTTTTAATCATGTAATTGTAACTTATGAATCGCTTCAATGAGATACGATTTGATTATACATATATAACTTGTTTTATGTTAAGTGTTTATTTATTTTAAGTTTCACAAGAATTTGTTTACTAATTCAAGCTAATTAATTAAGATTAAAAATAAACTTGTTTAAAAAAAATGTTTAGAAATAAAATGCACTATATATATGGATTGACCTGTGTTAAGAGTGACAACAGGGCATTTCAGATAGGGATATATGATTATTTACGTCAGCTATTTATTTAACTGAAGTAAAAATCACACTTTTAACGCCGATTGTATAAAAACTGATGTTAAAAATAAATATTTTTTATTTTAAAAACACTTTTAACGTCAGTTGTGTTAAACAACTGACGTTAAAAATGTATAAGTTTCTGCAAAAACATTCATTCATTTGACTACTTTGCTACTTACCCATGACTGCTGTGCTACTTACCCATGCACATTGTAACCTATAATCCTCTTAATGAGCATTAAGTTTATAGATCAGTTTTCTAGAAAATCATCTAGTCTCTCGTCTCTATATAAAGTACCATTCTTTTGTATTATTCTATAATACAGCCTCTTCTTTTCCTCTATATTTCGTGTGTTTTCTATTCCTTCACAAAATGGCTCTAAGACTTTTGTTATTTCTTCCTATACCTAGACTTAAAGATCTCTGTCTTAATGGTCAAAAAACTTCTGAGGTTGAGTAAATCACGTAACATGGATGGTAAGGTTGCGTGAATCACGTAATGTGATTCCCTCACCTTATTTCATCCCATCCCTTCACTCTGCTTTGGCTCCAAAGTGACAGTGGTTTCAGATGGAGTATCAAGCTAGAATTCAAGTAAGGGAGGAGATGCATCCATTGGAGTTTGTGAGGACAGGACTGAGAAGAAAATGATGTTGAAGCAGAAACTTTTTTATATTTTAGTGCTATGTTGCAGAAATTTTTTATCTTTTAATCATGTAATTGTAACTTATGAATCGTTTCAATGAGATACGATTTGATTATACATATAACTTGTTTTATGTTATGTGTTTATTTATTTTAATTTGCACAAGAATTTGTTTACTAATTCAAGCTAATTAATTAACATTAAAAATAAACTTGTTTAAAAAAAAAGGTTTAGAAATAAACTGCACTATATGGAGTGATCTGCGTTAAGAGTGACAACATGGAGATGACAACGAAAGAAATGAGTTTCATAATTATTTACGTATGTTGTTTATTTAACTGCCGTAAAAATCACACATTTAACGTCAGTTGTATAAAGAACTGACGTTAAAAGTGTTAAACTCATTTTTAACGTTAGTTCTTTACACAACTGAAGCAAATAATGATTTAATGTTTACAAAACTGCCACCGCCCAATTTTTAACATCAAACATATGATCAACTGACGTAAAACGTTCCCGTATATTACATTATTTCCACTAGTGTTTCTCTCAATTTTGTACACTAAATAAACTTGGTTTTTCATTTCTTTTTGTTGTCCAAGTAATGCATTCAAGTTGTCTTTATCACTAGTAATTCTAGATAGATCGCCATTCAAGTGATTTATATGTTTCTCCAACTTAGGACAATTATTACATATAGGTGGTTCCAAAACAGTAGCCAATCTTTCTTTTACAGAACAATTTTCTGTTTTTAATTCATTTAGCTCTTTGTTTAAAACGGAATTTTTCTCTTCTAGGCATGTGATGGTTTTCTTAGACTTGATTAGCAATCTAGCAAGTCTAATGGATTCTTTATGAGGTTCTTCAAAAGCATTTTGCAATTCATCATAAGAAGGTTGATAATTAGAACTTACTTCACTTTTTGAATCGCTATGATTGCTGACCATCAAACATAGGTTTGCCTCCTCATATTCAGATTCTTCAGTGGATTCTAGATCATTATCATCCCAAGCAATGTAGGCCTTTCTTGGCTTTCTCCACTTCTTGTCCTTTGAGTCAAACTTTTCTGTTTTGTCCATCTTTTGCAGTTTTGGACAGTCAAGCTTCATGTGGCCAATCTTTCCACATTCATAGCATGTGATGTTGTTGGAAGAGTTGTCACCTTTGCTGAAATTTCTCCTTTGAAAAGTGGATGGCTTTCTTTTGAAGTTGCCTTTCTTCTTTAGGAACTTCTTGAATTTTCTAAATAGCATTCCCATCTCTTCTTCAGATTCCGCCTCTTGTGATGAATCATCATCATCACTGTCTTCTACTTCTCTGACTTGTGATTTCAGAGCCAATCCATTTTTCTTTTTGTCAATTTCTTCATTCTCATTCAGTCTGTTCAACTCCAATTCATGCTCTTGCAGTTTTCCAAACAATGTGGCAATGATCATTGATGAGAGGTCTCTAGATTATGAGATTGCTGTGACTTTAGGCTGCCATTCCCTGCTCAAACATCTCATTACTTTGTTAGTTTGATCCTCATTTGATATAGCTTTTCCAAGACCAGCAAGTTGGTTGACAATGTGAGTGAATCTCTTTGGCATTTCAGTCATAGGTTCTCCTTGCTTCATTCTGAACAGCTCATACTCATGTGTGATGATGTTCATTCTTGCTCTTTTGACATCCGTGGTTCCTTCATGTGTTACTTGCAATGTATCCCACATCTCCTTTGCTGATTTGCAATTTGAAGCCCTGAAAAACTCATCATGGCTTAAAGAAGATGTTATAATATTCTTAGCGCGTGCATTATATTGAACTCTTTTCTTATCATCCTCATTCCGTTCAGTTTTAGGCTTATTTCTTGGAGCACCATTAGCATCTATAGTAAAGGGGACAAATGGTCCATTCTCTACTGCATCCCAAATGTCAACACCTACTACCTCAAGAAAGATTACCATTCTTTCCTTCCAATAGATATACTCAGATCCATTGAAGGCGGGAGGGCATGCAAGGGAAGCCCTTTCATTCAAACAGTCATTGGAAGCCATACTCTTATAGTTGTTAAGCCAAACACAAGAGTTTAGCTCTGATGCCAATTGTTGTTTTGGCTTCAACGACTCAAGAGGGGAGGTGAATTGAGTTTTCTTAAAATATTTCCCTCTTAAAAACTTTTCACAAAACTTTAGTTTTCAGATTTGTGGCCTCAAGATCTTTTACAAAAACAGTGAAGGGCTTTTTATGAAATCTTGAATAGAAGGTGATGATGATAAGAGAGATTGATTCAGAATTAATAGATCACAGAATAGGTTCAGGTTCAAAACTCAATAATAACAAAATACAGAAACTAATTAAGCCTTTAAAGATTAAGAACAAGTTATGCAAGTTTCAAATACAAGCATTAACAATCAAGAACAAACTTGCCGGTTTCAGTTTCAGTGATTAAGAAACAGAAATTAAGCTATTCGAATTTGATCACATATGATGCAAGATTCAATTTTAATATTGATCA
The DNA here is from genome assembly GCA_030762895.1 of Sophora flavescens. Classification (NCBI taxonomy): domain Eukaryota; kingdom Viridiplantae; phylum Streptophyta; class Magnoliopsida; order Fabales; family Fabaceae; genus Sophora; species Sophora flavescens. The sequence goes on along the minus strand of CM061063.1, from coordinate 248,071,734 downwards.
TCTAGAATAGAATTGAATACACAGTTATTATTACAGTTTACTCAAGGTTCAATACTGATTATGCAGATCAAGAACGATATCAATTGAATACTTAGAACATCAAGATCATAGTTATATGCGCAAGACAGAAATTAAAGAGTTTGAGTTTAGAGATGCCACACAACCAGATTTATCCTGGTTCGGTCACCACCACTGTGACCTACATCCAGTCCCCACTCCACCTGTGGGTTTTCACACACTAACACAACAAGTTTTAGCCAGGTAGCTTGAAAAACCTTTACACCACAAAGCACTCCTTCACCTCGAGATACCACACTCTTGTGAAGAGCCTCAATGTACTTCCTTAGGGATACCTTACCCTAATCACACAGAGAGACTCCTCTCTCTTTACAATCAAACAAAACAAAAAATTGATTCCTAACTCTCAATAGTCGATATACAAATTGAAGCACTTATGAGAAAGAAACACTCTTTTCACAATAAGCTCAAGAAAGATGATGAATGATTTTCACAATTGATCTCTCAAATTGATTTCGTTTAATTCTGATATGTTATGATATATGTATGTTGATATATATTGTTAAAAGTGTTCCTTTGATCCCTCTATATATAGGAAACAAGTTATAGTCATTAGAATCAATTAAAACAGATTTGGGTCTGATAAATGTAATCTATTTTCTTGATTCTGGTTCTTGAACAAGGGTTGAGTACAGGGCTGTATTAACCGATTTCATACTGGTAGTTCTGATAGTTTTGAAATAAGATTCTACATCAGCGTCGTCTTCAATCCTCAGGACTCGTAGTTGATAGCAGACGAGTTCCATATGCCACGTCATTGGACAGAGCTTCTCATTAAGGACTTAGCAAGTCCAAAGACTTGTGTGGACGAGCGCTTCTGTCACTTGTGCGGACGAGCACTTCTATCACTTTAGTGGACGAGCGCTTCTGTCACTTTAGTGGACGAGCACTTCTGTCACTTTAGTGGACGATCGGAATTAGAATATCGTGTATTATGAGTTTATCAGACTAAAAACACGGGGGATCCATTCCTGATCAAATCTATTTCTTATCTCCAAAAATTATTTTCATTAACGAAAACTTATTCCTTTTAATGCAGGTTATGAAAGTTGATTTTCTTCATGCATCTTTTTAGTTGAGCTATTTTGTGACTAAGAGATTTCTTTCTCTTACAAATCATCTAAGACTTAAATTTAAAATTCTCCGTTAAGCATGGTCTTGATGATCCTTTGATCTTTGACTTTGCTCTTTTGATTTCTACTTGCAGCTCCTTGATTCCTTCAAGTTCTTCCTTGAATTTGCTTAATGAACTTGTTGATCACTGCTTGATACTTGTCTTTGCAATTTGACACTAAAACACTTGCACACACATTAAATTGTATTTGTCATATATCAAATTCTCTAAGTCATTGAGTCTTATATTATGGAAACAGCTTATGACATGTTCATAAGCTGCTTTCAGCTTATTTTGATAAGCTCTCCAGGATAGCTTATAAAAATAGCTTATATCTTATATAAAACAATTTGACTATATTTTCTCTTTGATTATAGAAATAGCTTATAAATAAGCGCTTAATTAAGACGTTTTCCCAAACATGCCTTAATTACTAAATATGTTTGAGGAATCTAAGATTTACCCAACAAAACATTTAGTAAATATATGATGTGAATGTTTTTTTTTTTTTAAGTGGATCCGGCCGGGTTTGTCATAGTAGATAGCGTGACCAGAACTTGATGGAAATCAACATAAGTGTTTTTTTTTAACCAACATATTAAAAATATTAGTAATTTGATCATACTCCGAATGTGAATTAATTAATATAGAGTTAAAATTTGTCTAGTTGTACCAACATGTGATTGATATAAGTGATAACGAGCTTGAGTCCCTTAAGCAAGTAGTGAAGGGTTCGATCTCTGGCTCTTGCATATAAAGAAAATATGGTTGGAGAGGTCAGTCCTTAAATGTCGTCCAGTACCTCAAGTGATTAATCTCCACGATAGCGTGCGAAGGATGCCCGAAAAACCAAAAAAAAAAAAAAATTGTCTAGTTGCATGCCGTGTAATTTGCAGGGAATTAAAACTATGAACAACACTATCAAATGCGCATGTATAGCTAACTTGAATTAAAATAAAGTACTAGTTGCACCTAAGTTTGTCTTTGTATTCTGATTTTTTTATATTTAATTTTAAAAAATGTTTGTCTTTCCGTTGTTTTGTGAAATAAATAATAGCTTTTAATTAACTGTGCGAGATAATGACTCTTCCGACACCTTTTCTTCGAAGTTCAAACTATCTTTTCTCCCTTTTTAGACGCTAAGATCTTGCATGGAAAGTTGTTTATATTTAAAGACAAAATATAAGAAAATTATGTAGTCTCTGATAAAAAAAAAGGGTACTGTATATAGTTAATTTTATAATAACTTTTAAGCATTTCATATTATTATCTTATAATTAATTTAAAATTAAGTTTATTTTTGGTAAATAATTAAAAAAAATTAATTTTTAATTTTAACCTTTTTTTATGCAAGAAAAGTGATATGCAGAGGGATTACAATAAAATCTAACCTCCCAACTAGATTGATATCTTAGACTTCATCTATTATTTACAGCATATTACAATTGTATTAAAAAAAGAGGAAAAAATTCCAAAAAAAAAAAAAACATGAAAGGACATAAAACCAAACCCATGAAAATAAAAAGCAAAACAATCAGTTGATTCTATAGTTTGAAACGCCAAACCTATTTCTTTAAAAAAAAAAAATCCTCCCTAATGAATCTTGGGATTGAATCCTACCATGTAATTCCAGGACGAGAAGCTCCATAAACTCCCAACTTATCTGCACAAGTTGCCCTCCCTGTATATGTTAGAGACTTTGAATTGCATTTTTGAAGTCAAATAAATACACAGTTTTTCCATTGGTTTCTTAATTTCTAAGGCACCGTTTCAACATTATCAAATGCTGAAATAATTAAGATAGAATCACATTCTAACGGCCATCATAGCTCCATTGAGTTTAGCAATCAAAGATGAGGCAATACCAAGGTAAGCTGCAAAAACATCCCAACACAAATGCCCTATAATGTCGAAAATCCTTCCATAAGAGGTTCATCCTTGAGATCCCTTTGCAGCACCATCAGAATTACACTTTATCCAATAGGACATAGGAGAATACCAGTCTATTTGCTTGGCTAAAGGAGCTGCCCGAGCATTACATTCAATAGAAAAGGCTTTCAAGACAGAAAACTCTTCAATTGTAGAGAACATTGTGCCATGAGATAAATTTTTAGAATTTATAACAGCTACTTTGATCAACACAATTGAACTTTTAGCAGAGATAAATTTGTTTTCGAATCTGCACTTGTTCCTACAGCTCCATATAGCTAGCCCAGATAAAATAAATGACAGTAGCAAGCACCACATCTTTCAGTCGTGTGCTTCAATACATGCAAGAAATACGAAGAAAACTAGAAACAGAAGATAGATCAATAGCACAATGTAGTGTATTACTCAACCCATCCGAATGAACAAGATTTTAAAACAGGGTTCAAAAAAAGGTAAGCCTCTCTAAATGTGAGCAAACCCGAGTCTGAGCTACTCCATACTAACATATAATGTTCAGGGATATATGGAATTACTTGATTCTGAATTTCTAGAACAACATTAGGGCATATTGCAGAAAGTTCAGATGGAATTTTCCATTGTCCATTAGCTATAAATTCACATACCTTAGTCCTCAAGCAAGACTGATAAGAAACTGGAATTTTCAGAGTTTTATGCAATTGATTCAAAAAGCCATTTATCTAACCAAAAGTTTATAATTCTACCATCACCCAGCTGCCAGGATGTTTTCTGTTTTACCATAGGATAATAAGTTTTCACAGCAGGCCATATAGAAGATTGCTAGTAATATGAAATTGGTTTTAAGTTCCTTAAAAACCTAGTTGTCATAAAACTAGCCCATTGACTGTTTGATGAAAAAAACATCCCAACACAACTTTAACATAGCAACTGAGTTTATGGCTCTAATAGGCCTAAGACCAAGTCCTCCATCCTCCAAAGGTTTACATACAGATGAAAAAGGTAGAGAACCAACAGAGAAGCCAAGCATAATACTAATTTGTGAAATATCCTACTAGCAGACATGCATCAAGCGTAGAATCTACATTTATTGATGCTCAAAAACTGACCAGAGACAATAGCATACTCATTAAAAATGTCATCAATTTTCTATGTCATTTTTTTCAAACCACTACAAAAGACCATAATACCACCGTTCGCATACAAATTATGACTTGGAGTGCAAAATCCCCTAGTACTAGACATAGGTTTTAAAGATCCAGAATTCAATAAGAAAGCAATTCCTCTGCTAAGAACCTCTTTAACTATGCAAAAGGAAAGAGGGTGATAGAGGATCACCTTGTCTTACACCGCTCTTACGAGAAAAAATCAAATTGCCTTACCATTAACAAAGAAGACAACTTACAAAATAGACAAAATCCATTTGCAGAAAATGGATTTAAACCAAATGCAGAGAGAACTTTTAAAAGAAAATCCCAATCAATAGTGTCAAAAGCTTTTTTTTAGTCAAACTTAAGTGTCAAGTTCCCACCAAAATTTCTATGATCTAAATTACTCGATGTTACTTTAAAAAACTCAAAGAATAAAACTTACAGTACTGTCTAATTACTTTTTTATTTTTCCTACATCTAATACATTTTTCTAGTCACATTTTCTCCATCTCTATTCGTTTTCTTTTTCTTTTTGATATGTAAAAGGTATATTAGTTGAGAGTGCAAGAAATACTGAAAAAAGAATACTGAAACAAGGCCTAATGTAAAAAGAATACTGAGAAATCTGACAATATGCGTATTATACTAGCCTAGAGCCAAAAGAGCGGCCGTTGTCTCTCCTTCTTTCTTTTTAATTTTAAAATCAATTTAAGTTTTTAACCATTTTATACGTACAAATGCATGCGGTTTTTTCTAATTAATACAGATAAAAGTAAAAAATTATAAACATAATTAAAAGTGTGTGTAAATGTTACATTCTTTGTTCGAGTGAGAGAAACACATTAGAATAACCTTGTTAAGTCCTTGCTTAAAAAAAAAAAAAACCTTGTTAAGTCCTAGCTATTTCTACAATGATTTAACTTAGAGAATGAAAATAACCTAACTCATTTGTTAGCCAACTAACAGTTTTTTCCCCTCAAAATAATCTATAAATTAAACTATAGATGGGGCTTATTATTTGTAGGTCATCCAGTGTCATATCACAACCATTGTTATCCGTAGCTATCCCAATCTCTCGCTAATCAAATTGATTTTTATGTCACAAATATTTTAGTTATAATTATCTCTCTCCATTAAATTTAAATTAATAAAGTGAAAACACACACACATGCACTGAGAATGAGGACATTTCAAACGACACGTTAGAGCTAGGACCGGACAATTTAGAGGTAATATTTTAATAAAATAGAGGAGCTATGTCATTGTAAAAGATAAATATAATGTATGAAAATTTATAATGTATGAAGCCGGTATGCGTCTTTTTTAATTTGTCCAATACTTGGGGAGAGAATAACATAATATTCGTCTTAACTGCAGCAGGAAGCAAACATATCCAATTAATATTTTTTTCTCAGTTAAAAATTAATTTAATTATTCTAAACTTTCGTGATTTGTTAATTGATTATTACAATTCAATGAAGAAACTTGCATTTGTTTGTCACACTCAAATCCTTGTAATTTCAGATAAAATCATATTGTACACCAATTTGATATTTTCAAAATTTAAATAGACATAATGACAAGGTTAAGAAAAAATATGGATTTAATTGGCATAAATTGGGTGTATAAAAAAATAATTTAATTACAATTCAATGAAGAAACTTGCATGTGTTTTTCACACTCAAATCCTTATAATTTCAGATAAAATCATATTGTACACCAATTTGATGTTTTCAAAATTTAAATAGACATAAAGACAAGGTTAGAAGAAAAAATATATGGATTTAATTGGTATATATTGGGTGTATAAAAATTATTTATATTGTCAACTATTTGTAAATTGATTTATAATTGGAAACATTTGATTTATCTCCGCCGTCGGCCTCTGGTCTTGGTCTGTTTTGTGTTTTCCGTTTTGCGTTGGCTTTCTCTCCTTGATTTGGATTGTGACAGTTGTCTCATGGCTCGTCCTTGGACGTTTCTCAATCTGGAATCTCCTTCAAAAACTTTGCCTTTTCCACAGCAAAAATCTTTTGCACAGGCTCTGTTTAGTTAGTTTGACATCCCTGTTAGTCAGCTTCCTCGGCTGTGTGTGAAAGGAGACTCTGTCTCTATCAAAATTTTCTAGCATGAATATCAAAGAGGGTTGGAATGTTTCAAAAACAATCTTCACGACCGCTTGTTGTTGTTGAAGGGTGATATCCCTGTTAAGATCTCCGACTTATGTGACAAACTTTCAAAACTATGGAAGTCTTTGGGTCAATGGAGAATGATTCCATAGGGAAAGGGATTCTATAAATTCAGTTTTGTTTCTTAAAAGGATTTGCGTAGTGTCTTGGGTGTCGGGGCTTGATTTTATTCCTAATCAGCAGAAAAAATCTCACGCTCAATGCTGGATTAGAATTCATGACTTGCCACAGGAATATTGGCGCTCGAAATTGTTGTTTGAAATTTCATGCGGTTTAGGTACTCCAATAAGTTTGGTTGAAGCTACTCGTACTAGGGTATATGGTCACTGTGCTCGAGTTTTAGTGGATGTTGATCTAATAGGGATGTTGCTCAAGGAGATTATGGTGGAACGTGAAGGTTTTGAATTTTCTTTCGGTATCGAATATGAGAAGCTTCCTTTTTTTTATTCTCGTTGTAAATCAATTGGGCACTTGGCTTCGACTTGTAAATTTGGCAAGGAGAACGTGGTGCATGATGATCCGCATTTGGTTCAGAAGACTAAGCAAGCATATGTTCCTAAGGTCCCAGAGCAAAAAATAGTTGACAGCCAGATTGATGCACCACCAAATGGAAATTTGATTGACAATGTTTCGGGTTAAGGTTCCAGAGCAAAAATCAGATGAAGACAATGATCAGATTGATACATCTCCGGGTGAAAATTTGAATGACAATGATTTGGTTGAGACCAATATTTATGATAAGTCTTCTGATCATGTCTCAAATTCCATTCCACGGATCTCAATTTCTTTTGCAACTAATTCTGACTCTACAACCATGAATACTCCGACTCCAGTGCATGATTCCAGGGCTACATGTGATTTAACAATTAGTGGTAAGAATCTTGAGACTCTTGAGACTAATCCAATCCCTATGCATCCCAATGTTGGTCATGATATGAAGATACTTGCTAAGTTTTTGGGAAATAAGGATGAGGATGACTTCGAGAATGACTATCTGATGTCGCGTGACTCCGGCAAGTGTACCGGATTCGTCGCCAAGTAATAAAAAGATCGATCCCACAAGGACCGTGATCTTAAACCACAACTAATTATTAAATCGATAAAACTGGACTGTATAAAAAGGGATTTTGAAAAGGTTTTGATTTTTGAAATAAGAATCAAGTAACAATCAAATTTAATATCGCAATTAAACAAAACAGGGAAGCAATTCAAATTGGGGGTTTTCAAATTCAAAAGGGATTCCTAGGAATTGGGTTACCAACAAGATTGTTTATGTTACTAAATTGATTACCCCTTGTTAATTATTTAAATTGCTTTGAATGCTAATTTATCCTAAATAAGTTAATGCTCTCTCTCGGGTTACAAAAACCGTGCCCAATTAAACCAACCCCTACTCTTGTGGTAGTTGAATTTAGATCGAACCCTTTAAGTTTTGTGACAATTCGTTAATCCTCGAAGGACCGCTTCTAACTCTCGTGATTTAAGTCCTAAGTCTGATTCTATAGATCCGATACCTAAGTTCACCGCTAGGTTCCTCCTTAGAATATCTACGACACGCAAATAAGTGGCTACCGAATTTACGAGTAATTAAAAAATTGAAATCAGATCTAAAGCAAAATCGAAATTAACAAAGGTAAAACATCAATTCACAACATAAAAATAGATGGGCATAGCCCCAATCCCTAGAAATAAAGCTACTACTCAAGTATTGCCATGATGATGACAAGCTTGGTTAACAAAAACATGAAATAAAACCTAAAAGAGGAGAAGAAGAAGAAGAAGAAGAAGAGAATCCTAATTTTGCTTAAGTGTAGCAGCCCCAAAAGTCTCCTGGTGTCTCTGCCTAGTTGCCCTATTTATAGATTAGGGTAATTTGAATCCCAATCAAATACAAATTCAGATGAAATCAGTTTCTTCGGATCCAAATATTGTGCATCACGGCCGTGATGGCCATCACGGCCAGGCCGTGACGGATTCTGCCTTGGGCGCTGCTTCACTGATTGGTCTGTCACGACCATGATGCTCATCACGGCTAGGCCATGATCAGTTCTGCCTGTGAGGGTCTGGTTCAGCTGACATGTCACGGTCGTGATGGACATCACGGCCTGGCCGTGACCAGTTCTGACTTTTCCATTCTTTCTTTTAAGCTCTACTCGATCACGGCCATGATGGTCATCACGACTAGGTCGTGATGGGCTCTGTTTGGCTCAGTTTCTTCACTTTTCAAGCCCTATCTTCATGCAAGCTCCATCATGGCTAATCTCGAGCATTTTAATCATTAATTCCTGCACAACAATACCACAAAACCGCCTTACCCGTTCCAAGGTAAAAACTAACAAAAATCAAATTAAATATGCGTAAGCTATATGAAAATGCATGCAAAAATGATAAACAAATATGAGGTGAAATCACACTCATCACTATCACAGCAGAACAATTGAATAATGATTTTTTTATAGGCAAATACTAAATTGTATGTATTAACGTCTAGTGTTTTGTTGACGTTAAAAGCCACTTTTAACATACGTTAAAAGTGCTTCCTGCATTAGTGAATTTATAAGGACACCTAACATACCCGCGTTTCCCCCCCCCCCCCCCCCCCCAAAAAAAAAAGTAGATCTGGACGTATATTTCCAACCTGCAGCAGACCAGAGAATTTTCAACCAAACCAGCCTTATAACAGAACAGTTGCTTTAGCAGGATTGAACATATGTGGAAAGACTGCTACCCCGAATGCTGTAAGCATGTTAGCGGATTTATAGTCCACTCAGTAAAGGAAAAACCTCCATTCTTAACCAAAGCATTATGCCAAGTTCAGATCCTAATTTTGATAAGCTCAGTCACCTTATCGAAGTTCAATGATTCTTATTTGAATATCATTGCATTTCAGTGCAGCCAGAGTGACAAAATAATAATAAACCAGACCATCCTCCATTACTTATCAGCTACCCTTCCATTCATCAAGCCCACATGTTGTAGAAGTAACTCCCTTAAGTTTCCTGCCAATATCGTGTCAAGACCAATCCAGTTATATACAAACATCCAAACAACATACGAGAATCTACATGACTGAAAAATATGTGCAGCAGTTTCAACATTTCTTTTACATAATTTACACAATAGAGCTTCGTCAGATAGGATAATTCCTCTCTTATGCAAATTTGTTGCTGTTGGGATTCTATACATCATTTCCCTCCAACAGAAAGCACTCACCTTCAAGGGGATGCTCCTATCCCAAAGAAGCTTGTAGTGATTTTCTTCCGAAAATTCCTGCCTCAATGTGATCTGCTGATATGCTGACTTAACAACATAGGGAGCTTCAAGATTCCCCAACCAGCACCGAACATCTTCAGCCTCTAACACCAAATTCTGCTCACCCAATATCTCCATCAAAATCCTAAATAGCTCTTCCTCCCAAATGAACAGACTTCTTCTCCAATTAAAAGTCCAGCACCACACCTCATCTCTCCACTCTCCCATTTGTGCTATGGTGGCATTTTTTGATACTAAAATATTGTACAACCTATTGAAGGAGACCGACAAAGGAACCTGTGCAGCTCAAGCATCATTCCAAAAGGAAATACTAGACTCACTACCTATCTTTTTTGTGATTCCACTTGTCAACCATCCCTCCCTAGGTGAGTCTTCACCCTCCAACCTACCTAAATCTCGCCACCAGTAGGATGGCTGCCCCCACCCACCCCCCCACCCCAATTGTGAATGCTCTCCATATCTAAGCCTAAGCACTTGTGACCAAAGTGGCTCATTTTCCATGTGAAATCTCCATCTCCATTTTCCTAAGAGTGCAAAATTGAAGGCATTAATGTTCCTAATCCCAAGCCCGCCATCTTCTTTAGCCCTACATACCACCTCTCACTTTACCTAACAAATTTTCCTGCACTCCCTCCCCCTCCCCCTTCCCCTTGTTGAGAACCTTCTTAGGAGCCCTATAGAAAGATAGGTAATACACCGGAAGGCTTGGAGAGCACCGAGTTTAATAGAACCACACACCCGCCAAATGAGAGAAACCTATTTCACCAACCCAAAAACCTTTTCTGTAATGAACTTATCAAAGGATCCCATGTCGAGGACCTTCCCGGATTCACCCCAACCAAAATGCCAAGGAACTTGAATGGTAATTCATCAATCTTGCAATTTAGGATACTGGCTACATGCACCACCACCCAATTCCCCGGCAAACCTATGAGGTCACTCTTGGAGAAGTTAACCTTGAGGCCAGCTGCTAGTTCAAAATTTCTCAGTATACATTATTGCCCACGCGTTCTGAATGGTTATCTCCAACCAAAATCGTGTCATCCGCGTATTGAATGTGAGAAATCCCCAAGTGATTTTCTCCTTCAGACAAGATGAATATATGAATAGTTTAAATACATTTCTCTCCACAAAACTCCTAATTAGACCATTTAATCCTTCAGCCGCAATAAGGAACAAGAAGGAAGCCATCAAATCCCCTTGTCGAATACCCTTCGACATGCTAAACTCCTTTGTAGGGCTACCATTTACTAAGACAGAAACCGAAGCCGAATGTAAACAGGAGCTGATCCAGGATCTCCATTTTGTGTTGAACCCCAATCTGAAAAACATGTAATCGAAGTACTCCCACGATACCGAGTCGTAAGCTTTCTTAAAATCTACATTGAAAGTCATACACGGTTTCCCGTTCACAACCACAACACCATCAAGAATGTTCCTTCCTTTCAAGAAAGCTGTTTGGCTTTTTGAAATGATGAACTCATCACCTTGCCCAACTTCTCGGTAAGTAATTTTGCCAAGACCTTGTAAATGTAACCTACAAGTGATACTGGCCTGTAGTCATTTAAGCCAATCGGGTTATCCTTTTTAGGGACGAGGACCAAGAAAGAAGCATTGCATCCCCTTGCCAACTTTCCTGAACCATGAAAATCATTCACCATCCTGCAAAAATCAGAAATAATGGAATTAATTGGTTACCATATTGCATTGTTAATTCTGAAGTAATAAAACTTGGGATCTGGGTCCTTTTATTATATTATTATTATTATTTGACTTGGGAGCGGGGTCCTTATTTGCTCAGAAAAATCAATAGTAATGAATTAGGAAATAGACTCACCGGTACTCTTTTTTTCGGTAAGCAAAGATTGTATTAAAAAAGGTACTAGGGGTACCAAACCCATATACATTGTAACACAAAGGCTGCTAAAAAAATACAACCAAAGTGTTAATTCGTGTACCCAAAAAGTATTTACAAGTAATGCCTAGTAGTCCAGTTGTTAACATCAGAGAACTAAGAAGACTCAAGCTACTCTTGAACCCCTTCTCTTGGAACCAAAGTGGTTCTGGTTTAATTAATCTCTAGGTTTTGATGTTAACAAAATGATTAAATTTTCTTGGCAAAGTGTTAGTTGAGATCTAACAAGTGAGATCAGTTTATGCAGGAATATCCAAAATAATATAAGGTATACAATGCATGGACTCTTACAAAGAATTACCAGCCCAAAGGTTATTTAAACTGTTTATATTTTAATCGATAAGTAGACTGACTTTCTTTTGTAGACGAGGCTATAAATGAATACCTAAATAACTTGTTAGGTACAGCAAGTCCAAAGACTTGAAAATAAGTGCGTCCATTTTGCCACATCAGCAGACGAGTGCTATCCTTGAAACTCAAGTATACATCCATAGTGCCTAACTAAAATTCAGTAGAAGTCCATAAGTGTCACGTCATTGGACGGAGTTTATCTAAGGACTTAGCAAGTCCAAAGACTCGTGTGGATGAGCGCTTCTGCCACATCAGTGGACGAGTAGAATTAAACCTTGTGTAAACACGTTCTTAAACTAAGTGCCTGTAGACGGTTGTATATGTTCTATATCTTTACTATATTGAATATGATTTAATGCAATCTGGTCCACGATGCATTTATTTCAAATGATTGATATTTATTTCAAATGAATATTTGTTCTTCCCATTTCTTTTTATCCGATTTAATGTCTTGTTTCCTTTGAGAAAATTCATAGTACTATCAAGGAAATACAAAAAGCAAAAAGTACAATTGGAATTGCAAAACGATCTGTACGATGACATCTTTATTGTTGAACAAAAGCTGGGTTATACACAAAGGAGGAAATAAAGTTTTTAAGGTACAATTGCTCAGAACAGTGAGCCTCCATTTTGTGATTTTTTGATAACCAATGATGCTTTTCAACATTGCCAAAATCAAGCTATCAGTCTCAAAGGATATCATGCATTTAATGCTATCTCTATAACGGGACTATTCAAATAACCGTTGAAGATTTACAAGAGAGGTTGAAGACCACTATATATATAGAAGGTCTCAAGCATTGAAGAACAACTTTTGCCATTTGAACAATTACAAGATATTCAAAGCTCATATTCTCGTTGTAAAGCAAAAGTCTGTAATTCTCAAGGTTGAATATTTGTAAAAATATTCATTAGATCTTAAATCTTCATACTCTCACATATAGTGAGTTAGAAAGATCCTAGAAAAATCTCTGTGATAGAGTTAGAGCCTGAAGGGGCTTGACAAGAAAGCAGTACTTGTAGCTTGGAGAGGTGAAGAATACTTGTTGTAGAAACTATTTGGAAATAGTGGAGAAAATCCTTCAAGTAGAAGGGACTGGACGTAACTTTTGGTTGGAAAAGAGTGAACCAGGATAAAATACCTAAGTGGATTTTCTATCCTTTATCTTTTACAGTTTTATTTATTTTTACTAACTGTGGGATTTGATTTTGGTTTTGTTAGTCTTTTAAAAAGGATTTCTTGTGTGCTTGATCATTTTATCTTCTGCTTGTGAAAAAGTTTCTCAAAAAGGGTTTTTGCGAAAATAATTAACAAACACAATTCAACCCCCCTTCTTATGTTTGCCCGTGCCAACTTCAGTTGGTATAAGAGCTCAGCCTTGACAGGGTTGAGCATCTAACAAGTGCTTAGGCAGTACGATCCTACAATCATGGATGCAGAAGGATAAGCTATCAACAGACCCCCTCTCTTTGATGGAATTGATTATGATTATTGGAAAAAGAGGATGATTGCATTCTTGGATGCACAGAATGCTGACATCTGGGAATTAATAGAAAATGGCTACATTGAGCCAAGGAGTGAAGCTGGAGCTGCAGTGCCTAGAGCGGAATGGACTCAAGAGAAGAAAAGTCAACATCAACTAAACTTGAAAGCTAAGCACTATCTCATGTGTACTATCACCAGATCTGAGCATGACACGATTCATAGTTTCAACACAGCTAAAGAAATCTGGGATACTCTTGCACTAGTTCCTCACAAGTGAAGGAATCCAAGATAAGCATGCCGGTTCACCAGTATGAGCTATTCAAGATGGATGATCATGAAACTATAGACCAGATGTTTGGAAGATTCCAAACAATCACCAACAGTCTCAGGTCTCTTGGAAAGGTTTATGATAGCAGAGATCACACTACAAAAAAAAACCTATTTAGCGACCGAAGATTTCGGTCGCTAAACATGATAATTCGGTTGCTATACTGTATAGCGACCGAATTAGCGACCGAATTAAGGGGGTAGCAGAAACCCTGGTCGCTAAATGTTTAGCGACCGAAATTATATTTCGGTCGCAAATCTGCGACCGATATTTCGGTTGCAAAAGTATATATTTCGGTCGCCGTATAGTAGGTCGCATACCAGCTCGCCTAATTTGGTGACCGATATTCGGTCACTATTTCGGTCGCAAAATTTTGATTTTTTTTTCCTGTAACGATCCTGCCGACCAAATATAGTTTTTCAACTATTACCCCATTGATTTTTAATTTCTGATATAAACAAAATGCACCAATATTTTTTTTAAATAAATAGAAAACATAAATATGATGTACTAACGATCCAAAACACCACAGTCAATATGATCAAGAAAACATATACATTAATTAACGCAAGTTTAATAATGGTTTATAAAAAAAAGTTTAATAAGTATTAATTAACGATCAAAACATAAAAATACACCACAGTCAATAAGTACTAATCAAAATATCAAAACTCATCAATCTTCCAAAGGGATGAACATGTAGAAACGAGAACCCCCAAGGTCCTTAAACTTTGCCAATGCACCAGTGGACAACAAATACAACTCCCTGATACCATTTGTATCATTTGCAAAATATGGGCGATCCTCATGGATTACTATATTCCCATTGAACGATTTCCGCTTTTGTCTTCAATAGTCACAACACGCGGTATTTGTTGTCCCCAACGACGGTAGAATGATCGCGGGATTGAAATCAAATCCTGCAAATACACAAGAACAATTTAGTAAATGATTAGTTTATGCCTTAACCATCATTACGTGAATCCGATCGTTATTCTTAAGTTGATGAGATACATGCACTGGTCTATATGGATGGCTGTCTCAAAACATTTAGTCGGGTCCATTTTCCCGATAAAACGATAAGGAAAACAAGTCATATGTCTAAACTTCATCAAGTGATAATAAGAAAAGATGGAAAGATCCATGTAACATACTATCATGTTAAAATAGAACAAAGAAATGCAACTTCACATGCAACTTTACATATTAGCAAACATAGTAGTTTTCGGAAAGCGAGATGCTTTTACGTCGTTTTGAAGGATGGTCATAGAGAGGATT
Source organism: Sophora flavescens (assembly GCA_030762895.1). Lineage (NCBI taxonomy): Eukaryota > Viridiplantae > Streptophyta > Magnoliopsida > Fabales > Fabaceae > Sophora > Sophora flavescens. The sequence continues at coordinate 248,056,666 of CM061063.1, read as the reverse complement.
AGCATGGTTACTACCTTTGGATGCCAAATGGTGTTTCACAATCATTTAATCATAAGATTGAATAACTTAACTCATAAATCAATCTATCGCTTAACAACTAATGACATAAAACAAAACACATAAACCATTCACATGAGCATTCTATAATCTCTCAATCTATCGCTTAACAACTAATGACATAAAATAAGAATCATAAACAAAATAGTTCTACAGAAATAGTTATAAGGAAAACACTGAACCTATGTCCATACGGGTTTTCAGGACAGCAACTATAACATCTCCTTGTAAACAATATAACAAACACCGTCAAGCAAGATCCTTTAACATATCTATTCTCACATATTGGCATATCAACACCATCACAAAATCAAAACCAAATTACAATACACATGCAAACAACACATAATTGCAAATGCATGCATAAATATTAAATTATCAGCACACAATCAGCATCTTGCCTTTCGGGCGAGGATACCTTCCTATTGAGCTCAGCTCTCCACTAACAAACAACAAGATATATAGTAGTGATAATAAGAAAAGATGGAAAGATCCATGTAGCATACTATCATGTTAAAATAGAACAAAGAAATGCAACTTCACATGCAACTTTACATATTAGCAAACATAGTAGTTTTTAGGAAAGCAGATGCTTTTACGTCGTTTTGAAGGATGGTCATAGAGAGGACTTTTCCTACTGGAAGTGCCTAGATAACCTAGTAAGGATGGTCATCAACAACTATTTCTGTAAAGCTCCATTTCCTAATAAAACAAATGAGTAAAAAACCAGAGTTGTTTTCATAATATTGTGTACAAAGCTGCTTTCTAATGTGAATAATGTTTTAATGATGACGGCCCGTCATGCATGTGCCTGGCAAACTGTGCCTAGCCCTTCATTTTATCTAACCCTATACTTAATCCTTCATTATCTAAGAGACTCGCTTTTGTTGGCTTCAAGAAGAGACTTTCTAATTAAGCTCATGGACTTTAAATTAGTAAATGAATATTAACAACAACAAAGTCATGCCATTTACGAACTAATAACACTTTATCAATTCATTCCAATGCTTATAATGTAAATATATACAAATATGATTCCATAATCATTTCCAAACAAGTTATCAATAAATACATATCAAATTATTCTAATTACATTGATTCATTGTTATTGAACGATTTTTATTTTAAAGAGAATAAACTATTCTTCATAGCAATCCAAATGTATGAACATGCTCAGATATAAGTACCAGCCTTCAATAAATTTACATCAAATAAGGTACACTCAAATACAATGAAATAGACCATGGTCATTTCATGTGCTTTCTGAAATCATCAATCACCAAAAAGAAGTGATTCAAACTGAAGAACCATGGGTGAATAGCCTATCAATAGAATGGTTTAAATTACTTACATAAAGTTATAGACTTCAAGTAACAAATGTTAAATTAAATTAATAGATAAAGCTTGATAACCATATATACCCCTCATATTCGCAACCGTGCAACAATTAATCTTATGACTTCTCTCACAAAACGAAACAAAAAAATGAGATGGGTAATAAATAGGAAACAATTACCAATACTCAAGCAAAAAAATGTAATTGGCAAAGTAGCCACACTTACTCTCCTGTCAAAACTCTTTGCTCTCCCTGTAATTTTACCTACTCTTAAGCAACCCGTATCATATTCTTAATTTTCTAGTTCAAACAAATCTCACATATCTCATATCAAAACATATCTTCCACATATCTCAGTATTAAATATAAGATATGAATCTATTAACAAGATTAATTACAAATTAATGTCTGTAATATCAGTCTCAATCTCTTTTATCCACAATTTATTGCCATTATCTCTACATCTCTACAACACATCTCAATTAATGTCACCCCTTCATATACCTTTACCAATTCCCCCAAACAAGTATTTATAACCCATAAGAATTAAACTTGACAAGTAACCACTAACCACCATAATTTTTTTTTATAAACAAGCAAGTCGTGTACATTAGAAACAATGGTAAGGTCTTATTTTAAACAAATCTCACATCTCATATAATGACATCTATTATATGTATCTTAATATTCATTACCTGATATAAATATATGAATGAAAATTGAAAACCACAGTAATTTTTAAATAGGAATTTACATCAACATTAATCACAACTTACATTAGAAACAATGGTAAGGTGTTCTACTCAATCACAGTCACCTATATCACAACTCACATGAAATACACAAGTAGCTCTTCTCAGTAGTAAGCAATAAAGCAAGCAATGAAACAATGAAGCAAAATAAAAAATTATACATAGAGAGTCCATGCATGGTTACCTCAAGGCAGAGCAGGGAATGCACAAACTGAGGAGAGAAGAGGGTAGGAGGAGCTCTGCCCATGCGTGGTGATCGGAGAGCTGCGTATGGCGGCCTGAAACAGAGGGGGGGATTAAAAACAGAGCAGGAAGAGGGGAAAGGAAGAGAGGAGAGGAAGAGGGAAGAGATGGAGGAGGAGGAGGAGGAGGACGGAGGCTTACCGGAGACGGCGGTGGTGGCGGTGCCCACTGCACGGTGGTGGCGGCCTGAACTCGAGGGAGAAGATCGAAGATGGGTGATGGAGGAAGGAAGAGAAGGCAGAAATGAAGAAGAAGGGGAAGATTTCACGATTTTATGGATTTATAATTTAGCGACCGATTATTTCGGTCGCTAAATCGGTCGCCAATCACTTAAATAAAAAATGGTCGCTAAATTCGGTCGCGGGATGAGTTAATTTGAAATTTGAATTCATAAATTTAGCGACGGAGAACTCAATCGGTCGCTAACACGCGCGATTTTAATTTTTTTCCGCGCCGTTTAGCGACCGAATTAATATCGGTCGCAAATGTAAATAAAATTTAACCGTTGCATTTAATTCGGTCGCTATTTCGGTCGCTAAGAATACATAAAATTTCTGGCTTTCAACCGTTGCATTTAAGTCGGTCGCTATTTCGGTCGCTAAGAAGGGATAAAATTACTGACTTTTAAGTTCCTTCATATAGCGACGAAAATAACGACCAATAGCCCTGCTACGCTCTATTTCGGTCGCTATTTCGGTCGCAGTATTATCTCTAATCACTATTTCATGTAGATCCTACAATCGGTCGCTAGTTCGGTCGCAAAAAGCAACCGAAAAATTCGGTCACTATTTTCGGTCGCTAAACAACCTTTTTTTTGTAGTGTCATGTGAGAAAAATTTTGAGAAGTCTCTCAAAGCAGTGGAGACCTAAGGTAACTACTATCCAGGAAGCAAAGAATCTGAATACTCTTTCTCTGGAAGAGCTTCTGGGTTCAATAAAAGTTCATGAACTTGAACTTAATGAAGAGGAAAACTCCAGAAAAGGAAAGTTCATTGCCTTAAAGTCCAAGAAAGCTAGTTCCTCAAAGGTGCTTAAAGTTGCTGAGTCCTCAGATGAAGCTGGTTTATCAAATAATGAAGATGACTCAGATGAGGATGAACTATCTTTTATCTCCAGAAAAATCCAACACATGTGGAGAAAGAAAGGTGGGTTCAAAAGGAAGCAGTTCAACAAAAAATTCTCCAAAGAGAAGTCAGATTCCAAGGAGAAAGTCCACCCCTGTGCTTTGAATGTAAGAAACCAGGACAGTTCAAAGCTGACTGCCCAGAGCTGAAGGAGAAAAATAAATTCTTTAGAAAGAAGAAAGGCTTGATGTCTACATGGGAGGATCTTGACCTGTCTTCTTCAGATGAAGAAGATGAAGAAGGAGAAGAAGCAAACATTTGCTTCATAGCTGACACTGCATCAGAAAGTGAATTCATTGATACTGAGGTAATGGACTCTGATCCATCTACTCTTCAAACTGTTTTTGATGAATTGCTGCATGAATCATGCATACTATCTAAAGAGTATAAGAGTTTCTAAAAGAAGTTTATTAAACTATCTAAAGATTATGATAAGGTCTGCACAGTGAGTCAAAATCTTAAGGATGAAAATGAAACATTAAAATCAAACAATGTTAGCCTGACTGACAAGACTAAGTGTAAGTCTAATAGCTCTTGTGAAGTTGAACAACTAAAACAAGATGTTACATACTTGACAGACTCTCTATCAAAACTGGTTGGTAGCCCAGATAAATTAAACCTTATATTAAGATATTCTAGATCACCACATGACAAATATGGCATTGGTTATGATAAAGAGAAGCAAGATGCATCTCTGAATAAATCAAAAGTTCATACACAATATAAGGCTTTTAAAGTCCATCCACAGTATACTAAGTCAAAACCAATCCCTTCCAATACTTACTGCAAAGTATGTGGAAAAAATGGGCATGTGTCATCTAAATGCATACATAACAAGCATGCAAAGCATTCTCAACCTTTGATCACTAACAAGAAAGGACCCAAGTCAATTTGGGTACCTAAAGATAAGATAATCCCTGTTGCAGATCTGCTTAATAACAGGAAAGAAACAGAAGTCCTGGTACTTGGACAGTGGGTGCTCACGACACATGACAGGAGAAAGGTATATGTTCCAAGACCTTGGACCCAAAGATGGTGGCTGGGTTACTTTTGGAGGAAACCAAAAAGGAAAGATCATTGGTATAAGTAAAATTGGTAAACATCCTTTTGCCTCCATTGATAATGTTCTGTTAGTAAATGGTCTTAAGCACAATCTGCTTAACATTAGTCAATTATGTGATAGTGGGTTTGCTGTTTCATTTAATAAGAATATGTGTTCTGTCAATAAAGCTGATGGATCACTCTTATTTACTTACCAGAGGCAAAACAATCTGTATAAGATTGACTTAGAGGACCTCTCAAATCAAAGTGTCTCGTGTCTAGTGTCCATTGAGGATGAACGATGGATTTGGCACAAAAGGTTGGGTCATGCAAGTTTGAGATTAATCTCAAAACTGAAAAAGCATAACCTTGCAAGATGTCTACCAAAACTTAGTTTCAAATCTGATGGTCTTTGTGATGCATGTCAGAAGGAAAAACAAGTCAAAGGTTCCTTTGAATCTAAGAATGTTGTTAGTACCAACAGACCACTAGAATTGCTACACCTTGATCTCTTTGGTCCAACAAGGACTGCCTCTGTCAATGGTAAGAAATATGGTCTTGTCATAGTAGACGGCTACACTAGATGGACATGGGTTATGTTCCTTGCTACAAGGATGAGTCATTCAAGGTTTTTTATGTATTCTGTAAATGTGTACAGAATGAAAAAGACATGTGTATAGCTTCAATTAGAAGTGATCATGGGGGAGAATTTGTCAATGAGCTATTCCATGAGTTTTGTGACGAAGGTGATATTCAACACAACTTCTCAATACCAAGAACACCACAGCAAAATGGTGTGGTAGAGAGAAAGAACAGATCTCTTCAAGAGATGGCTAGGACTATGCTCAATGACAATTCTGTCCCTAAGCAATTCTGGGCTGAAGCTGTGAACACTGCTTGCTACATTCAGAACAGAATATACATTAGACCTATTATGAATAAGGCTCTTTATGAATTGTGGAAAGGTAGAAAACCCAACATTTTATACTTTCACCCTTTCGGATGTAAATGTTACATTTTGAACACAAAAGATCAACTTGGTAAATTTGATGCTAAGATAGATAATGGAATTCTACTAGGATTTTCTGAAACTTCAAAAGGTTCTAGAGTTTATAATTCTAGAACTCTAGTTGTAGAAGAATATATTCATGTAAAATTTGATGACAAACAACCTGATAAGAGACTATCAGAGCTAGATGAAGCTTTTGCAGATCTTGATCTAAATATCTCAGGAGAGAAACTAGAAATCAAGTCTGATATCCAAGTAGACGACACTTCTCAACAACAACCAGAAACGTCTACCTCTCAACAGGAAAATGCTCGGAAATATTAGTATTTCAGAAACTACCATCCTCAAGATCAAATCATTGGTGCCCAATGACAAGCTAAGAACTAGGTCAACCTTCAGAGAACAAAGTGATTCTGCTCCTGTCTATGAATGTGAACCAAAAACAGTGGACGAAGCTCTACTGGACGAAGGATGGATTCTAGCTATGCAAGAAGAGCTTAATCAGTTTGAGAGAAGTCAAGTCTGGACTCTTGTACCCCTACTTGAAGACAAGTCAGTCATTGGAACAAAGTGGGTCTACAGAAACAAGCTTGATGAAGATGGTAAGGTTGTGAGAAACAAGGCAAGACTTGTTGCTCAAGGCTACTTGCAAGAAGAAGGTATAGACTACACTGAAACTTTTGCACCGATTGCTAGACTAGAATCCATAAGAATTTTAATATCGTTTGCTGCACATCATAGCTTTATGGTTTTTCAAATGGATGTTAAAAGTGCCTTCTTAAATGGCTTTATTAATGAAGAAGTATATGTCATGCAACTTCCTGGCTTTGAAAATACAAATCACCCTGAACATGTTTATAAGCTTAAGAAAGCACTGTATGGACTTAAGCAAGCTCATAGAGCTTGGTATAATAGGTTAAGTTCGTTTCTAATGGAAAGTGGTTTTAACGGAGGAAAAGTAGACACAACTCTATTTAGAAAATCTATTAAGTCATATTTCATTATAGTACATATTTATGTTGATGATATCATTTTTACTAATGAATCTCTGCACAAGGAATTCTCTAAGTTAATGCTGAAAGAATTTGAAATGAGCATGATGGGAGAACTCAAATTCTTCTTGGACTTCAAGTTAAACGGTCTATAGACGAGGTGTTCATCCATTAGACTAAGTATACAAAGGAACTTCTAAAGAGGTTTAAGATGGATGATTGCAAACCAATGAATACTCCCATGCATCCCACTTCAATACTGAACAAAGGTAGACCAAAAGGTATATAGAGGTATGATAGGATCTCTTTTATATCTGACTGCGTCTAGACCTGATATAAGTTCAGTGTTTGCTTATGTGCTCGTTTTTAATCTGATCCTAGAGAATCTCGTCTCTCTGTAGTTAAGAGAATATTTAGATATTTAAAAGGTATTATTAATATGGGCTTGTGCTTTAAGAAAAATGATGATTACAGATTAGTTGGTTTTTGTGATGCTGACTATGCTGGAGATAGAATTGAAAGAAAAAGCACCAGTCTAGGATGTCACTTCATTGGAGCTATGATAGTGTGATTTCACATCATAATTCCTGTACATTTTTGCATGCATTTCTCATATAGTTTAGGCATATTTGATTTGATTTTATTAGTTTTTACCTTGGATCGGGTGAGGCGGTTTCTTGGTGTTTTTTTGCAGGAATTCAAGGAAAAATGCTCAAGATTAGCCATGATGGAGCTTGGATGAAGACAGAACTTAAAAAGTGAAGAAAATGAGCCAGGCAGAGCCCATCACGGCCAAGCCGTGATGACCCTCACGGTCGTGATCGAGCAATAATTGAGAGAAAAGAAGGCAAAAGTCAGAAGCTGTCACGGCCTAGCCGTGATACCCATCACGGTCGTGACATGTTAATGGAACCAGACCCCCTCTTGGAAGAATCTGTCACGGCCAAGCCGTGACGGCCATCACGGCCGTGACAGATCATTTGGTGAAGGCAGAAGCTATCACGGCCTGCCCGTGATCAGCATCACGGCCGTGATGCTCCAATATTTGAAAGCGCGCCAAGGCAGAAAGCGTCACGGCTATGCCGTGATGGCCATCACAACCGTGACGCGAATCCTGATCTATAAAGGAGCACGAGCAGAACAGAAGAGAGACAGTTTTTGAACCCTAAAATTCTCTCTCTGAACAAAAGGCAGTGGCACAAGGATTCCATGGAGTTTCTCTTCCTTCTCACCTCTATTTCTTTTGTAATGACTATGATCATGAGTAGCTAAACCTCCACTGTTGGGGTTAGGTGTAGCTATCTCTGAATTCTCATGTATCCGACTTGATCTTGTAATACGGTTTTTGCTTCTTTATTGAGTGATTGATTTCTATGCTTAATGCTTGTTGTGGCTAGCACCCCCATGACTTGATTAGTGTTTTGATATGCAATTGAGAAATTCGTATTAGAACCGGAATTGAAATTAATCACCTAGTAAACCTTGTATCTAGGAATGGAACTAGGTTTATTAGCAATCGCGTAATCCCTAATCTTAATGCAATTTCATTAATCTAGGCCACCTAAGGAATTAGGGTTTATTAGTGGATTTAGGCTCTTGTCATCCGAGGAATCGGGGCTTGAGTAATTTAGTGGATTGATTGTCATACTTGAAGTAGAAACTGTTTATTAGTCATGTCATTGCATGGGGATGAAGTTTAGTGAACCTAATCCCAGCGTTGTTCTTATATTTGAAGAATCCTTTTTAGTGCCTTCCAAGTGTTCGACAGAAATTCCCAAAGAACTTTTCTCTTTATTTTGTTATTTTAGGTTTAGATCTTATTTGGGATTGGTATTTATTATCGAGCTCCCTTCAATCCAAATATCCTCTTAGATAGTAATTGATTCGGTACGTGTTAGTACTTGTCACAGTCCTCTTGGGAACGATAAACGGTCTCACCACCGTATTACTTGCACGACTAGGTATACTTGCCTAGATTCGTTAACAAGTTTTTGGCGCCGTTGCCGGGGATTGTGTTTCAATATTAGCATACCCATTTCGGTTACTAATTTAAGCAAAAGCAAAAAAAAAAAAATCTGTGGTGATCTGTTTGCTGTCATTTTTCTGTGTTTTGGTTTGCTGTCATATTTTTCTGGTATATTTGCTGTTTGCGTGCTGACTTTTACTGCTAACACTCTTGTTTGCTAGACTGTTTGTGTATGCGAGGTACTATCCCAGCTGACCAACTCCTCCATGATCCTGAGATTGAAAGAACAGCTAGGAAGAATCGAAGGCAAGCAAGAGAGCAGAAACTGTTAGAACAGCAAGAAGAAGAACAAGAGACTTCCACCTCTCAAGTTCATCAAGAAAAACTCAGAATGGCAGACAATGGTGAAGGTGCTCCACCACGGAGGACACTTGGTAACTACGTTAATACAAATGTCAATCGGCATGTCACTAGCATAGTGAGGCCCCCAATTAACTGCAACAATTTTGAAATCAAGCCAGCTCTTTTGAATTTGGTTGCACAAAATCAGTTTGCCGGGTTGGAAAAGGAAGATCCTAATAGTCATATCTCCAACTTCATTGAGATATGTGATACGATGAAGTACAATGGTGCCTCTGAGGATGCAATCCGCCTAAGGGCGTTTCCCTTCTCTTTAAGAGATAGGGCCAAGGCTTGGCTCCAATCTCAACTAAGGGGGAGCATCACTACATGGAATGACTTAGAGGCAAAATTTCTGGCAAGGTTCTTCCCCACCTCAAGATTTGTCAAGACAAGGAATGACATCATAAGCTTCACTCAACAAGAAGGTAAGACTCTTCATGACGCCTGGGAAAGGTTCAAGGAATTGCTCCGAAGATGTCCAAACCATGGGTTTGATGATCATACCCAAATGCAAACATTCTGTAATGGATTGAGGCCGTCAACCACGTATATGTTGGATGCCTCAGCTGGAGGTTCCATGAATACAAAGACAACAGAGGAAGCACTGATTTTGATAGAAGCTATGGCATCTAATGACTATCTGATGCATCATGATCAGGGTCCCACATCAAGAAGAGGAGTGTTGGAGTTAGATTCCCAAACTGTGCTTTTGGCTCAGAATAAACTCATGACACAACAACTGGAGTCCATTACCAAGAAACTCGCTCAACTCCCACAGCAACTCCAAACTGTTCAAGGGACAGCCATGCCACCTCAACAGGTAATGCGATGTGATTTTTGTGGAGGTGATCATGATAATGGAAACTGTGAGGCGCCCCCTAGTTCCCATGAGGAAGCCAATTATATGGGGAACTATGGGCGGCAAGGCAACAACCAATACTCCAACAATTACAACCAAGGGTGGAGGAATCAACCGAGTTTTGGTTGGAAACAAGATGCCGGACAAGCAAGCAAGCCTCAATCCACACCACCGCCTCAAGACCGGATTTCTATCTTGGAGAACACCCTCAATCAATTCATGCAAGTGTCCATGACAAACCAGAAAAACACAGATGCTTCTATAAAAAACTTGGAGGTTCAAGTTGGACAAATTGCTAAGCACCTAGCGGAGCAATCTAGCAGCAGTTTTTCAGGTAATACTCAAACCAATCCTAAAGAGCATTGCAATGCTGTTGTGTTGAGGAGTGGTAAAAGTCTTGAGAATGTGAGCGGTGAGACTTTGTTGAAAAATGAGAGAGTTGCTGAAAAAACAGAGGTGACTGCTGAAAAAACTAATTTGAATAAGGAAAAAGGCAAAGAGGTTGTAATAGAGGAAGAAGACAAGAGGGAGAAGCTAGTGGATGAGAATTCGATTTTGAGGAGAACTAAAAGTCAGATTTTGAAAGATGGAGACAAGCCTCAAGTGATCCCCTCTTATTTGAAGTTTCCCTATCCTCATTTGAGCAAGAAAAAGGAGAAGGAAGAACAGTTTGCCAAGTTCCTTGACATCTTCAAGCGGTTACAGATCAACATACCCTTTGCTGAAGCACTAGATCAGATGCCAACCTATGCAAAGTTCATGAAGGAGTTGCTCACAAAGAAAAGAAAATTCAAAGAAGGTGAGACTATTGCCTTGACAGAGGAGTGTAGTGCGATACTTCAGAGGAAGCTACCTCCAACGCTTAAAGATCCTGGTAGTTTTACAATTCCCTGCACTATTGGGAGTGTTGCTATTGGGAAGGCCTTATGTGACTTGGGAGTGAGTATCAACTTGATGCCACTTTCAATTTTGAACAAGCTTGGAGGTGGTGAGGTGAAACCAACAAGGATGGCATTGCAACTAGCTGATAGATCAATCAAGCGTCTTCATGGTATTTTGGAAGATGTTCTGGTAAAGGTGGATAAGTTTATCTTCCCAGCGGACTTTGTGATATTAGACATGGAGGAGGATGCAGAAGTTCCGCTCATATTGGGGAGACCTTTTCTAGCGACTGGTCGTGCATTGATAGATGTACAAAAAGGCCAACTGCGATTCAGAGTGCAAGATGAAGAAGTCACTTTCAATGTGTTTGAGGCTATGCATTGCCCGAGTGATGAAGAGGATTGTTTCCGCATGGACATTTTGGATATAGTGGCTAAAGAAGTCGTTGCACATCAGCACCATTCCTCTACTCCTGAGAAGAAGGAAAAGCTCAACATGAAAGCAACTCTGAAGCTCTGCAAGACAAATGATGCATCAATTGGTGATGAAGTTGGATCTTCTCATCATGTGAAAACAGAACTTCCGCCGGGAGGGAGTAAGAAAAAGGCCATGAGGCTCAAAGTGAAAAGGCCAAGGCGGAAGTGCAATTATTGGCGTTATAAGCAAAACCAGCTCTTTGAAGGAGTTCCACTGAAGAGAAGTGTTCTTGCACTTCTACGCCCAGTCGACCCCGGTTAATTGAAAGAAGCCCGTCAAGCTAGTGACGTTAAAGAAGCGCTTATTGGGAGGCAACCCAAGTTCTCTTTTCATTTTTCCTTTTGTTTTTGATTTTGCCCTCTTGAATAATTTGAGAAGATCAAGAGGAAGATATCATAGATTAATAGGTTTGTTAAGTGTTTTCAGGGAAAGGAGGAAGGAGAAGCAAAAAGGGCAGAGACAACAAAGCCAGCAACCACCACGCCCAGGCCGTGACACTGGTCACGGCTGTGATGAGCCAGAATTGAAGATCAGAAAGGATCACGACCCAGCCGTGATCCCCATCACGGGCGTGATGGAAGAACCCTGAATGCATCACGGCCTGCCCGTGATAAGCATCACGGTCGTGACCCAATTTTCATGCAATTCTTCCTGACTAGCATGTGAACCAGCACCCGCCGCCGCCTCGGTAAGTCGATCTAATTTTTCTTTCCTCTCTCCAACTTGATTATTTACATTGGGGACAATGTAAGTTCTTAACCTTGGGGTGAGGGTATTTTTGCATTGTTCATGTTGCATTCATATAGTTTTGCATGATAGCTTTGCATGTTCACATGATTAGATTGCCCCTTGCCTAAATTTTGCATCCAATTGTGAGAACTAAGTGCCAAATAAATTGTGATAGTGAATTGTTGAACCCAATTTTTTTTTATTCTTGTGATAAGGCTGTAAATGAAAATGCTTGAGATGATCTGTGATAGTTGATAATTAGCATATGGTGCCGTAGATTTATGTTTCTCACTGATTTTTGAACTACTAAATTGAGATTTTGAGCCAAAAAGGGGTACTCACTAAATCTACCCCATTCTTTGTGTTAGAGTGTTATTCCTCTTGGATTGCATTTCTCAAGAATTTGACTTGAAACCGTTTTGAAGCTTAAAAAATTTTGAAAACATTTTTGAAAATGATTGAGGCACCAGGTAATTTTTCGGCCTTCCGAGCTTTGAATGACTAAATGCTACCACTTAGTTGCCCAATTTTGAGCCTGGAAGAAAAAAAATACTTTTCTTGGTACCCTGAAATATTTTGATAAATATGATTGATAGGATACCTTCTAAAGTATTACAAAAAGGGTAAAAAGTTAGTTGCAAAAAAATTTTGGGATGAAAGAATCAGAAAAATATTTCTGTTGAGTTGAAAAATCTCCCCTTCTCCAAGTAAAAGAAAAACAGAAGAAAAAGAAAAACCTATGGAGAAGGGGATGACAAAAGAAAGTGAGAAATGAAATAAAAACAAAGAAAGAGAGATGGAAAAAGGAATCAAAACCCAAAAAGGTATTTTAGAAGGTCATGCTTTGCAATGCTTGATTGTGTTTAGCCCTTTTGAAATGTCCTTTTCTTGATTGCCCCACCTAACGATAAATCCCATGGCCCCGTTACAACCAAAGCCAAAGACCTCTTGATTCTTAATTGTTTTCATTAATAAAGTAGAGATTTGGTTGATAGTATAGCCTATGGTAGGATTCATTCCTTGAGGAAAATGGAGCGAATTGTCTTATATCCCTAACACTTGAGTGAGGTGAGAAAGAGAGCCAAGCAAATGAACAAGCTTGGGGTGATCTTCAGGTGAGAAATAGTGCCCTAATCGGTGAGAATATGAGTCTAAGAAACCTAAACCTCTAATTGGACTTGAACTGATTGTCTCTTGCTGAATTATTTGAGATGCCTGTTACTTGGATTACTTGCTACTTGGGTTCTTGGTTCACTATCCATGCGCTGATTATTTATTTCTTCTGGCCTTAGTGATTGCTTGAGGACAAGCAATTGAATAAGCTTGGGGTGATTTGATAGTGTGATTTCACATCATAATTCTTGTACATTTTTGCATGCATTTCTCATATAGTTTAGGCATATTTGATTTGATTTTATTAGTTTTTACCTTGGATCGGGTGAGGCGGTTTCTTGGTGTTGTTTTGCAGGAATTCAAGGAAAAATGCTCAAGATTAGCCATGATGGAGCTTGGATGAAGACAGAGCTTAAAAAGTGAAGAAAATGACCCAAGCAGAGCCCATCACGGCCAAGCCGTGATGACCCTCACGGCCTTGATCGAGCAATAATTGAGAGAAAAGAAGGCAAAAGTCAGAAGCTGTCATGGTCTAGCCGTGATACCCATCACGGCCATGACATGTTAATGGAGCCAGACCCCCTCTTGGCAGAATCTGTCACGGTCAAGCCGTGACGGCCATCACGACCGTGACAGATCATTTGGTGAAGGCAGAAGCTATCACGGCCTGCCCGTGATTAGCATCACGGCCGTGATGCTCCAATATTTGAAAGCGCGCCAAGGCAGAAAGCATCACGGGTAGGCCGTGATGGCCATCATGACCTTGACGCGAATCCTGATCTATAAAGGAGCATGAGCAGAACAGAAGAGAGACAGTTTTTGAACCCTAAAATTCTCTCTCTGAACAAAAGGCAGTGGTACAAGGATTCCATGGAGTTTCTCTTCCTTCTCACCTCTATTTCTTTTGTAATGGCTATGATCATGAGTAGCTAAACCTCCATTGTTGGGGTTAGGTGTAGCTATCTCTGAATTCTCATGTATCCGACTTGATCTTGTAATACAGATTTTGCTTCTTTATTGAGTGATTGATTTCTATGCTTAATGCTTGTTGTGGCTAGCACCCCCATAACTTGATTAGTGTTTTGATATGTAATTGGAAAATTCGTATTAGAACCGGAATTGAAATTAATCACCTAGTAAACCTTGTATCTAGGAATGGAACTAGGTTTATTAGCAATCGTGTAATCCCTAATCTTGATGCAATTTCATTAATCTAGGCCACCTAAGGAATTAGGGTCTATTAGTGGATTTAGGCTCTTGTCATCCGAGGAATCGGGGCTTGAGTAATTTAGTGGATTGATTGTCATACTTGAAGTAGAAACTGTTTATTAGTCATGTCATTGCATGGGGATGAAGTTTAGTGAACCTAATCCCAGCGTTGTTCTTATATTTGAAGAATCCTTTTTAGTGCCTTTCAAGTGTTCGACAGAAATTCCCAAAGAACTTTTCTCTTTATTTTGTTATTTTAGGTTTAGATCTTATTTGGGCTTGGTATTTATTATTGAGCTCCCTTCAATCCAAATATCCGCTTAGATAGTAATTGATTCGGTACGTGTTAGTACTTGTCACAGTCCTTGTGGGAACGATAAATGGTCTCACCACCGTATTACTTGCACGACTAGGTATACTTGCCTAGATTCGTCAACAAGCTAACCTAGTATCATGGTCAAGCAAAAGGCAAAGTACCATTGCTCTATCAACTGCTGAAGCAGAATATATATCAGCTGCAAGCTGCTGCTCACAACTTCTATAGATCGAACATCAATTGGAGGACTACAATGTATTTGTAAGTAGTATTCCATTTATGTGTGATAATACAGCTACAATCAATTTATCTAAGAATCCAATATTGCATTCTTGAGCTAAGCATATAGAAATCAAACATCATTTTATTAGGGATTATGTGCAAAAAGGTGTGTTTGATGTTCAATTTGTAGATACTGACCACCGATGGGCAATTATCTTCATTAAACCTCTTGATGAGGACATATTTATCTTTATAAGAAAGCATTTGAATATGTTGTATGTGGATTGAGCTAGTATATTTATTGTTAATTTGGTCGTCCATTGCATATTTTCTCTGCACGTCCACTAGTCATGACGTCCAGAGTAAGTAAAATCTAAGCGTCCACTACCTATGTCTTTACGCGTCCACTCTTAGTCTTGTGTGGACTCGTCTATGCACACACTTATTGCTTATATTATTTTGTCCTTGAACATATTTACTTAAAACGCTTCTCTTTCCTTGCTGAGTCAGCTACTTTCATCAATCCCATCGTAACTTTTTACGGTCCCAAGTTACCAATGTCGTTTTACACTTAATAACATGTCTTGTCATTATTATTTTTTTTGGAAACTGTTGGTTTTCAGAAATCTTTAAAAGTAACCTCTTTCCCTCTGAAAATATTTTCGCGTCTCTTCATCCCTCTCAACTTCTCTCTCTGAATCTTTCGAACTCTCGGTCTCCCTTGTTCTTTCAAAACTCATCTTACTCAACAATGGCTTCAACCTCTGCTCCTTGCTTTGCTTTTGCAACCGATCTTGTGTCCATATCTGTGTAATATCACTTCAATTTTGGAATTCTACAAGAATACAATTTGGATGTGAGTAAGTTCATTAACGCTGCTGGATGGGATGGAATCTTTCTGGAAAAGGTCTCAGTGTATCCCGATTTGATAAGGGATTTCTGAAGAAGACCAAAGATCTCTGAAACAGAAGTTGTTGGGTTTGTGCTGGGAAGGAAAGTGATAGTATCAGAGAAAACCATCTCTGATGCGATTGCTTGTGCTCAAGAAGGATTAGTCTTTCCGGAGAACTGGGAAGAAGAACTAGGTGGTCCAGAAACAATTGCTGTTACCCTTATGAGGTAAGACAACGTGAGTACTCATTCTTGGAAATCCTCTGAGATGAAAGATCACATCAGGATTCTTCACCAGATTCTGGACAAGGTGGTGCTGCATAAGATTGGCTCTAAGGACAACTTATCAGCTCTTCACAAGTTCTGCCTTTGCTATCTGGTTTTTGAAACACGGATTAACCTACCCTGGATCCTATTTCATCGCTTCAAGGATGCCATTACCAACAGAGAATATGCTTCTCACATTACCTTCACTCATCTTCTGTAAAAAATTCTCAAGCGGCAAGGCGTTTACGATATTCTAAGTGCAAAGCCTAAGGATGAACAAGAAAGACTCATTCGTGAGAAAGGATTGCAAGCTGTTGATTTTGGCAGAGTTAATCTCAGTGGCTTGCAACTCAGCACGTATAAGCAAGTGGAGTTGACCATGCTTGAGTAGAAAATGAAGATTAAGGAAGAATCACTTGAAGCCAACGAAGCTGCAACCCTTGGTTTAAAGAAAGGAACCAAGAGGAAAACTGTGGCTGTGAGGCAACCCATTCCTAAGAGGACTGCTAGAGGATCTGTCCCCTCTGTATCTTCTGGTGCTACTCTTCCACCTCCACCAAAAAGGACAAGGAAAGTCATCATGTCTGAAGAAGAGGATGATGATGAACTACATGTTGCTGCCATTCTAGAAAAACAAGTTGCTGCTGTTGCTGGTCCAATTGCCAAGAAGAAGAGGCAACCAACAAAGAGGGCTAGAACAACTTTAGCTTATGAGGTAGTAATCTCTGCTGATGATCCTGTTAGGTTAGCAGTAGATGAATTAGTGTCTAATTTAGGAACTCATGCTGATAATGTCTCTGCTCCACATGATGTGAATAATGTTTATGTTCCTACCCTGCCACAATCACCACCCTCACGACTACCACATATAGACAATAGCATTAATATTGGAGCCCCCTTTCCAAAACCCTTGAAAACTTTGTTTCCACCCATAATTCCCTCTTCCACTCTCTATAATGGCAAATTTGAAAATTAGGCCAAAGTACAGATGGTCACTGAGGCTAACTATGCAGGAGCTTTCTGGCAATCCCACTTGATTCACTGCACCAGAGAAGCCTCCACTTCTGGCCTGACTGCTGTGGGGTCTACCAATAACCAGCCGTGATGTAGAAATTCCTAATCCAATTCACTAGGCAAAGGATATCCCCGAGTCAATTCTACAATATGCTTTTGCCACAGCTTCAACCTCATCCTCTGAGCATACAATCGAAGAATTAATAGTAGAAGGCCCTGAGATGAATGTTGAAATCCTTTCAAAACCGTAATTCTAAACCTTCAACTCCCTTAGCTGATGTCGTTGCTACTGTTGAGCGAACTCTGACAGAGCAATCTGATGATTTCTGTGCTTCTAAGCAAGGTGCTGAGTCTGCTAAGACATCTTCTCAACCATTAGCTCTTGCTATGGTTCATCCACCAGCCTAAGCTCAAGACACTATCTCAGACTCTTCTGAGAGCTCAAGACAATTATCCTTGCCACCGAATCTTGAGGACATCATTGGAAGAATTGTTGATGATAAGGTTGGTAAGATAGTTGAAGAAAAGACAGAGCAGATGGCACAACAGATTGAAGAAAGGGTACAAAAGCAAGTTCAAGATACCTTGGCCCCTACAAATGCTATGGTGACTCAAATGCTGGCCTTATTAATGGATTTTCAGAAAAGCCAAAATCCAAACCAACCCCCTTCACCACCTCCTTCTTCATAAAATCTCTTCTTTCTTATTTTGTTTTGCTGACTATGATGGTCCATTACTTTTACCTTTTTGTCTGATGACAAAAAAGGGGGAGAAAGGAAAGAGATTAAATTTTATATACAGAGTTTTTTTTTTTGAAAAGGAACATATTTTTGTCTGCTTTAGTTTAATCTATTCATCTTTTTGATACATTGCCTTGACTTCTTATGCCTAAATTTTGTCTAAAGTAAATTATGCTCTGATACTGGTTTGATCTGGTTATTCACATATGTTTGATAGGCTCCTATCTTGTTCTGGTAACTATATCATCTTGCAAACAAGACTTAGTTTTATATGTATTAACTACTTTGATCTGATGAATGTTATGTCTTAGGGGGAGCCTTGCAAACTCTCTTAGACTTTGCTATTTAAATTTAATCAGTTTTTGTCATCATGAAAAAGGGGAAGATTGTTGGAACCAAAGTGGTTCTGGTTTATTTAATCTCTAGGTTTTGATGTTAACAAAATGATTAAATTTGCTTGGTAAAATATTAGTTGAGATCTAACAAGTGAGTTCAGTTTATGCAGGAATATCCAAAATAATATAAGATATACAATGCTTGGACTCTTGCAAAGAATTACCAGTCCAAAGGTTATTTAAACTGCTTATATTTTAATCGATAAGTAGACTGGCTTTCTTTAGTAGACGAGGCTATAAATGAATACCTAAATAACTTGTTAGGTACAGCAAGTCCAAAGACTTGAAAATAAGCACGTCCATTTTGCCACGTTAACAGACGAGTGCTATCTTTGAAACTCAAGTATACATCCATAGCGCCTAACTAAAATTCAGTAGAAGTCCATAAGTGCCACGTTATTGGACGGAGTTTATCTAAGGACTTAGCAAGTCCAAGGACTTGTGTGGATGAGCGCTTCTGCCACATCAGTGGACGAGCAGAATTAAACCTTGTGTAAACACGTTCTTAAACTAAGTACATGTAGACGGTTCTATATGTTCTATATCTTTACTATCTTGAATATGATTTAATGCAATCTGGTCCACGATGAATTTATTTCAAATTATTGATATTTATTTCAAATGAATATTTGTTCGTCCCATTTGTTTTTATCCGATTTAATGTCTTGTTTCCTTTGAGAAAATTCATAATACTATCAAGGAAATACAAAAAGTAAAAAGTACAATTGGAATTGCAAAATGATCTGTACGATGACATCTTTATTACTGAACAAAAGCTGGGTTATACACAAAGGAGGAAAGAAAGTGTTTAAGGTACAATTGCTCAGAACAATGAGCCTCCATTTTGTGATTTTTTGATAACCAAGAATGCTTTTCAACACGGCCAAAATCAAGCTATCAGTCTCAACGGATATCATGCATTTAATGTTATCTCTATAACGGGACTATTCAAATAACCGTTGAAGATTTACAAGAGAAGCTGAAGACCACTATATATATAGAATGTCTCAAGCACTGAAGAACAACCTTTGCCATTTGAACAATTATAAGATATTCAAAGCTCATATTCTCGTTGTAAAGCAAAAGTCTGTAATTCTCAAGGTTGAATATTTGTAAAAATATTCAGTAGATCTTAAATCTTCATACCCTCACACATAGTGAGTTAGAAAGATCTTAGAGGAAATGATTGTATAGCAATGAACAAAAAAAATGGTCCAAAGAGAATCTCGATAGTATTTTCATGAACAATCATTTGCGAAATTGAATCTTTTGGATAATGAAAATATCATAAAGCGCGTGAACAAAGATCCGTAATACGAAAACCAAAATTTAGCTCATAATGACATTAACATATACACACTTTTTTTTAATAAGCAAATTATATTAATATGAGTACGAGGAGCACCCAAAACTATATACGTGTAGATATTAACGTGTGACTGACCCCTATTCATTTTTTTAAGACAATGCCGCCCCATTGAATCGAACACAGAAACTGCCATGCAATTTGCTGTTGACTAAAGACTCAAGACTGTAATTTCTTGAATTCTTTGATTCTTCTTGAGTACATCTGCAAAGTTTCTCTTTAGCTTTCTGCGTTACGTCCATTGGGCGTCATATGGAATACAAGAGCTACAATCCAATTGGAATCTTTTTAAGACTTTCCTCACTGGAAACGAAAAATAGAACAAAATAGCCATTGAATCAGCATGGTCGGACCAAGGGTGAAGTTACTAAAGCCCTAATTTTAGGCTCATCAAGAAAAAAAATTATTTACTCTTAGTTCTTGTAAAACAAAAAGGTCACTAATACTAACAAAAAGGCTCAACATAAAACACAACATAATTCAAGTAGTCTCTCTTATTTAAAATATTAAAAATACCTCACTTAAAATCTGCTTTAGGCCTCAGTTATTCTTGTGCCGGCCTTGTGAATCAGTCAGCAATAGGTGAGAGGATGCTAAAAATAAAGTATCAACAACTTCAACTTGATCTTATTATAATGTTTTACCATGTATCACATTTCACATATATCTATTGAAATTCAGGGTTTCATTTTGCACAATAAGTAACAAACACTTTTTTTTTCAAAAAAAAAAGAAAAAAAAAAGCTGTATTTAGTTCAATAACTATCAAGCAACTCTGAGTTCAGATTACTTGTGTCATGAAAATAGAACTTGGATTCTTCTTGGATCTCATATCTTAGAATTTGGATTTAGACTCAAGTCAACCCCAAAAGTTAGCTCATGAGATGAGAGTTGCTTTCCATTTACAACTATTATTTAAGCTGTATCATTATCCAATGTAGGACTCTCAACACAACCCCATCATGTCCAAGACAAGACATATGGAGCGTGAAGTTTGCACAACTTGACATTTGCAAGTGACCCAACGGATCTAGACTCTGATACCAATCTTACAATTTGGGTTGGGCTTAACTCAACTCCAAAAACTAGCTCATGAGATAAGGTTCGTCCTTCACTTATAACCACTATTCGGACCCTATCATTAATTTATTGTCCAATGTGGGACTCTCAATACCATAATATGTGCAACTGTTATCACATGCAGTGTAGTTAAAAAAAATCGCTACATCGCTGCACCATTAGAGAGGATCTGAATCCATGAAAATAAGAGATGCCATCTCTATCAACACTTGGATGGTGTTTGGATATCATAGATTTTGTACGGAAACGACTTTTATTTTGAAATTAAGTTGTTTCATATTTAACTCCATATCTTTGGCCAACTTGGTTAAATAATAAAAAAACCTATTTTTATAAGTAAAAAGAAAGATTTTTAGAGAAGATAGAAGTTTGAAACTTGTTTAAAAAAAATTTCAGATTATTTTGAAACCAATAATACTATTCTCATTTCACCCCTATAAGATTAACTATCAAACAAATATCATTCAATTATATGAATAATTTCATATCATTTTTATAATTTATTGTATAAAAGTAATTTTTTAACCTAGCCTAAACAAAATAAATTATCCCAAAATTGTTTTCATCATAACATGTCCATATATATAAAACTTATTCTATTATAATCGATTACAACAATAATATACTTTTCGCAATTAATGTGGTCATATTCCTCATTTAATGGTTGTATATCACATATTTTAACAATAGTTTATTTTCCTTTATTTTAAAATTATATATTATGTTTATTTTGATGTATATCAAATGTAGTAAACAATTTTGAATTAATGTAAAATTTTATCTATATTCTACAAAATAGGAATTTTGAATCCAACGGTTGATTCTATAAGAAACTTATCAAATAAAAAGTTATTCAGGATGTAAAAATGCTTTTGACTTATACTATTAACAACAAAAACAGTTTCTGTATTTTGTTTCTATATCAGTGGCTGTTCCTTGATATTAGGCTTCTGTTTAGGCTTCTGTTTCTATTGTTTGTTACAATCTGTTATTGGATAGGTTTCTTGAGTAGCTTTCTTTAGTTTTCTTTGGCTGTAACTCAGCTATATAAACCTTTGTAAATCATACAGTTTATCAATGAAGTATTATTCAATTCATAAGCATTCTCTGTTATTCTAATATGGTATCAGTTTAATACTGCATTACCTTGCTTCCGCTGTCTTTCTTTCTTTTCTTCCATTCCTTTTCAGCCATGGCTGATGAATCAAATTCTTCAAGTTCTACCAACAATCAAATCACAGGCAGCGATGGTGCCCACACCAACCCACCAGCTGATCCATCTATTAATCCCAACAGTCCATACTATCTTCACCCTGGTGAAAATCCAGGTTTTGTTCTTGTTTCTCCTCCCCTTAATGGAGACAATTATTACAATTGGAGCAGGGCTATCAAAAGGGCTTTGTCTTCCAAAAATAAACTCAGATTCATCAATGGAGGTCTTCCCAAACTGCGCCCTAACGATCCATTACATGAAGCCTAGAGCAGATGCAATGATATCGTGGTTTCATGGATCACTCGTACCCTTTCTCCTCATATCTCTCAAAGCTCTGCTTCCTTTGATGTTGCTAGGGATCTTTGGTTAGATTTGGAACACAGATTCACAAAAGAAAATCATTTCCGCATGTCCGACCTTCTCCAAGAAATCCATTCCATGAAACAAGGTGACCGTTCCCTCCCTACGTTCTTCACAGAAATGAAAATCTTATGGGATGAACTAGAATCTTTACGCCCTACCCCTTCTTGTTCTTGCGCTGTAACTTGCACCTGTGCCCTTAGCAAGTCAGTCAATGATTACAAAGCCAAAGAGCACACCATCTGTTTCCTTAAAGGCCTAAACGATTCTTACAGTGCTGTAAAGTCACAAATTCTCTTCTTGAATCCATTGCCTCCTATCAGTCAGGCATATTCTATGGTTCTTCAACAAGAACACCATATTCCTATCAATCCTATTTTGGATTCAACCGTTCTTGCAGCCAATTCCAGAAGCGACACTCAAACTTGGAGAACCAATACTTCACAAGGTCGAGGCTGTGGTCGATCATCCAGGCAGCAGATGCTTTGTACACACTGCAACAAGACCAATCACACTGTGGACACATGCTACTTCAAGCATGGATTTCCACCTGGCTATAGATCCAAGAACCATGGCACTACATTGCAGATTACCTCCTCTGCCCATACATCTGCACCTGATGCTCCTGGCTGCCCATTCTCCTGCCATTTCACAACATTCTGATCCACCTCTTTCACTCAGCAGGGAGGATTATCAGTACCTCATTTCTCTCCCACATGCCACCAAGAAAGACCCTGGTCCTCCTGTACCTACATTAAGTAAGCTTCTGCCACTGACAACAATCCTCATATCATTTCAAGTGTGACTCAATCAGGTATAACCTTCAACTTCAATTTAGATTTTAGATTCTGGTGCCAGTGATCATGTTTGCCCCCATATTCAATATTTCTCTACTTATAAACATATCTCTCCCATTCATGTCAAACAACCTAATGGATCAACTATTACTGCTCATTATTCTGGTTCAATTTTCTTTAACCACAATCTTTCTTTACATAATGTCTTACATATCCCAGATTTGCACTACAATCTTATTTCCATTCATAAACTCACACTCTCTCTTAACTGTCGATTGATTTTCTCATCTTCTGCTTGTGACATACAGGACCTCACTACCCAGAAGATGATTGGGCATGCTGAAATCTTACATAACCTTTACATCCTCAGGCAGCCAACACATCCTTTACTTTGCCCCCATAATGTTTCTCATACTAATACTTCTTGTGTTGTTAATTCTGCCAAGGCACATTCTTTTGATTTGTGGCATCTTAGGCTAGGCCACCCTTCTTCCAATGTATTGCAACATATCTGTAACACTTCTCCCTGTATTGCTTTCAATAAAAACTTAGTTTGTGATTGCTGCCACTATGCTAAACATTGCAAACTTCCTTTCCCTGTTAGCATTACTAAATCTTCTTCTCCTTTTAATCTTTTGCATATGGATATTTGGGGCCCTATTGCTATTTCCTCTTTTCAAGGCCACCATTATTTCTTAACAATTGTGGATGATTATACTAAATTTACTTGGATTTTTCTATTAAGGAATAAGTCAGATACAAGAACCTGCATATTTACTTTCTTTAACTTAGTTTCCACACAATTTTCTGCCAAAATCAAACAGATTCGTTCTGATAATGGCCCTGAGTTCCATCTGCCTACTTTTTATGCATCACATGGCATTATCCATCAAACTTATTGTGTAGAAACACCTCAACAAAATTCAGTTGTTGAAAGAAAACATAGACACTTGTTAAATGTAACTCGGGCCCTGCTTTTTCAGTCTACATTACCTAAAGCTTTTTGGTCCTTTGCTCTCTGCCACTCTGTATATCTTATTAACAAATTACCAACTCCTGTTCTTAATAATAAATCTCCATATGAACTGCTCTATGGTCAACCTCCTAATTTCACTGATTTAAAGGTATTTGGTTGTCTTTCTTATGCTACAACTCTTATTCGCAATAGACAGAAGCTTGACCCTAGAGCAAGGAAGTGTATTTTCCTAGGATACAAACCTAGCACAAAGGGATACCTTCTGTATGACTTAAAAACTTGTGCAACCTTTGTTTCTAGAAACGCTGTCTTCTTTGAATCTATTTTTCCTTATTCTGAATCCATTTCTAACACTAACAGCTCTTCTGTTTCTTGTCCCTCTTCCACATATTCGGTTTTTCTCTTTGACTTCCCTGCTGTTATTCATCCTTCGGTTCCAACCCCCCTGCTCCTGTTGCACCTGATCTTTGCACACACGAGGGAGACCCCGAAGTTTCCACTACTAGTGCTCTACCTGTAAGGCAATCTACACGGATTAGAAAACCTCCCTCCTATCTTAATGATTTTCACTGTAATTACATCTCTGCACAGCCTGCTTCTTCTAACCCCATTCCATACCGCTTATCATCTGTTTTATCTTATTCGAATCTTTCCCAATCACACTTACACTATACTCAATCTATTTCTTCTCACACTGAACCCACTACATATAATCAAGCCATTAAATCTGCTCCCTGGATTCAGGCTATGCAGACTGAACTAGCAGCTTTACATCATAACCACACATGGCTTCTCACTAACCTACCTCAGGGTAAGACTCCCATTGGTTGCAAATGGGTTTATAAAATCAAATATAAAGCCGATGGTAGTATTGAAAGATATAAAGCAAGATTAGTTGCCAAAGGATTCAATCAAATTGAAGGGATTGACTTCTTTGACACTTACTCTCCTGTAGCTAAACTCACTACTATAAGACTCTTACTTGCTTTGGCTTCTGCACAAAATTGGTACTTACATCAATTAGATGTTCACAATGCCTTCCTTCATGGAACCTTAGATGAAGAGGTATATATGCAAATACCCCCTGGGCTTCCATCTAGATCGAATCAAGTATGTAAGCTTCTTAAATCCATTTATGGGTTGAAGCAATCTAGTAAACAATGGTTTGCTAGCTTATCTACTTTTCTTATTTCTCAAGGCTTCTCCCAATCTTCTGCTGATTCTTCTCTGTTTATCTCCACTTCTAATGTTTCTTTTATTGCTATCTTAGTCTATGTAGATGATTTAATTGTTGCAGGCAATGACTTATCTTTATTAAATAATATCAAACTCAAACTTAACAGTAAGTTCAAGATCAAAGATCTAGGCAATCTCAAATTTTATCTTGGTCTGGAAATAGCTAGATCAAAGGCAGGCATTCATATTTGCCAACGCAAATATGCTCTAGAGATTCTTTCTGACTGCGGTTTATTGGCCTGCAAACCGGCTCCTACACCTATGGTGAAAGGCACTCATTTAACTCAACAAGAAGGCACTCCTCTCAAGGACCCAGCAACTTACAGACGCCTTATAGGTAAACTAATTTACTTGACCACAACACGTCCTGATATCTGTTTTTCTGTGCAATAGTTGAGTCAGTTTATGCATCAACCAACTACATGACACCATGAAGCAGCAATTCGGGTCCTCAAGTATATCAAGGGTGTTCCAGCACAGGGATTGTTCTTTTCAGCCAACAATACACCTCAACTCAAGGGATTTAGTGATTCTGATTGGGCGAGCTGTCCAGACTCCCGCAAATCAGAATCGTTTTTTTGCGTCTTCCTTGGTGACTCCCTTATCTCTTGGAAATCAAAGAAGCAGCCAACTGTCTCTCGATCCTCTTCCGAAGTTGAATATCGGGCTTTGGCTTCCACAGTGTGCGAATTACAATGGCTCACCTATTTGCTACTTGACTTCCTGATTCCATTCACTACTGCATCTCTTCTATATTGCGATAGTCAGCCTGCACGTCATATTGCTGCTAACTCATCTTTCCATGAGCGCACCAAACATATAGAGTTGGATTGCCATCTAGTCCGCCAGAAACTTCAGGACAAACTTTTCCATCTTCTGTCCATTACATCTTCTGCTCAGCTAGCTGATATTCTGACTAAAGCCTTGGACCCTGCGCCTTTTCAATCTCTCTTATCCAAGCTGGGAGTTAAGACCATTCACTCACCCGTTTGAGGGGGGCTATTAACAACAAAAACAGTTTCTGTATTCTGTTTCTATATCAGTGGCTATTCCTTGATATTAGGCTTCTTTTTAGGCTTCTGTTTCTATTGTTTGTGACAATCTGTTATTGGATAGGTTTCTTGAGTAGCTTTCTTTAGTTTTCTTTGGCTGTAACTCAGCTATATAAACCTTTGTAAATCATACAGTTTATCAATGAAGTATTATTCAATTCATAAGCATTCTCTGTTATTCTAATATATACCACTGTAAACCGTTTTTCGATTACGCTCATCTTTTGTTGATCTTATTATTATCCAACAATGATCTTGACTTTAACTTTACTAATAATTTACATAGTTGGATAAAAATAAAATCAATGACCGAAAGTGAGTATGAGTGAAAATGATTTACACTGATATAACCAATCCCTCCTCTTATATTTAACAAGAGGATGTATCAAGTTAGAGTGTTATTTTTATATCAGAGTATGAGGAGTAAATCTGGACTATTAAATCATACATGAACGATCAAGATTCGTAGTTATTTAGTTAGTGATTATGTGATCATTTAAAAAAATCACATGAAACCACTTTACTCATTTGTAATACAAAGACCTAGATGTACTCATATCAGCTCATATAATAGTAAAATAACTCTCTCACTTCATACATTCCCATTTAATGTTGTATATATTTATATTTGTCTTTATTTTTTATTTTCTTTAAACACACTTTCAATAAACATTTCTCCACAAAGAAAACCAAATGACACGACTTTGCTTGGATCTCTCTGAGGAGATATCTGTCTGATTAATTTCTTCATTTGAGTATATATGTGCTCTATCTGCCTCACATCTTATATATCTTATATGTAAGACACTTATGGACCCCACATAAGTAATTTTCTAGGCCATTGCTGCATTGCTTTCCTCACAAAAGAAAATACAGGAAAAACGGGAACTTATAGTTAGAGTATTCAATATTCATTCTTGTGTCTGATTGACTGCATTGGAAGCCACCCAGAAAAACCAAAAATGTTAGCTATAACTCCAAGACATTCAAGGTAGAGTATCCATCACTTCACCTAATTCAACACAAACTCTCTCCCATCTATCTAAAGCTCCTTTCATAGTAGACTACTTCATGTAGCTTTCAATTCCCTTCATATATAGTATAGGATCACTTCATCCACCTTCTCCTCTTCTCTAAACCCCTTCCTTTCCCTCAATGGAGAAGGATCAATGTATATGGAGCAAGAGAAAGTACTTAATGAGCTCTAACCTTACTTCTTCTTCACCAACTAGTTATCCCTCCTCCCATGAAGATCAGTCATCATGGGAGGAACAAGCTTTTGCAAAAGATGCAGCTGGGCTTGGTTGCATATGGCCACCAAGATCATATTCTTGTAGCTTTTGCAGAAGAGAATTCAGGTCAGCACAGGCTCTAGGTGGCCATATGAATGTTCATAGAAGGGATAGAGCAAAAATAAATCAACATAATGAACTTCTGATGAGTCATCATGAGCTTCAAACCAGTCACCCCCACAATCAAGTTCAAAACTCTTTAACCTCAGGTTATCTATACTCATCTTCTCCTTGTGGATTGGCTTATAACAACACTAACCCTAATAATTCTGATCCTCTTCCTGTGCTTGATTCATCCTCTAAGGATCTTAGAGAGGAAACCCTGATTCCAGTTTATAATTCTTCTATTTCCCATAAGTCTTCTCCTGCTTTTTCTTCTAAATCCTGGTCAAATTTAGCTGAAGCTGGAGTTGAAGGAATCTCCAAGGGATTTGATTCTGGGTGTAGGAGTAAAGGGGATAAAGATAAAACTGATCATGTTGCTGTGAGCTTGAACTTGTTTGTGTGTAGAGCATACCCACCAGTGCAGTTTGAGACTAAAGATGCAGATGTAAGTTTGAAGAAGAGGAAAACAGAAGCTTCATCAATTCCATTCTTCCCCAAATCAAGTTCAGTGGATACACATCAACATCATATGCAGTCAAAGATGTTTGAATTTAGCCCTAGCTCCATTGAAGAGCTAGATCTGGAGCTAAGGCTTGGTTGCAGGCCCAAGGTATAGTAGCATATATATAGAAAACCTTTGTTAATGAATATAAATTTCTTCGCCCTTATGTTTTCACTCTTGCTGGTTGTTTATTTCTCTTTTAATACCTTGTAAGGAAGCTTTTCAAGTATGATTGGATATATGTGATAATAACAATGTTGTTGCTATCGCAGACAAACTTGTAAACTACCCCTTCGTAGATAGAGAGGCCAGATCGTGGATCGTTTTGAATAACACAATATATAACCTTGTAATTAATGGTTCCATCGATTTTTACTAGCTAGGATCATATGTAAAATAATAAGAAACCGATGATGATGGTCTCTATCTGTGGCTAGAATGTTTACCTTGAAATTGTACAACATCTTCTAGTATCATCCTAGAAATTTTAACTTTTAGTCTTATATATATCTTGTTAATTAGTTAACATTGCACCATGTAATTTAATTTAATTCCTTTCTCTTTACGCCTACTTAAATATCTTTGCTGAGCAATAAATCGAACCACACAGAAGATTTCTATTTCCGTTGTTAATGAACAGAACTTGTACTAGCAGCCTTTTAGATTTGGAAGGAACATAAAATGGTATTTGTCAATTGTTCATTTTTCTGCATGTGGGCAACTGTAGTTGAAGTTGAAGTCTCAACTTCGAGTGCATATCTATGATATATAAAATAAACGTTTGTTTGAGAATTTCAAAGAGAGAGATATTGTACTGTGTATGTTAAATTTTTAGTATATATAAGCATTGAGATTAGGGCATGTGTGTGTGGGGTTTAAGGGGTGAAGGATCTGACTAATTAAGAACTGCATGGAATATTGGGAGTTAGCCCTTTTTTCTGTTCAGTACCTCCACTGACATTCCATCACACAGATAACCATGGTTACTAAACTGGATAGAGGTCACCTATCCTAATTTGGTGTTCCACTCTCTATTCCTACCAATAACATATCGAAACATATTGTATATTTTTAATATTACATAAAATTTTAACTCATATATAATATATTATTAGCGAAGACATGAGTGGTAAACCCAAATGAGATAATTGATCTCTGCCCAAACTAAACTAACCCATGAAACACAATGATTGAGCTTTTCAAAGCCACATAAAGTCAGATACATCCCAACATTGATTCCCTTTTCCTTTGTATTATTATCATCACCACCAGATTTGTTGCAGTTAGTATCCCTCACCTTACACATAAATCCATTTGCTTGCATTCTCTCTCTCACCTTTTTTTCTCTCCCTCCAAAATTTGCCACCTACTCCGGAATCAATCTATTTAAAAAATTGGCTATTATATTATGCTTTGCTTTTTTATAATCACAAAGAGAATATTTTTCCAACAAGACTCTAGGCGCTAACCAAGCAATTTTTGTTTCTTCTTCTGTATGTATGAATTAGGTATACTCTCACTTAATGACAAGCTCTGAATTATAAAGAATGAAGCTTGAACTCTGACTCCCCTATGAACCCTAAGTCCCTAACCATAGGTAGTCATCAAGTTTGCAGCATAAATCGCTGCAGGACACAATGCGATCATTCTGGGTACTTCTTTCTGATCGATACCTTCAATGGGAATTTGATAGAACACCCTTTGACTTGAATGGTTTAATTTATTGTATTGTATTTGTACCTAATATGGTCACTGAAATTCAGCTTCTGTGCGTGGGTCTGTGAGTTTGTAAAATTTTTGGCTGTTTTAAGTAAGTGGATACAAGAACAAATATTATTTTTTTTTATTTTTTTTTATGAAACTCAGGGTATCCTCACAGCTCACAACAGGTAGTCGTAGGACTAATCCCCCGAGGATGTAGAGTACCAACAACTCCTCTACCTACAGATGCAGCTTTATTCCTATCACCAGGATTCGAATTCCGGACATATGGTCAAAGGACCCAAGCTACTAGTCACTTTAACAAACCTCACGAGAGAATATATATTAATAATTGATTAAGAAGTATTCATATATATATATATATATATATATATATATATATATATATATATATATATACTATAGGAGTGTTTATGTTGAGATTGAGAGAGTTAAATTTTAAGGAATTATATATTAATAATTAAGATTATAGCACATGGGGTCGTAGAAAACATCAAGCCATTAACTGATCACTTGATTTTATATATATAACTTTTAATCTTAAATTTTTTTTATAAGCCAAAATATAATATATCGAGTATAAGGGATACTCGAACTCGTATCTAAAAGAAATTACAAGTAAACCCGAATTCTAGGCTCTCCGTCTGTAGACCGTACTTGAATTATTGTTAGTGATTTAGCTAAAGCTTCCATATCTGTATGATTTCTTCTTTGTTTTATTTTTCTGTTTGGCCCCGTTTATCAAAAATAAATAAATACTTTGTTTTGGTATGCTTTTTTGAGTATTAAAGAAAGAAAAGGATTCCGAAGAAGTCCCATTCGATAACATTTTACCAATGGAAAGGATAAAAATTTTATAAGGCTCACAATATTTTATCCTTGCTTTTGAATGAAAAGGGATAAAACAAATTTTTTTTGCGAGTTTCGTTATTTATTTATAGGATTTAATTGGTACGTATTGAGAGTATAAAAATATTTTACACCGTCTATCACAATCAGATATTAACACATTAAAAATATCCTAATAATTAGGGATGGCAAAATTACTCGTACTTACGGATATCCGCATAAATTACCCGCAATGGGTAGTAAATGGGTACATACTAAATGGGGATGAGGATCATGGTACCCGCCCTACGGATACCCGCATATTTATAATAAATATTTTTTTATTAAATATATAATATATATTATGACAATTTCTATTATTTTGAGATGAAAGAAATTTTATTTTCTATCTTATTTGATACTTTTTAGTGGTTAAACCCTTAATAATAAATCTTTTAAAATATATATTGTATATTATATAATATTAATATAGTATATTGTTATATTATATTATATTATATAATTTTATTTTATTTCATTTTATTTTAGACTCTTAAATACCTACGGATATTCATGGATTATTCATGGATATCCGCTACCCGCATAAATATCCATGGATATATATTGACGGGATGGATGCGGGGGAAGCACTACTCGCATCCGTCCCGCCCCGTTATCATCCCTACTAATAATCTTAAAAATCAATTGTACCATTATTTCGGATTGGTTGATAGTATAAAAACTTTAGATAATTGTTGTCAATAAACTCATATTTATATATATTTTTACTTTTTAGAATAAAAGTAAAGAAAGGAAGGATAAACATATATTCTTTTCTATCGTGTGATTGCGAACAGGATAACCATTCTCCCTCTCTCTTTTTTTGTTGTTCTCTCTCTTTCCTTTTCTACTGTATCATTTTCTTCTTATCCTGCGGTACCGGACATAGCCATAACGATTTCAGGGTTTAATGGCATTTGTTTTCCTCGATTTAAGTGCTTTTTTCCCTCAATTTTGCATGTAGTAAGGAGTTAAGGAAATGAATGGTATAATATAAGGGGAAACAAAGTGCTATATCTGTGTAACAGTATAAGAGGTTTTAAAAGCGATTGGTTTTGGCTTTGTCTTCATTTGGGGTAGTGAGTTGGGTATAGGTCTGGTATAAACAGAGGTATCAGTGAAGTTTTGGGGGGCAATGCAGAAATGCACATGGGAAGTAACTGTCGTTTCTCTATCCACTTGAAAAGGGAGTTTTAGGATAGGACTACATATAGAGTATAGAGTGTGAAGGAGATTGGGGTATTATTCTCATGAAAATTCTATGTTCAGCTATATGCTTTGTTAATTCCAAATCATTGTTTTTGGTGAATCAGAATTTTGAAAGAGAAATTCCAGAGTATTGGGAGTTGGTATTGTCTGGGATTTTATTCTTTAATAATTGTTTTGACAACTAAGAGTATATATAATTGCATGGAAGCGACTCACTTTGCTCACGAGATCACTTAACATACAAAATAAAATATAATTTTCCTATCTTACCAAACAATATTCTACTGAGTCTGCTCTGATCTCTCACTCTGTTGTTTATCCTTGAATAGCTATATATGGATGAGGACCAAAGGCTAAATATAATAATTTGAATAAAATATCATTAATAAATTATATATAAACATATACAATGTTTTAAATAAAAGAGAGAGTTTTATTATATGCCATGTCCCTCAAATACTACAATGGTTTTTTTTTTTGGTGTTACAATGGATATATATGAAACGAAGCCGCGAAACTAATTTCTAACAAGGGCATATAAAGATCATTAATGCCCTTGGGCCTTAATTGGCATCGGCCACAAAAAAAAAGTATCAAGTCCAGGTGGTGAGTGGAAAACCTCTAATCACGAAACTGCCACCTGATCCCAACTTGGTTTGGAAATCAGTACATTGATTTCCTTCTCTTAGAATGTGGGACAAGTGATCCTTCGACCGCAAAATCCTTGATCATCCAGATGACCACGATAACATAATTTATCAAAAGACGAAGTGTTTCTATTCACCAATGCAAGTACTTCAATGGAATCTTTGTGATTAAAACTCTTTCGCTTGTTCATGCTCAATTAGAACTTGAGGGGCTCCTATACTTCCCATGCTGAAGAAGATTGGGTCAATCCGACTAAGTTGTCCAACTTACCGCTCTTGAGGCCCAATGATGAACTCCTTGTTGGGCTTGTTAAGATTAGCAATGCATACGGAGAAGACGATCAAGAGAACAAAGGAGAAGAGAAAAAGAGGTTAGGGTTCTCTGTTGCAAAAATGAACCAGCTAACATTACAAGAATAGGAAGAAGAGTACAAATATATATGCAACAAGTAAAGACTAAACTACCCTTAAGATAGATAAAAGGAAATAAACATACAGGCTCCATATTATCTAACATCCCCCCAAACTCACGATGCATCATTAGGAAGCATCGAGAGTTGTTAATTAAGAAACGAAAGCGTGGAGTGGAATGCGATTTTGTAAACAAGTTAGCAATTTGCATGGAGGAAGATACAAAGGGTAAAGTGATGGTCCTGCGTTGAAAATGGTGTCGAGTGAAATAGCAATCAATCTCAATATGCTTGGTGCATTCATGGAAGACTGATCAGTTGCGGGTGATTTGTATAGCACTCATGTTATCACAATACATAGGAGTTGGTCCAGGGGAAGAGACATCCATAGACTCAAGTATAAATAACCTAACCAAACTATTTCTGTAGCGGTAGATGCCATGGCCCGATACTCAGCTTCGGCAGAAGAGCGAGAGACAACATCTTGCTTCTTACTCTTCCAAGAAATGAGAGAATCCCCCAAAAAAATACAAAACCCAGTGGTAGGCTTACGATCGGTAGAATCACCACCCCAATCAACATCTGAGTAAGCATGTAATTCCAAGGAAAAAGATGAAGGAAAGAGAAGACTCTAAAAATGATTACCCCGAAGATAATGAAGAATGTGAAGAACAACTGCCCAATGAAATGTTGTAGGAGAAGAAACAAATTGACTAACAACATGCAATGTATAAGCAATATTAGGTCTTGTGATGGTAAGATATACCAAACTCGCAACAAGAGTATGATATAGAGTAGGATCTGACAAAGGAATGCCATCATAAGAGGTAAATCGAACAATATGCTCAAGAGAAGTATCCTATGTCCTAGTGTCAGATGAGCTTGTTCAAGAATGTTGGCAATGTACTTAGATTGATAAATAAGATAACCTCTAGGAGACTAGGCAACTTCAATCCCCAAAAAGTAATGAGAATAGCTAAGTCTTTCATCTCAAATTGTTGGGCTAATTGTACTTTCAACTCCACAATCCCATCAATATCAACCCTAGTAATAATCATGTCATCAATGTATAAGGAGAGCAATATACGATCATGAGAAGTGCACCTAAGAAACAAGGAAGAATCATGCAGGCAACGGTGGAAGCCAAGGGATGCAATCACAATGAGAACTTCTCAAACTAAGCACGAGGAGTTTGCTTGAGCCCGTAGATAGCCATCTTCGATTTACAAAATTCACTTGAATTATGAGAAACACCTGGTGGACGTTGTCATTTTAATTCTTTGTGATTTCTAGGTATTTGATTTCTGTTGCATTTTCAGGTCTTTGTGGTTTCAATTTCTGATTATGAAATTGATAATTCTTGATTTATGTTATTCTCCCTCTTTATTCTCTTATGTTTTGCTACCGAGATATTATTTTTTTTTAATTTGAAAGAACCGCTCCTTATACAAGGAATAATCCTTAAGAATAGGGGTGTTCATCAACCGATCCAAGCCGCAAAAACCGAAAAATCGAAAACCGAAAAAATCGAAAAACCGTAATTTTTTATTGGATTGGATTTTGGATCCTATAGTGAAATCCAATCCAATCCAAACCGATATATTATATACATATACTATTATTTTTGAAATTATAGTATTACTCA
Source organism: Sophora flavescens (assembly GCA_030762895.1). Taxonomy (NCBI): domain Eukaryota; kingdom Viridiplantae; phylum Streptophyta; class Magnoliopsida; order Fabales; family Fabaceae; genus Sophora; species Sophora flavescens. Next base: position 248,022,130 of record CM061063.1, on the reverse strand, counting down.
TACTTAAACATTATTCTTCATACTTTTATGTCCCTCATTCTCTTTAATATATTTGTTGGAATGACATATATAAAACTATTTAGAATAAATATTAATGTCTTGAAGTTATATTTTACTAAAAGTTTTGATGCATATCATATATATATTTGATTGAGTAGTCATGAAAAATAGGAAAACAATTAAGTAAATTTGAAAAATAATGAGCTACAATTTATTTGTAGTCGATTCAAGGAAAAAAATAGGATAAGTGGGAGTAGATATAGAGAATTAATATAAAAGAACGTGTTAAAAAATATCAATAATTTTTTTCTTCTCAAACTCCCAAATTATAACAAATATTATCTTTTATCCACTATTAAATAAGCAGAAAGGACACTTGACATTAGAAAAAAAAAATAATAAAGTATGACAAAAACCGAATTATCCAATCCAATCCAAACCGCATTTGATTGGATTGGATCGGATCGAATTTTTTTAAGGAAGCAAACCGATCCAATCTAAACCGCGTGATGTTTTCATCATTGGATCGGATGACTTTTTAATTCAAAACCGATTCAATCCAATCCGCGAACACCCCTACTTAAGAAAGAACACCAACGTAGATGTGCCCCAACACATCTCTGGATAAGGAACAGATTCTTAATAACACATAAGAACCGTGTAAGAACCACGGTTGGAGATACTCTAATAATAATCATTAGGCCTTACTTACAAGTTGCATATCGAATGCTCAAACTTTTTGTCATTATTTTGTTATTATTATTATTATTATTATTATTATTATTATGAGTCTCACGAATACTTATCATGTGATCTCACATTAATTAATATTGTATGAGTAGATTCCTTTTATCTTTTTTAGAGTGTTTTTTAGGTTGCCAACAAGAAAATTATTATTTCAATAATCATTTATATATTAATTATTATAATAATAGACAATGATAGAGTCGGTTCTATGTATAGCAATGTTCACTAAAAAATAATTTTAAGATAACTGTTATGTCTTTTTTTTTGAAGCAAGATAACTGTTATGTTTGTATAATAAATTTAAAAAAATTATTTATATATAGATTAATAATAACATTACTTAATAATTAGTTGTTCATGGGCGAAATGAAAAAAAAAAAACATTGATTTCCATATAATCAGATTAGTACACAATTTTAGGTGGACTTTCCAATTTCAGCATAAAGAATAATTTTTAAATTTAAAAAGTTATTTTATGATTTTCTATTTTTTTCCAAACACACTAACTTAACTTTTATTATTTTTAAAAATATTGTTGTGGTTAATCCAAAGCATAGTTTGTTAGTCAGTTAGAGTGTTAGTAACAGTTAGTTAGTTGATTTGTAACTAATTCAGTTTTTGTAGTTACAATGTGATGTACAAGCACTATAAAAAAAAGTATATATGTGTAAATGAAGACTGAGATGAAATATACACACATTGATCAAATAACACTCATTCACCACTCTCTCTCTCTCTCTCTCTCTGCGTTTCTGTTTCTGCTTTCTATCTTCTGCCTTTCATTCTCTCAATTATAGAGTGTGTGTGTTGCTCCCAACAAATTGGTATCTCGAGCAGAAAGATAAGGGGCCTGTGAGTGTTGCCATTGCTGTGATCATGGCAGCGAATGGAAGCAGTAGTTTCATGTCTAACTTGCCAATTCTTAATGGCAAGAATTGAGATTATTGGTCTGTAAGGATGGAAGCCATTCTTGGCTACCAAGAACTCTTGGAGATAGTCAAAAGAGGAGTCTCGGAGAGGGATGATGATGCAGCTAAGAAGAAGGATTATAAAGCACAATGGCTATTCCATCAATGCATGGATCTTGCAAGCTTCCAGAAAATTTCCAATTCAAAGACAGCCAAGGAAGCTTGGGGTACACTTCAGAAGCTCTATGCGGGTGCTAAGAAGACCAAGAAGGTCAAGTTGCAGTCCCTGAGAAGACAGTTTGAGCAACTGCTAATGACTGAACAAGAGTCTGTTTTAGATTATTTTGACAGGCTCTTGGTCATAGTGAATTCGATGAGAACCTGTGGGGAGACTATCACAGTTCAGCAGATGGTTGAGAAGGTGTTAAGGTCACTCTTTGAAATTTGACCATATAGTGGATGCAATTGAAGAAGCCAAAGATGTGGAGGACATGAAACTCGAGGAACTGCAGAACTCCTTGGAGGCTCATGAGCTGAAATTGAATGAAAGAAGTGCTGGCAGGGCAGCAGTAGAGCAAGCACTGCAAGCTCAAGTCTCCAAGAAATGGGGAGCAAATAGAGGGAAATGGAAGAAAGGCAAAAGAAATGGTGGCAGACCAAGTAAAGAATGATGGTCTTCAAGCCAAGATCATTCCAAGAATGGTGATAAAGCTGATTTTCCTAACAGGAATGGGAGAGGAGGTTCTAGCAGAGGTAGAGGTGGAAAGAAAGTCCAAGATAGAAGGAAAGTCCAATGTTTCAATTGTGAGAAGTGGGGACACTTTGCATCAGAATGTTGGCATGGCAAAGGAAAAGGGAAGCAGTTCAAAGATAGTGAAGAAGATGCCAATGTGGCTCAGGATGAGGATTCAGAGGAAGATAAGGTTCTGTTGGTGGCAACCAATGATGTGAATCCTCACAGTGAAGCTTGGTACCTTGATATAGGGTGCTCGAACCACATGACTGGCCACAGGGAATGGTTGACGGACTTTGATTCCAGCAGAAAGGTAAAGATCAGGCTTGCAGATAGTAGAACACTTGCAGCAGAAGGTGTTGGTAACATTGTGATTACAAGAAAAGATGGCAAGACAACACTCATTGAAAGTGTGTTGTTTGTGCCTGGGATGAAAAGCAACCTGATGAGTGTTGGGCAACTAGTTGAGAAAGGATTCTCAGTCACAATGCAGCATGATTCATTGGAATTATATGATCCAAATCAGAGATTGGTACTAAGGTCTCCCCTCTCCAAAAACAGAACCTTCCAAGCCAACATCAACACAGTTGAGATGCAGTGTTTTCAGGCAACTATGACAAACCAAGAAAGCTGGCTTTGGCACTTGAGGTTTGGTCACTTAAACTTTAGAAGTCTAAAACAATTAGTTGCAGATGAGATGGTGACAGGGCTTCCAAAAATAGTTATACCTGAAAAAGTATGTGAGGTTTGCTTTGCTGGAAAATGATGAGTGTGATTTCACATCATCTTTGCCTATCATTTTGCATGCATTTTCATGTAGTTTAGGCATTTTTAATTAGATTTTTGGTTAATTTTCCTTTGGAAAGGGTAAGGCGGTTTGTGTGGTGTTGTTTTGCAGAAATCAAGGGTAAAATGCTCAAGATCAACCATGATGGAGTTTGGATGAAAATAGAGCTTTAAAAGTGAAGAAAATGAGCCAAACAGAGCCCATCACGGCCTAGCCGTGATGCCCATCACGGCCATGATCGAGCAAAACTGAAAAAGAAGAAAGGCTGAAGTCAGAGTCTGTCACGGCCTGGCCATGATATCCATCATGGCCGTGACCTAAAACCCCCACAAGTCAGAGCCCATCACGGCCCGTCCGTTATTCTTGTCTTGGCCATGAAAGGGAGGCTCGCGACGCGAGCATGGGCTCGCCACGCGAGAGACTGGAAATCCACAGAATTGCCAGAAACAGAATCCGTCACGGCCTGGCCGTGATGGCCATCACGGTCGTGACGCGCATTACTTGGACCTGAAGAAACCGAATTGGATCAGAATTTGAGTTGGATTGGGATTCTAACTTCCCAAATCTATAAATATGGACCAGGCAGATGCAGAAAGGATCGAGGAGGAGAACAACAGATTACACTTGGGCTACTACTCTAGGCATAGATTCAGGATCTCTCTCTTCTCCTTCTTCTCTTAGTTTATTTTTCATGTTATTTGTAATCATGCCTGTCATCTCCATGGCAAGACATGAGTAGTAGCTTAGTTTCTAGGGATTGGGGCTATGCCCGAGATTCGTTTATGATGTTGAATTTGATGTAATATCTTTGTTATTTCGATTTTGCTTTAGATCTGATTTCTAGTGTTTTAATCACTCGTAAATTCGGCAACCACTCATTTGCAAGACGTAGATATTCTAAGGAGGAACCTAGCGGTGAACTTAGGATTTCTAGTGTTTTTCACTCGTAAAATTTGGCGGCTGCTTATTTGCGAGAAGTGGATGATCTAAGGAGGAACCTAGCGGTGAACTTAGGTTTATTTGCATGACTTAGACATTCTAAGGAGGAACCTAGCGGTGAACTTAGGTGTCGGATCTATAGAAGTCAGACTTGGGACTGAAATCACGAGAGTTAGAAGCCGTCCCTCGAGGATCAACGAGTTGTCACGAAACGCAAAGGGTCCAATCCGAGTTCGGCTACCACGAGAGTAGGGGTCGGGTCAATTGGGCACGGCTTTTGTAACCCAAGAGGGAGCTTAAGCTATTAGAGGATAAACTCGCCTTCAAGGCAATTTCGCTAATTAACAAGGGTAATCGACTTAGCAACGTAAACGATCTTGTTGGTAACCTAAAATCCCTAGGAACCCATTTAGATCTGAAAAACCAAAAAAGATTTGTTTTCTGTTTTATTTGATTCTGTTTGTTTATCTCTTAATTAAAACCTTTTTCAAAACCCTTTCATACAGTCCAGATTTACTCGATTTGAGAATTGATTGCGATTCGGGATCACAGTCTCTGTGGGATCGATATCTTTTATTACTTGGCGACGGTCTGGTACACTTGCTGGAAATGCACGTAAGCGTCGCGTCGCTCTCGAGCGGCGCGCTGTCAAGTTTTTGGCGCCATTGCCGGGGGACTTTGCCTTTTCGAATCTCAATTCAATTTTTGAATTGATTTTTCTGGACCTTTTCTTTTTATTTAATTTTTATATTTGAAAAAAAAATCAAAATTTATTTCCTTCTAGTGTATCCATCTCTCTGTGTGTTATATGCAAAGATCCCTAAGTCTTGGGAGCCTTAGTGAGGTTGATCCAGAAATCGAGAGGACCTTCCATAGACGTAAGAGACTACGAAGAGAGGGAGAAAGGTTGACCCCCATTCCACTCATGGCGAATCAACCAGATACAAAACCTTTGAAGGACTACGCAGCCCCAAATGCGAGAGGTTTGCGAACAGGGATTTCCAGGCCAGAGATAGAGGCGGAGAACTACACTATACCGCCTATGCTAATCAACATGATTAGGCAGCACAAATTCGGGGGATTGCCCTCGGAGGACCCGACTGATCACGTAGAAACATTCTTGGAGTTCACCGATGCAATTAGGATTCATGGTGCACCGGTCGATGTCATTCGGTTGAGGTTGTTCCCCTCATCTCTGACTGGAAATGCAAAGGCTTGGCTAAAGCAATTGCCCGCCAACACCTTAACTACTTGGGACCAACTGGAACAGGCGTTCTTGGAGAAATTCTTCCCTCCATCCAAGACGGCCTACATATGAACCCAGATCACCGGCTTCTTCCAAAAAGATGGAGAATCCTTATCGGAAGCTTGGGATCGCTACAAGGGACTGCTGGAGTCTTGCCCACACCATGGACTCGAGAGGTGGTTATTAGTGCACACCTTCTACAACGGATTGGACTACTCTTCGAAGGTGTCACTTGATTCTACAGCTGGTGGAGCATTTATGAATAGGCCTCTGACTGAGGCATTCAACATCATTGAGAACGTGGCCACCAACTACCACCAATGGGGTTCAGAAAGAGGTAATAACCCGAACAAGATTTCGGGGGGTAAGATTGAAGTAAATAGCACTGATCTTATAATGTCAAAAATAGACTCACTGAATAAGCGTTTTGATCGGCTTGAAAAGGCTAATGTGAGTGCAATAGGTGCTACTAACCTTGTTTGTGAGATTTGTGGAATGCAGGGACACGACATCATGGAGTGCCCACGAGGTATTGCTCACGGATCCGACGCTTCGGGGGAGAAAGTGAACTCTTGCCACAATTTTTACGACACCAACCCGAAGCTGCCCAATTATGCTCCCCCAAATCCCTACAACCAAAGGAAGAACAACCCTTACCTCTCTTACGGCAACTACAACAATATGCTCAACCATGAGTTCCAATAGGGCCAAGGTAATAAGAGAGCCGCACCGGGGTATCCTCAGGTGCAGATATCTAAACTCGAGACTTTATTTGAAAGTTTTGTTGAAACTCAAACAAAACAAAATAAGGAGTTTAGACAACAAGGCAGGGCAGTAAACGAGGCAATAAAAGAGCTAGCGTCTAAGGTAGAAAACTTAGCCACTCATAGCAAGATGCTAGAAACACAAATTGCCCAACAAGCCAGCACATACACTAGACCTAAGGGTACGTTCCCGGGTCAACCCGAAGCTAATCCCATTGAGCATTGTAATGCCATACACTTGAGGGATGATAAGCTTGGGGTGGGGGAAAAGGACGTGGAACCAGAGGAGGACATGAGCGAAGATGAAGAGCCAGAACCAAAGTACGTCCCTCCACCACCGTACCAACCCCCGATACTTTTCCCACAAAGGTTGGTCAAGAGAAAGCAAGTGGAAGAAGAAACTAAGAGCTTAACTGAGGAGCCAAATGTCATGAACAAATCTAATATGCCTCCTAAACTGAAAGACCCAGGTAGTTTCTCTATCAATTGCTCGATTGAACAGGTACAAATAGACCAAGCCTTATGTGACTTAGGGGCTAGCGCGAGCTTGATGTCCCTCACTATCTTGGAAAGGTTGGGAAGCAAAGAGTTGAGTCCATTCAAATTCTCCTTAGAATTTGCGGATGGCTCAACTAGGACTCCTCTAGGCATACTAGAGAACGTTCCTGTAAAGGTAGGGAAACTCTTCATCCCTATCGATTTCCTGGTATTGGACATGAAAGGGAATTCTAAATTCCCCATCATTTTAGGAAGGCCATTCTTGGCCACCGCTTGAGAAGTAATAAATGTAAGGAATGGCAAACTCTCTCTAAATGTAGAGGAAGGTTGGGTCGATTTTGAATTTACTAACTCTTATAATAACCCTCCTTTTGAGAGCCATATGTGTAGAATTGGTATCACGTCTCTAGTGGTAAAAGAAGAGTTCAACATGGAAGCAACTCCGAAGATATGCATGGCTAATGATGCACCCAGCAGTGATGGAATTGGAGTTGCTGTCCATACTGAAACAAAACTTCCGCCGGGAGGAAGGAAGGCTAGGAAGCTCCGAGAGAAAAGAGCAAAGCGGAAGCGCAACTGGCCGTATGAGCAGAATCGGCTTTTCGAAGGAGTCCCATGGAAGAGAAGTGTTCCCGCACATCTACGCCCAGTCAACCCCGGTTGATTGAAGGAAGTTTGGTCAAGCTTAGGACCATAAACAAGCGCTTCTTGGGAGGCAACCCAAGTTTTCTTTCCCTTTTCCTTTTATTTTTGAATCTCTTGAATAATTTGAGAAGATCAAGAGGCAAAAATTATAAATTAATAGATTTGTCTAGTGTTTTCAGGTTAAAGAGGAAGGAAGAGCAAGAGGAGCAAGGACTAATAATGTCAGAGGCCATCACGCCCAGGCCGTGATAGTGGTCACGGCCGTGATGAACTAATACAAGAGCACAGAAAGGATCACGGCCCAGCCGTTACAACCATCACGGGCGTGATGAGTAGGATGCCAAGATCAGAGAGCATCACGGCCTGCCCGTGATGAGCCTCACGGCCGTGATACTATTTCCACCCAAGTTTTGACTGGAATGTGAGTCAACACCCGCTACCGACTCGGTAAGTTGTTCCAATTTTTCTCCTCTCTCCGACTTGATTATTTACATTGGAGACAATGTAAGTGTTGAGCTTGGGGTAGGGGTACTTTTGCATATCCATTGCATTTTTGCATTGTTGCATTGTTGCATTCATATTGCATTTCTCATAGGCATAGTTTGGTATGATCACATTCTCTAGATTGCCGCTCACTTAGAATATGCATCCAATTGTGAGAATTTGGTGCCAAATGAATTGAGATGGTGAATTTTTGAAACCAATTTTTATTATTCTTGTGACAAGGCTAAAAATAAAAATTCTTGAGATAGTCTTTTGATAGTTGATAATTAGCATGTGGTTCCTTAGATTTGTATTTCTCACTGATTTTTGAACTACTAAATGTAAGATTTTGAGCCAAAAAGGGGTAACTCATTAAATCTACCCCATTTCTTGTGATAGAGTGATTTAATTCCCCTTGGACTGTATTTTCTAGAACTTGACTTGAAACCGTTTCGAAACTTAAAAATTTTTTTAAAATACTTTTGAAAATGATTGAGGCACTAGGTATTTTTCCGGCCTTCGGAGTTTTGAATGATTAAATGCTACCCCTTAGTTGCCCAATTTTGAGCCTAAAAGATTAAAATACTTTTCTTGGTACCATGAAATGTTTTGATGAATAATACTTGGTATGGCACCTTTTAAAGTATTACAAAAGGGTAAAAAGGTAGTTTGAAAAAGAATGGGATGAAAATATTTCTCTTGAGCTAGAAAAATCTCCCCTTCTCCAAATAAATAAAATGAAATAAACACAAAAAAAAAAATTGGAGAAGGGGATGACAAAAGAAAGTGAGAAATAAAAAAAAGAAAAAAAAGAAAAAAAGAAAAAAAAAGAAAGAAAGGTGGAGAAGTGAATCAAAGCCCAAAAGGGGTATTTTAGAAGGTGTCATGCTTTGCAATGTTTGATAATTCGTTTAGCCTTCTTGAAATTTCCTTTTCTTGATTTCCCCACCTAACAATTAATCCCATGGCCACATTACAACCAAAGGAAAAGACCTCTTGATTCTTAAGTGTTTTCATTAATAAAGTAGAGATTTGGTTAATAGTCAAGCCTATGGTAAAATACTTTCCTTGAGGAAATGGAGTGAATTGTCATATACCCTAAAACACTTGAGTGAGGTGAGATGAGTGCCCAAATCAGTGAGAATATGAACTTGAAGAACCTAAGCTTCTAATTGGACTTGAACTTGATTATCTCTTGAGTGCTTATTAAATATGTCTGTCACTTGGATTAGCTTCTAGGGTTCTTGGTTCACTATCCATGCTTTGATTGATTTATCTTATGACCTGAGTAATTGCTTCAGGACAAGCAAAATCTTAAGCTTGGGGTGATTTGATGAGTGTGATTTCACATCATCTTTGCCTATCATTTTGCATGCATTTTCATGTAGTTTAGGCATTTTTAATTAGATTTTTGGTTAATTTTCCTTTGGAAAGGGTAAGGCGGTTTGTGTGGTGTTGTTTTGCAGAAATCAAGGGTAAAATGCTCAAGATCAACCATGATGGAGTTTGGATGAAAATAGAGCTTTAAAAGTGAAGAAAATGAGCCAAACAGAGCCCATCACGGCCTAGCCGTGATGCCCATCAAGGCCTAGCCGTGATGCCCATCACGGCCATGATCGAGCAAAACTGAAAAAGAAGAAAGGCTGAAGTCAGAGTCTGTCACGGCCTGGCCGTGATATCCATCATGGCCGTGACCTAAAACCCCCACAAGTCAGAGCCCATCACGGCCCGGCCGTTATTCTTGTCATGGTCATGAAAGGGAGGCTCGCGACGCGAGCATGGGCTCGCCACGCGAGAGACTGAAAATCCACAGAATTACCAGAAACAGAATCCGTCACGGCCTGGCCGTGATGGCCATCACGGCCTGGCCGTGATGGCCATCACGGCCGTGACACGCATTACTTGGACCTGAAGAAATCAAATTGGATCAGAATTTGAGTTGGATGGGGATTCTAACTTCCCAAATCTATAAATATGGACCAGGCAGATGCAGAAAGGATCGAGGAGGAGAACAACAGATTACACTTGGGCTACTACTCTAGGCATAGATTTAGGATCTCTCTCTTCTCCTTCTTCTCTTAGTTTATTTTTCATGTTATTTGTAATCATGCCTGTCATCTCCATGGCAAGGCGTGAGTAGTAGCTTAGTTTCTAGGGATTGGGGCTATGCCCGAGATTCGTTTATGATGTTGAATTTGATGTAATATCTTTGTTATTTCGATTTTGCTTTAGATATGATTTCTAGTGTTTTAATCACTCGTAAATTCAGCGACCACTCATTTGCGAGACGTAGATATTCTAAGGAGGAACCTAGCGGTGAACTTAGGATTTCTAGTGTTTTTCACTCGTAAAATTCGGCGGCTGCTTATTTACGAGAAGTGGATGATCTAAGGAGGAACCTAGCGGTGAACTTAGGTTTATTTGCATGACTTAGACATTCTAAGGAGGAACCTAGCGGTGAACTTAGGTGTCGGATCTATAGAAGTCAGACTTGGGACTGAAATCACGAGAGTTAGAAGCCGTACCTCGAGGATCAACGAGTTGTCACGAAACGCAAAGGGTCCAATCTGAGTTCGGCTACCACGAGAGTAGGGGTCGGGTCAATTGGGCACAACTTTTGTAACCCGAGAGGGAGCTTAAGCTTTTAGAGGATAAACTCACCTTCAAGGCAATTTCGCTAATTAACAAGGGTAATCGACTTAGCAACGTAAACGATCTTGTTGGTAACCTAAAATCCCTAGGAACCCATTTAGATCTGAAAAACAAAAAAAAGATTTGTTTTCTGTTTTATTTGATTTTGTTTGTTTATCTCTTAATTAAAACCATTTTCAAAACCCTTTCATACAGTCCAGATTTACTCGATTTGAGAATTGATTGCGATTCGGGATCACAGTCTCTGTGGGATCGATATCTTTTATTACTTGGAGACAGTCCGGTACACTTGCCGGAAACACACGCAAGCGTCGCGTCGCTCTCGAGCGGCGCGATGTCAGAAAACAGTCCAGAAATACTTTTGCTACATATCTACCTATGAGAGCAACGGATGTGTTGAATGTGATTCACTCAGATGTTTGTGGTCCTCTTGAGGTCCCCTCATTAGGTGGAAATAAGTATTTTGTGACCTTTGTTGATGAATTCAGCAGAATGCAATGACTCTACTTGATAAAGAACAAAAGTGAGGTGTTTAAGGTCTTCCAGAAATTCAAAGCTCTCACTGAAAGGCAAAGTGGCAAGGTGATCAAGGTGCTAAGGACAGATGGTGGAGGTGAGTACACATCAAAAGAGTTTGAGGACTTCCTTGAACAATGTGGTATCCAACATGAGGTGACAGCCCCCTATACTCCTCAGCATAATGGCTTGGCTGAGAGGAGGAACAGAACTGTGTTGAACATGGCTAGAAGCATGATGAAACAGAAGAAGCTACCACATTTTTTTTGGGGTGAAGCAGTCACCACAGCAGCCTATTTGTTGAACAGGTGTCCTACTAAGAGACTCAAGCAGAAGGTTCCTAAAGAATGCTAGTCTGGCAGGAAACCTATGGTAAGTCACTTAAAAATATTTGGCTCTTTATGTTTCAAGCATGTGCCTGATGCTAGAAGGAAAAAGTTGCAAGATAAAAGTAAGACAATGATATTTGTAGGATATCACATTACTGGTGCGTATAGACTATATGATCCACTGAAACAAAAAAAATTGAAGTTAGTAGAGATGGTATGTTGATGAAACTGAGTCATGGGATTGGAATGAGCAAAAAGGTAGCTTCAATCCTGTGATTCCAGTATTAATTGAGGAAGAATCTGCAGTGGATGAGCAGGAATTGATCACTGAAGCATCTCATGTAACATGGCCATAGAGACAAAGACAAAGGCCGGGCAGATTTGATGATTTTGATATGTTACCTGACAGTGCAGTAACATCTGAAGGTGGATTAGTTCACTTTGCTCTTCTGGCAGATGCAGAGCCAGTGAGCTATAAGGAAGCTATGATTGAACCGAACTGGAAAGCAGTAATGATTGATGAACTTAATGCCATTGAGAGGAATCATACGTGGGAATTGGTTGACAAGCCAATAGATAAAAGGCCAATTGATGTGAAATGGATTTTCAAACTAAAATTGAATCCTGATGGCTCTATTGCTAAGCACAAGGCAAGATTGGTTGCTAGAGGTTTTCTGCAGAAGCATGGAGTTGACTACTCAGAAGTCTTTGCACCAGTGGCAAGGGTAGAAACTATAAGGCTAGTAGTGGCCTTGGCAAGCAACAATGGATGGTCTCTATGCCATATGGATGTGAAATCAGCATTCCTAAATGGACCACTTGAAGAAACAGTGTATGTAACTCAACCACCAGGTTTTGAGATTAAAGGGAAAGAAGACATGGTTTACAAGCTGAATAAGGCCCTTTATTGCCTTAAACAAGCCCCTCGGGCCTGGAATAAAAGAATAGATACATTCCTACTTCAGCATGAGTTTTCTAAATGCTCAGTTGAGTATCGTGTGTATGTGAAAGTAAAGAAAAAGGCAAGCCTGCTGATCATTTGTCTATATGTTGATGACCTCCTTGTGACTGGAAATGACTCCACGGAAATTGAGTGTTTCAAGGCACTAATGATGGCTGAATTTGAGATGACAGGCCTAGGAAAGTTGTCCTATTTCCTTGGAATGGAGTTTGCCACTACTCCAAAAGGAATTGTGCTGCACCAACAGAAATATGCTGCTGAGGTACTTGAGAGATTCAAAATGACAGATTGTAACTCTGCAACAACACCTGCAGAGGCAAATCTAAAGTTGGAAGCAACTGAAACAGCACAAGGAGTAGACACTACTAGAAAAATTGAATTTTCGGACGGAAATGTTTCCATCCGAAATTTCCCGAAATTTTCGGACGGATTTCGTTAATTCTTATATTTTCCATGATCCGTCCGAAAATTTCGGACGGATTTCGTTAATTCTTATATTTTTCTTGATCTGTCCGAAATCCGTCCGAAATTTTCGGACGGATTTCGGGCGGATTTCGTTAAATCTTATATTTTCCATGATCCGTCCGAAATCCGTCCGAAATTTTCGGACGGATTTCGTTAATTCTTATATTTTCCATTATCCATCCTAAATCCGTCCGAAAATTTCGGACAGATTTCGTTAGTTCTTATATTTTCCTTGATCCGCCTGAAATCCGTCCGAAATTTTCGAACGGATTTCGGACGGATTTCGTTAATTCTTATATTTTCCATGATCCGTCCGAAATCCGTCCAAAAGTTTCGGACGGATTGCGTTAATTCTTATATTTTCCTTGATCCGTCCGAAATCCGTCCGAAAATTTCGGACGGATTTCGTTAATTCTTATATTTTCCATGATCCGTCCGAAATTTTCGGACGGATTTCGGACGGATTTCGTTAATTCTTATATTTTCCATGATCCGTCTGAAATCCGTCCGAAAATTTCGGACGGATTTCGTTAATTCTTATATTTTCGTTGATCCGTCCGAAAATTTCGGACGAATTTCGTTAATTCTTATATTTTCCATGATCGGTCCGGAATCCGTCCGAAATTTTCGGACGGATTGTGTTATTTTTATATTTTCCTTGATCCGTCCGAAAATTTCGGACGGATTGTGTTAGTTTCTATATTTTCCTTGATCCGTCCGAAATCTGTCCGAAAATTTCGGACGGATTTCGGACGGATTGTGTTATTTTTTATATTTCCTTGATTTATCTTATATTATCCTTGAAAAAATATTAAATAATTTATCTTATAAATATGATTAAAATATTTGATCTTAATAAATTTAAAAGTAAACAAGATTTATGAAGTGAATTAAATAAGATTTATATTTCTTACAAGATTTATGAAGTAAAGTAAACAAGAAGTACAATTGTTTGATCCTAATAGAACCTAAATGGACTGGTTTGATCCTAATAGAGCCCAAATTGACTTGTTAGGACCTAATTGGACCATTTACCCCGATCGATCCAATTGAACTTCTATGGTCCTAATGAAGCCTAAATGGACTTGTTTGATCGTAATAGAGCCCAAATCGACTTTTTAGGTCATAAACGACCTAACTGGGTCAATTTGTACTTCTTTGATCCTAATGAAGCCCAAATGGACTGGTTTGATCCTAATAGAGCCCAAATTGACTTGTTAGGACCTAATTGGGCCAACTGCCCCGATCGGCCCAATTGAACTTCTATGGTCCTAATGAAGCCTAAATGGACTTGTTTGATCGTAATAGAGCCCAAATCGACTTTTTAGGTCATAAATGACCGGACTGGGCCAATTTGTACTTCTTTGATCCTAATGGAGCCCAAATGGACTGGTTTGATCCTAATAGAGCCCAAATTGACTTGTTAGGACCTAATTGGGCCAATTGCCCCCATCAGACCAATTGAACTTCTATGGTCCTAATGAAGCCTAAATGGACTTGTTTGATCCTAATAGAGCCCAAATCGACTTTTTAGGTCATATACGACCTAACTGGGTCAATTTGTACTTCTTTGATCCTAATGGAGCCCAAATGGACTGGTTTGATCCTAATAGAGCCCAATTTAACTTGTTAGGACCTAATTGGGCCGATTGCCCCGATCGGCCCAATTGAACTTCTATGGTCCTAATGAAGCCTAAATGGACTTGTTTGATCCTAATAGAGCCCTGATCGACTTTTTAGGTCATATACGACCTAACTGGGCCAATTTGTACTTCTTTGATCCTAATGGAGCCCAAATGGACTGGTTTGATCCAAATAGAGCCCAATTTGACTTGTTAGGACCTAATTGGGCCAATTGCCCCGATCGGCCCAATTGAACTTCTATGGTCCTAATGAAGCCTAAATGGACTTGTTTGATCCTAATAGAGCGCAAATCGACTTTTTAGGTCATATACGACCTAACTGGGCCAATTTGTACTTCTTTGATCCTAATGGAGCCCAAATGGGCTGGTTTGATCCTAATAGAGCCCAATTTGACTTGTTAGGGCCTAATTGGGCCAACTGCCCCGATCGGCCCAATTGAACTTCAATGGTCCTAATGAAGCCTAAATGGACTTGTTTGATCCCAATAGAGCCCAAATCGACTTTTTAGGTCATATACGACCTAATTGGGTCAATTTGTACTTCTTTGATCCTAATGGAGCCCAAATGGACTGGTTTGATCCTAATAGAGCCCAATTTGACTTGTTAGGACCTAATTGGGCCGATGCCCCGATCGACCCAATTGAACTTCTATGGTCCTAATGAAGCCTAAATGGACTTGTTTGATCCTAATAGAGCCCAAATCGACTTTTTAGGTCATATACGACCTAACTGGGTCAATTTGTACTTCTTTGATCCTAATGGAGCCCAAATGGACTGGTTTGATCCTAATAGAGCCCAATTTAACTTGTTAGGACCTAATTGGGCCGATTGCCCCGATCGGCCCAATTGAACTTCTATGGTCCTAATGAAGCCTAAATGGACTTGTTTGAGCCTAATAGAGCCCAAATCGACTTTTTAGGTCATATACGACCTAACTGTGCCAATTTGTACTTCTTTGATCCTAATGGAGCCCAAATGGACTGGTTTGATCCTAATAGAGCCCAATTTGACTTGTTAGGACCTAATTGGGCCAATTGCCCCGATCGGCCCAATTGAACTTCTATGGTCCTAATGAAGCCTAAATGGACTTGTTTGATCCTAATAGAGCGCAAATCGACTTTTTAGGTCATATACGACCTAACTGGGCCAATTTGTACTTCTTTGATCCTAATGGAGCCCAAATGGGCTGGTTTGATCCTAATAGAGCCCAATTTGACTTGTTAGGACCTAATTGGGCAAATTGCCCCGATCGGCCCAATTGAACTTCAATGGTCCTAATGAAGCCTAAATGGACTTGTTTGATCCCAATAGAGCCCAAATCGACTTTTTAGGTCATATACGACCTAATTGGGTCAATTTGTACTTCTTTGATCCTAATGGAGCCCAAATGGACTGGTTTGATCCTAATAGAGCCCAATTTGACTTGTTAGGACCTAATTGGGCCGATGCCCCGATCGGCCCAATTGAACTTCTATGGTCCTAATGAAGCCTAAATGGACTTGTTTGATCCTAATAGAGCCCAAATCGACTTTTTAGGTCATATACGACCTAACTGGGCCAATTTGTACTTCTTTGATCCTAATGGAGCCCAAATGGACTGGTTTGATCCTAATAGAGTCCAATTTGACTTGTTAGGACCTAATTAGGTCAATTGCCCCGATCGGCCCAATTGAACTTCTATGGTCCTAATGAAGCCTAAATGGACTTGTTTGAGCCTAATAGAGCCCAAATCGACTTTTTAGGTCATATACGACCTAACTGTGCCAATTTGTACTTCTTTGATCCTAATGGAGCCCAAATGGACTGGTTTGATCCTAATAGAGCCCAATTTGACTTGTCAGGACCTAATTGGGCCAATTGCCCCGATTGGCCCAATTGAACTTCTATGGTCCTAATGATGCCTAAATGGACTTGTTTGATCCTAATAGAGCCCAAATAGAGTTTTTAGGTCATATACGACCTAACTGGGCCAATTTGTACTTCTTTGATCCTAATGGAGCCCAAATGGACTGGTTTGATCCTAATAGAGCCCAATTTGACTTGTTAGGACCTAATTGGGCCAATTGCCCCGATCGGCCCAATTCAACTTCTATGGTCCTGATGAAGCCTAAATGGACTTGTTTGAGCCTAATAGAGCCCAAATCGACTTTTTAGGTCATATACGACCTAACTGGGCCAATTTGTACTTCTTTGATCCTAATGGAGCCCAAATGGACTGGTTTGATCCTAATAGAGCCCAAATTGACTTGTTAGGACCTAATTGGGCCAAATGCCCCGATCGGCCCAATTGAACTTCTATGGTCCTAATGAAGCGTAAATGGACTTGTTTGATCCTAATAGAGCCCAAATCGACTTTTTAGGTCATATACGACCTAACTGGGTCAATTTGTACTTCTTTGATCCTAATGGAGCCCAAATGGACTGGTTTGATCCTAATAGAGCCCAATTTGACTTGTTAGGCCCTAATTGGGCCAATTGCCCCGATCGACCCAATTGAACTTCTATGGTCCTTGTAACACCCTAGTTTTTACACATATGATTAATTTTTTTTATTTGGATGTTTATGTTATTTTGTTACGTGGTTTAGTTTGAGTAATTAAATTACTCTCTTCAAATTATTTTATTAGGATGCGTTAACATTGAATTATTTCAGTGAATGCACGCTTACTAGACAATAAGTTACATTATTGTCACTATTATTACTAGTACAGAAAAATATTTTAAATAATATGATTAAGAGAAAAGCATTTTCATATTTTCATTCTATTTAATTTTCGAGTTGAAAATAAATTGGTTTGACTTTAATCGGAGATTAAATTTTGGACCGAGTATTTTCTTAGTTGATCAGTTCAACTATTAATCTTTACTCTAATTTGAATTTCGAAATCATATATTTATCAATCTTTATTTTTAGTTTCCAAAAAGTAAAAACATGTTTATTTTAGGCCTAATATTTATCACTCATTTTGTACCTATCACTAAGTAACTAGTTTAAAAACTCAAATTCTTACACTTTTCTCTCTCTCTTTCTCTCTTTTTCTTTTTTCTTCTCTGCAACTTCTTCTTTCTTTCTTTCTTTCTTCTTTCTTTTTTCTTCTTCTTCCTCCCACCTCAACTCCATCTTCCTCCTCCTCTCAACAACCAAACAGCAGCGCCACCCACACCACCAGGACCGCCGCCGGCCGCCGCTCGAGATGGAAGGACGAAGATCGCGTCCTTGCACGCGTCATCGGAGCAGCGAAGCCGAGCCATCGTGTTCCGCGTCGGACCGCCACCACCTCACCACGGTAAGCGTTGTTCATGGTGGTTTCGAACCCAACTCGTTGGTTAAGCTTCTCTCTTTTCTTTTATGCTCTCTTTCAACTCTTGTTCTTGTTCACTGTAGAACCGCCGTTGTCCTCCGTGCCGTCGCGCGCCGTTAACGCCGCGCGTCCCCCACAACACCGCCACGTGCTTCTTCTTCCTTGTATGGGTAAGTGAAAACCCCATCTATTTTGCTCAGATTCAAAACCCCAAATCTGATTTTGAAACCCTAACCCTAACCCTTTGATTTCAGATTTTAATCTTGAAATTTAAGTTTGTTTTATGAAATTAAGACTATGAATTAGTGTTTCCCTAAACCAATTTCATTATTCTTTAGTTAAAATGAATTTTCCCTAAATTGTATTTAGGAGCCCTAAACCCCCAATTTGATTTGATTTGAATTTGGGTATGTTTTTGTGAAATTAATTATGATTTAGTGCAATTATGACTCTTAATTGATGATTCCCAAGTTCTCTTTCATGATCCTTTAATCAAAACAAAATTTTCTTAAAGGCTATTGTGAAGCGTAAGCTCCAAACATGATTTTCTTTGAAAATAACATTGTTTGGTAATAAGATAAAGTAATGTATGTTTGATCATGTGTAATTGATTTCTTGATTTTTGGTTGTTGCGCGTTGTTGGATTCCCTCTCTGAGACGTTTGACACGGCTATGCTTGCTTGATGGAGTAGATAGTTACACTCTTGGAGCTAATGTGAGTATTAAGACGAGAATTCTTTACTATATGCATGTGTGTGTGTGATTTATCTATATGATTAAACTATTGAGACTGGTTGAGGCATGACATACGTCATAGCTTATGTTTTGGAAAACTATTTTACTGAAAACATATGAACACAGAAAAGTGATTTTTAGCTTTCTTTGGAAAGTGGAAAGGAAACAGAAAAGGACTAGATTTTTGTGCTGAGGTTTCAAACTAGATTATGATTACGGTGAAGCCGGACTAGCCTTCCTCCTGTTAAGGACCTAGAGTTCCGAGACGTCGGACTAGTGTCTGTTGATAAAAGATTTTGAAAAATCTTTAGTGAGAGTTTAAAACTCAATTGATATTGAAGGTTTAATCAATATCTGAAAAGATGATATGGCAG
Organism: Sophora flavescens; assembly: GCA_030762895.1. NCBI lineage: Eukaryota > Viridiplantae > Streptophyta > Magnoliopsida > Fabales > Fabaceae > Sophora > Sophora flavescens. The sequence goes on along the minus strand of CM061063.1, from coordinate 248,003,402 downwards.
ACGTGCTGTTGTATTAACTATTATTTTTATGTATTACTGCCTGGATGTATTTGGTGTAACTGAAATCCTGGAAATGAAAATGTAAGTATTTTAGCAGGTGTTCTTTTTACCTGGGATGTTCGAATTACAGAGGAGACTTTGTCTAAATTTTTGTAAAACTAATAGCTTGTATTTAAGTATATCCTTTAAGTATGTGGCTGCTGTTCTGAATTAGTGATTTTCTCAATGTTTATCCTTTCAGATTGGTTTGGATGGAATTCGTATGTTAGATCCAAATACCAGTCGAACATTGAGAATATATCCTCTTGAGAACATAACAAGATGTGAAGTAAGTTTGTTAGCTTCCTTATTGATATTTTGACTATTTCTTCAAAATTAATTTTTGTAACTAGTCTCAATATAATATGTTTCTAATTTAATTATGCAGAAATTTGATCCATCTACCTTTGCATTATGGTCAAGGAGCTCGGTGGATGTGGAGCCAGGACGAATCAGATTGCAATCCAATAGTTACACTACTAACACACTTTTGGATACTGTGATTGCTGCTACTATACAGGTATTCTGAGAATTTCATCCTCCTTTTGTGGAAATAGTTTTTGCTGATGAATTAGATTATAAGAATGTAAATTTTATAAATATCTGATGGGAGATGCTGGGTGTACTTTATGTTATCGGGGGACATGATTTAGTTTTAGTCGCTTGCCTTGTATGAGTTGCAATGTATAGTGTACATTCAAGGCCATGTTTTTACTCACGATATGTTTTGTATTATTTGAAGATTCATTATCATTGGATAATGTTTGTTATATTCAGTGCAACTTACCTGTTTCAACCTTTTCTCTCTTATTCACCGAATCTTCTGTTCTTTAATCTTTATCAAATTTAATGATTCCAATATTGATTGTTTGTGTGTCGTTTGTTTTGTGTGTGTGTAGTGGAAATAATGTTGGTTCTTTTGGCTATCCTAATACTCTTGGTGCATTGCAGATTTTTTGTTTAGCCTCAACATTTGACTATCCTTTGAACTAAAGTGTAGTGTATGCTTAGGCCTAAGAATTATGAACGGACATGAGTTAGATAAAGATTCAAACAATTTGAGGGTTTGCTAGCAATAAAGATCCAAACAATTTGAGGGTTTGCTGGAAAAATCTCTTGATAATTTTTATTATTTGTACTTTCTGCTAGTCGCATCAATTTAAATGCCAATAATTAATAAATAGCCTTCTAATTATGCTTTTTGGTCATTAACAATCTTTGGCAGATAAAATATGTCCTAAGCATTTAGCACTTTTTAATTGATAAACAATTAGATTGCACTTTCCAACTATTGGAAGTATCATCGATCTTACTGATCTGTAGCATGTATATTTGCTTAGACGGCTAAACTAAACAGTATAGATCACATGGGCTTCTTTATCGGCTCAGTTCTTTTGGGGTTCTAGAGTACAGTTGAACACATGTGTGCACTTATTTCTGTTTGTTAATTAATTGACTTGCTTGGTTGATGGAAAGGTTCATTCTTTTACTGAATTGTTGGATATAAATCTTTTAGGTGTATCGTGGGGCATCTCCATTGATGCAGGTCATTCTATTTCTAAAGGAAAAATGTCAGCAAATTTGGAGAGGCTGGATTCTTAGATTCCTCAACATTTTGGTTCATTACATGACCTTCACAGTTCACAGTGGTTTGATCTTCTGATAGTTTTTAAGTCATGACTTTTGGATTGCATGCAGCAATTGGTATTTGATTTTTAGAAGTTGTATGGTACCAAGGCTGTATTTTGTAACAATAGTCAAATTCATGATTTTGTGATTGAATGTGAAACTGCAAATGTTAGTGATCGGTGCCATATAATTCTCATAGATAGTGAAACTGTAATGTAAGTGAAGTGATCTGTCACGGCCGTGATGAGCATCACGGCCGACCGTGACGACTTCGCGCCTTGAATGTTGTTTCACTAAATGGTCTGTCACGGCCGTGATGGGTATCACGGCCTGGCCGTGACAGATTCTGCTTACAAGGGGTCTGACTCAGTTAACATGTCACTGTCGTGACAGATTCTGACTTTTGATTCTTCCGTGGGAAATCCGTCCCAAATCCGTCCGAAAATAAAAATAAATCCGTCCAAAAAATAACCAACAAAATCACAGCATTCCGTCCCAAATCCGTCCGAAAACAAAAATAAATCCGTCCGAAATCCGTCCAAAAAATAACCAACAAAATCACAGCATTCCGTCCCAAATCCGTCCGAAAACAAAAATAAATACGTCCGAAAAATAACCAACAAAATCACAGCATCGGTCCCAAATCCGTCCGAAAACAAAAATAAATCCGTCCGAAAAATAACCAACAAAATCACAGCATCCGTCCGAAAATAAAAATAAATCCGTTCGAAAAATAACCAACAAAATCACAGAATCCGTCCGAAAATAAATAAATCCATCCGAAATCCGTCCGAAAAATAACCACAGTCCAGATTTCCACGTTGTCCGAAATCCGTCTGTAAATATTTTCGGACGGAATTTGGGATGGATTTTCTAATTTCCCACGGGGCTTTTTTGGACGGATGCCATTCCATCCGAAATCCGTCCGAAATTTGTCCAATTTCCGTCCGAAAATCCGTCCGAAAAAGATGGATTTCTAGTAGTGAGATGCAACTGTGTTTAAGCAATTAGTTGGCTCCTTGAGGTATCTCTGTAATAGCATACCCGACTTATGCTTCTCAGTTGGTCACATCAGCAGGTTCGTGAACCAACCAAAGAAGTCTCATATGCTAGCTACCAAGAGAATTCTGAGATATGTGAAAGGAATTATGAGGTTTGGTGTGCTATTTCCTGGCAAGTCAGCTCATCAAATGGTTGATTTGTTAGGATATTCGGATTCATATTGGTGTGGCGATACGGTGGATAGAAGGAGTACAATAGGATACTTATTCAAATTCCTTGGTGCTCCAATCTCTTGGTGCTCTAAGAAACAGCCTGTGGTGGCCTTGTCTTCGTGTGAAGCTGAGTACATAGCTGGCTCATATGCTGCTTGCCAAGCTATCTGGTTAGATTCATTGTTTAATGAACTAAAGATTAAAGTGGAGAAACCTATCAAACTGTTAATTGATAACAAGCCATCTATCAATTTAGCTAGAAATCCAGTCTCTCAGGGAAGAAGTAAGCATATTGAGACTAGATTTCACTTCCTTAGGGAACAAGTGAACAATGGAAAGCTTGAGGTAGCATACTGCTCAACAGAAACACAGCTGGCTGACATATTGACTAAGGCAATTAGGCCTGATAGATTTGTAAAACTTAGAAGTGAGTTGAGAGTTGTATCATATGAATGTTTGGATTAAAGGGGAGTGTTGTGGTTAATCCAAAGCATAGTTTGTTAGCCAGTTAGAGTGTTAGTAACAGTTAGTTAGTTAGTTTGTAACTAATTCAGTTTTTGTAGTTACAATGTGATGTACAAGCACTATAAAAAAAGTGCATATGTGTAAATGAAGACTGAGATGAAATATACACACATTGATCAAATAACATTCATTCACCACTCTCTCTGCGTTTCTGTTTCTGCTTTCTATCTTCTGCCTTTCATTCTCTCAATTGCAGAGTGTGTGTTGCTCCCAACAAATATTCGTATAAATAATTGGCGAACTGTAATAAACATCTTGTTTGCTTTTTCTCAATTGTTAATTAGTATTTTTTTGCAAAAATGCTAAATTGACATAGAAAATGGGACAACATACGGTACACCGTATGAACAGTGCCGCACAGTGCGGCACTGTAGCTGCACTGTAGCACTTTTTTTTTTAATTTAAATTTTTTTTGTAAATAAATTTTTTGATTAAGTATGTGTCAATATCTGGTGAACGGTGTACAAATATCTCGTGAATGCCTTCAAATATGTGGTGAATGCCCATACTAAAACCAAGTTTTGGATGCCTTAGATTATCTGGTGAACGTAGTTCAATTATCTGGTGAATGCCTTCGAATATCTGGTGAATGCCCATACTAAAACCATGTTTTGGATGTCTTAGATTATCTGGTGAACGTAGTTCAATTATCTGGTGAATGCCTTCGAATATCTGGTGAATGCCCATACTAAAACCAAGTTTTGGATGCCTTAGATTATCTGGTGAACGTAGTTCACTTATCTGGTGAATGCCTTCGAATATGTGGTGAATGCCTATACTAAAATTGGGTTGTGGATGCCTTAGATTATCTGTTGAACGTAGTTCAATTATCTGGTGAATGCCTTCAAATATGTGGTGAATTCACCAGATATTTGTACCCCGTTCACCAGATATTGACACATACTTAATCAAAAAATTTATTTACAAAAAAAATTTAAATTAAAAAAAAAATGCTACAGTGCTGCACAGTGCAGCTACAGTGCCGCACTATTCATACGATGTACCGTATGTTGTCCCATTTTTTGTGTCAATTTAGCATAACTGATTTTTTTGTTGTACCAAGATATCCTCTATCCTACAATTTTACGTGTTTCAATGTTTCTTAGCAACTACTGGCAGCTTCAATATATATTTTGTATCTATAAAGTGGCCCAAGGCCCAATGACACCGTTCTGCTGTACACCAAAATCTTCACATTCCTGTAGTAACTTTAAAAAAAGTTATAAAACTTATGTAAATCAAATTTTGGATATTATATATATGATATATATTGTATGTGTTTAATGTTATCTCTAGTTTACTTTGTGTGTATATATATATATATATTCCAAAAATAAAGGATACATCCCTATTTTAATGTTTAAGAATCATTTCTATTTTAGTTTTTACACCACCTATCTAATTAACTCCTGACTTTTGCATGCATGGGTTGGGTAGTTCAACTAGTTTGAGTTAAGGGTATAAAGAGTTAGAGGAGTTAGAGGTTCAAAGTTCAAACCTTGACAAAAAAGAAAAACTAACATAACAACTAACGTATTAACAAATTTCTATATATATAAAAAATCCTTACTTTTGTATGTTTGGTCATGGTATCTTGAATATTGCAATTAATTTGAGTAATGTGAGAAATGTAAGGATTCTAATGTCATATTAGTGTAATGCTCATACCGTTTCACTGTTTCGGTCGGTATGTAAATTACATGTTATATTCCTTCTTTGGTCTTTTGCCTATGTAAATGAGTTTGAATACCTCCTGTACTCCTTATTAATACACCTTGGCTTATCCAAAAAAAAATTAGGATTTTGACTCTTCACATTCTGAAATAACTCAGATTTTGATAAATGCATGTAGTAACATTTTCCTTCTAAATTTTGCATTATAAAGATAAAAAAAAACATACATATTACAAGTGAGTAATGATATTTGAACACAAATTGTGTCCAACACTGTATAAAATTACTCTCTAGCATTTATTTATTGTTTTCTTCTCTCTCATCATATATGTATTTCATCACTTTCAAAGCACCCCATCAATGTTTATATATGGTCAAAATTTATGTCCAAATATTATTACTGATACAAGTTAGTTAATACATATCCAACTATATAGCAATGCTGTAGATTAATTTTAATGACCAAGATTGAAGGTGAATTGATATTGTTGGGTTGAAAATTAGGTAATGGTGGTGTTCAGTGCTGCATCTTTATGGGTTGTTGATCGAATTTTGAGGTGTAAAATGTGTTGGTTTTCTGAAGATGGTATCAGTGGTTATAGCAAGGTTGTTTTTTTAAAATTTCTAAAGTTCTGGATTTGTGGTTGGTCACATGTTTGGAGTGGGAGTAAGTTGTGTAACACCCCCCTTGGGTATTATTTTGTAATACTTGCGGAAATACATTAAAAAGAAAATTTGCTGGTTGCTTTCGGAAATTGATTTGCTTTAAGTTAGAAAACCTGGGTGTAAAAATTTTTCTCCTTAACCCTTCGGAAGCATGTGATACACACAACACAATATTACATTCACCCTATACTTGATATCACACATATACCAACTTTATTTAGAAACTAATCCTTCACAACGTACAATTCTTTTTCTCAAAAGTCTTTTCTCATGAACTGTATGAAAATTATCACGACACACGTACTAAACTTCTCAAAACATACATCCTTAAACACAAACCTAACATGATCATTCTAAAAGACGTTCTCATGGCAAGACTCCGTGGTCATCCCCCATGATCAAACACCACTTCAAACATCCAAGCTCAAGTCCTCGAGTGACTTAAGGAACTCTTCTGCAACATCTGCGCTCGTGTATCAAGGTACAACATCAAAGCCAGAAGAACAAGTATATGCAAGGGTGAGAACCAATATATGGATTTTAAAACGATAACCACATGCGCGACACACAAACATCATATAACATGTATAGTTATAACAACATAGATGTTAAACAATAAACAAATAGTTTATCAAAGGATTTCATACCCGCCAGTCATTTTAAATTTTAAAACAAATGCATGACATTTTAATATTCACCATCTAAACTTTTGTACTTAATCTCCAGATATTCCCTCACCAAATCAATGAGCTGATCAAGCTCGCTTTGCCAAATAAGGCATACTGGATTTAACCATGGCACTGTTCAAAACGAGGGACAGTGGTTACCGTTTACAGTATATGGTTTCATTGTCCATCAAGGCACAATGATGCAACTACATGATCATCTTGCCATCAAGAATTCAAGATTATACCCATAGGCACGTATGCCAAAAAAATGCATGTAAAATATTTTGTTCACGTTATCTTTTTCTTTATGTTCACTCTTTCCTTGTCGAAGCTCAAAGGCTTACGACCTTCACAACTTTTAAACATTTAAATTTGTCTTTCGATTTCAACAATAGGGCTCCAAGTCCGAATGTGCAAATCACGAGACACTAGACCGATGCATTCAGCCTTAGGTTCGTAGATTATAAAGTACAAAACTTACACAACTTTTATATGACAAAATAGTCCATAAATTCACCTTTAGGACATAGAATCCATACCATAGAACACTAGAACCTCGACGTCTCGGCCACTAGGTTCGTTTTTCACTTTAAAATCATTTTCATTATGTGAAACCCAAATAAAAAAAAAATTCTCCTCAACTCATCCAAGTCGTCGGAATAACACCATTGTATAAAACTAATTTACAGAAAAATCATTTTTCATTGGTTTATAAAATCATCAAAATCACTTAAAAACTCATATTCTTCTAAAAATCTTCATTTGAAACTTTTGTTCAAAGAAAATATCGTTTTGAGACTTGTCGCAACCGAAAAGAAAAACTATTGTTTTCCTTTTAGAGAATGAACATGGAGTCGCCACCAACTTTATTTAATTTCAGGAAAGTTGAAAAACCCTTTAAGAAAAAAAAACTTTGGGTTCGGGATTCGACTACGTCTAGGGAAGGCATGGAGACTTAACCCCACGACACCCTAGAACATCCATAAAAATGGTTACCCAAAATTAGTTGTGTAAATTAATAGTAACATTGAAAATATTTGTTTTACCCCGAAAATCGTTTAAAGGAAAAAAAATCATTTTTAGTTGTGAAATTTTTTTATTAAACATAAATCAAGTTGAACATGGCACGTAAGTCCACAGGGCAACCACAAAATCTAAAGGGTTTAACATGACACTTATCACAGGGCAACCTCAAAATCTAAAGGGTTTAACATGACACTTGTCACAAGGCAACCCAAGAAATAAGATTGTTTTAATTAAGTGATCATCTTCTATTTTTATGTACAATAAATAATTTTACCTCTTGGAAATAGAACAGAAATGAAACGTAGAAATGAAACGTTTTACTAACTTATTCAGTAAACAAAGATACAGAATAATATCAACAAAGAGAACAAGGATTACCAAATGAGAGCAGGATAACAATGATTTTGTTTCCTCCCAGTGGTAAGATTTCAAGATCAAAAACCTTTACATTTCAATTTCACTGACTCTTTTAACTCTTCCTTCTTTTGAAAATTTGGAAACACTCTATCTAATGACAGAAAAAAAACTCAAATCCCTAATCTTTTTTCTTCACAAAGAAAACATCAGATGAAAATCTCTCTCTCCCTCCGTCTCTATCTCCTCTTCTCTCTGCCTCCCCCCCCCCCTCCTTTTTTCTTTCCTCGTATTCTCTCCTCCCTTTTTATAGATGGAGGAGAGGGCTTCATGCTTCTTCTTACCCAGCGGCTTCAAGGTTGGTCTTCACGAAATTCGGGGCTTGGGTGGTTCTGAGCAGAAATAGCATATGTCTAAACGGGGGCGGCACGAGCAGCGGAAAGGAGGTGATTTGATGTGAAGGTTGTGTGTTTGAAGAGAGAAGGAGGTGGGGGTTTTGTCTAATGTGTAAGATGGATTTTTTACGATCAGGAGTGGGGCTACTCGGTTAAAATGAGGGAGGAGATGAGGAAGAAGAAGGACCGATGGGTAGAGGAGGCACAAGGGCGGTTGGAGAGTGGGAGGAGGAAAAGAGGTCTTGTCTGATATGTAAAATAGGTTTTTTAGGGTTAGGAGAAGTAACTCGATCTCCTTTCTTCTTTTCGCTGATTGTCCTTTTCTCCTTCTTTTCTTCGTCCTTTCTTCATTATCTTCTTTTTCTTCTTTCTTTATTCTTTAGCATCCATCCTGAAAATAAAATTGCAGTGGATGGAACCTCTTCGTCCAACAGAAACTTAGATATGCAAAAGTAGATATACACTGGACGGACCTCCTCGTCCAACAAAAATTTATACATGAAATGGACAGATCCTCCTCGTCCAACAGAAAATTAGATATGCAATGGACGACCCACTCGTCCAACAGAAACTTAAACATGCAATGGAAGACCTACTCATCCAACAGAAAATGCAATGGAAGACCTACTCGTCCAACAGAAAGTTAAACATGTAATGTAATGGACGAGACCTCCCCGTCCAATAGAAAATGCAATGGACGGGACCTCCCCGTCCAACAGCAAGTGCAATGTAATGGACGGGACCTCCCTGTCCAACAGCAAATGCAATGGACTGGACTGGACCTCGTCGTCCAACAGCAAGGGCAATGTAATGGAAGGGACCTCCCTGTCCAACAGCAAATGCGATGGACTGGGCTGGACCTGGTCGTCCAACAGCAAGTGCAATGTAATGGACAGGACCTCCCCGTCCAACAGCAAATGCAATGGATTGGACTTGACCTCGTCGTCCAACAGCAAGGGCAATGTAATGGACGGGACGTCCCCGTCCAACAGCAAATGCGATGGACTAGACTGGACCTAGTCGTCCAACAGCAAGGGCAATGTAATGGACGGGACCTCCCCGTCCAATAGCAAATGCAATGGACTGGACTGGACTGGACTGGACCTCGTCGTCCAACAGCAAGGGCAATGTAATGGACGGGACCTCCCCGTCCAACAGCAAATGCGATGGACTGGACCGGACCTTGTCGTCCAATCGCAAGGGCAATGTAATGGACGAGACCCCCCCGTCCAATAGCAATTGCAATAGACTGGACTGGACCTCGTCTCATTTAACGGCAAATGCAATGGACTGGACTGGACCTCGTCATCCAACGGCAAGTGCAATGTAATGGACGGGACCTCCCTGTCCAACAGCAAATGCGATGGACTGGACCGGACCTCGTCGTCCAACAGCAAGGGCAATGGACGGGACCTCCCCGTCCAACGACAAATTCAATGGACTGGACTGGACCTCGTCGTCCAACAGCAAGTGCAATGTAATGGACGGGATCCTCCCGTCCAATAGCAAATTAGTTTTGAGCCTCCTCTTTTTATCATTATTTTCTTTTTCTTCGTTCTCTCTTCACCATTATTATTAGTCTCCCTGAAACATAATATCATAAAAATTATAATAAAATGAAGACGGACAAAAATGGGTGTCCACAGTTGCCCCTCTTTACTTGTTGCATACTAGAAGACATGATTAGTCGTGACTTTTCATGTATTGTAGTAATGAACAAGTAAAGAAAATGAACACATATTTTGTCCGAAAAAACGTGAGGAGCTCAGAAGAAAACCTTACAGTTTGAAAATAAAATTGCAGTGGACGGAACCTCCTCGCCCGACAGGAAAGTAAATATGCAGCAAGCATCGGAGCTCGAAAATAAACTTGTAATGAGCCTCAGAGCTTGAAAATAAAATTGCGGTGAGACTCAGAGCTCGAAAATAAAATTGCAGTGAGCCTCAGAGCTCGAAAAATAAAATTGCGGTGAGCCTCAGAGCTCGAAAACAAAATCGCAGTGAGCCTCAGAGCTCGAAAACAAAATGCAGTGGACGGAACCTCCTCGTCCAGCAGGAAAGTAAATATGCAATGGACGGAACCTCCTCATCCAAAAGAAAATTAAATATGCGGTGGATGGAACCTTCTCGTCCAACAGAAAATTAAATATGCAGCGAGCCTCAGCTCGAAAATGAACTTGCAGTGAGCCTCAGAACTCGAAAATTAAATTGCAGTGAGCCTCAGAGCTCGAAAATAAAATTGAAGTGAGCCTCAGAGCTCGACAAAACTCAATCCGTAATTTGAAACTAATGAGAATCTCTTCTTTTTGAGATCAGCGGAACCAAATTCTCCATGGAAAAACTTCCACCGACCAAACCCTTGTTCACCAACCACTCTGAGCCGAGGCATCATTCATTCTTTTAATAACATTGGTCACCTAAGAATCTGAATCATATGAGGTGGATATTATATTTATTCTCCCTAGCTCATCTGCATCATCCTTTTGTTGGCCAGTGCATGTTATCTCTTCCATTGAATTTGAAGTATTGAGTCCTTTTGGCTCAAACCATTCATTGATGCTACCATTAAAATTATCAAATCATACCATTAAACTTATATTTACTTTTATTGAGACATGACCATGATGAGAGTGAACACAACAGGGGAGTGTGAAGGAAAAGCCTCTTGCCTTAATACAAGAATTTAGTTCGTTGAGAGAAAATAACAATATGATAATAAAATTACAAGGGGATCGTGAAGATTAAAAGCAAAGGAAAGAAAATTATGAGAATCACATAAAATTTGCCCCAGTGTTGGTCCTCTGATTTTCATTTATTTGATTTCCCACAGCCTTTTGATGACATAGACCTTGGCTTTCTGTTTCTGATTCCTCAAACATACCTTCTTCAATCATCCCTTAACAATTTTGCCCCGGTATACTCAGTCGGATAAAATTGTCCCAATGAGTGCTTGCAAAAATATTGGACCATATCCTCCTCCTAGGCTGCCTCTGCAGGTTTTCAGCCTAAGGTTTCTTTACCCTAACTTTTGTCTAGTTGCCCTTTCGGGTTTTCAACCTAGAGGACTCTTGTTTTTATTTTGTTTTCATTGTTATTTGCCCTAACTTTTTCCTACGTCGCTCTTTCGGGTTTTCAACCTAGCGGGCTCTTTTCTATTTTATTTTCATTGTTCTTTGCCCTAACTTTTTCCTAGGTTGCCCTCTCAGGTTTTCAACCTAGCGGGCCTTTGTTTTTCTTTTATTTTCATTGTTCTTTGCCCTAACTTTTGCCTAGGTTGCTCTTTCGGGTTTTCAACCTAGCGGGCTTTTAAGTATAAAACTTTTTCATAGCATCAGAGTTTACTGGCCTTGGTAGCTCTTCCTCGTCCATGTTTTGCTAAATCAAAGCTTCTCCTGAGAATGCTTGTTTCACAATATAAGGACCTTCATAATTTGGTGCCCATTTTCCTCGTGCATCCTTCTGATTAGGGAGGATTTTCTTTAAAACCAGGTCTCCCGGGTAAAATTCTCTAGGGTGAACCTCTTTATTGAAAGCTCAGGTCATTCTGCTTTGATACAATTGTCCATGACAGATAGCTGCTAGTCTTTTCTCTTCTATCATGTTCAACTGCTCATATCGACTTTTCACCCACTAAGATTCTTCTAAATCTGCTTCCTTCAAGACTCTTAGTGAGGGGGTTCTACTTCGATAGGTGAGACAGCCTCCATCCCGTACACCAAAGAAAAAGGGGTTGCCCCAGTGCTTTATCGTATATTAGTCCGATAAGCATGTATAGCATATGGCGGCATTTCGTGCCAGTCTTTATAATTTACAACCATTTTGGCAACGATCTTCTTGATATTTTTGTTTGCTGCCTCAACTGCACCATTCATTTGAGGTCTATAAGGAGCTGAATTGTGGTGTTTGATTTTGAAACTATCGCAAAACTTTTGAATCTTGGCACCATTAAGATTAGCAGCATTATCTGTGATCATCCTCTCTAGGATCTCGTATCTATAGATGATGTCCTTCTTGAGGAACTTGAGAAACACCTTTTGAGTTATGCTGGCATATGAAGCGGCTTCTACCCATTTAGTGAAATAGTCTATCGCCACCAAAATGAAACGATGGCCATTGGAAGCCTTGGGATTAATGGGACCAATGACATCTATTCCCCACATCGAAAAAGGCCATGGGGATGCTAAATTGCGCAGTGGAAATGGAGGTGCATGAACCCGGTCTGCATACATCTGGCATTTTTGGCATTTACGAACATGCTCTATACAATCTGACTCCATAGTAGACCAATAATAACCGCTTCTCAAGATTTTCCTAGCCATCATGTGACCATTGGCATGAGTCCCACATATTCCTTCATGAACTTCGATCATGATCAATTTAGCTTCGCGAGCATCCACATATACAGGACTTCCTTGCTTAAGAAAAAGGCCATAGCCAGTCTTCGGATGGTCTTTCTATTTGTTTCACTCGCTTCTATCGAGTATTCCTTGTTCTGAATATATTGCTTGATATCATGATACCAAGGCTTACCATCAGGTTCTCCTTCCACATGGGCACGATATGCCGGTTCATCTTGCACTCTAACTTGGATGGGTTGAACATTGGTATGGATATCCAGCTTGGTCGTGGCAGCTAGTGTGGCTAAAGCATCAACAAACTGATTCTTGTCTCGAGTTAAATGCGAGAAAGTAATCTGGTCGAACTTTGCAATCAACTGAGTCAAGTATTTCTGATACGGAATCAACTTGGAGTCTTTGGTTTGCCATTCACCATTGACTTGGTAAATGATTAGAGCTGAATCTCCGAAGACTTTCAACTGCTTTATACCAAGTTCAAGTGCCATTTGTAATCCGCTAGCACATGCCTCGTATTCTGCAATATTATTCGTACATTCAAATTTCAGTTTTACGACCATCGGGTACTGCTTGCTGTTTGGTGAGATAACCACTGCTCCTATACCACTGCCATGCATATTGATTGCTCCATCAAAATACATTTTCCACACATCTTCCTGTTCTTCATCTTCCTCGAGGGACATTATCCCTTCATCAGGGAACTCGGAATTGACAGGCCATTCATCCTCAAGAGGATTCTCTGCTAAATGGTCAGCAATCGCACTTCCTTTGATGAATTTTTGAGTCACATATTTGATGTCAAATTTTGACAATATCACTTGCCACTTCACACTACAAGAAATTAAGCTATTTCCCAGGGCTTTTTACCCAGGGAAATAAATCCCTAGGAAATTTTTACATTTCCCACGGCCAAGACCCTCGGAAATGTCTCGCTTGATTTCCCACGGCTTGTCCCTGGGAAAAAGAGGCGCCAAACATTCCCGCTTTATTTCCCACGGGCTGCGCCGTAGGTAACAGAAAGCGCTGTTTCCCACGGATCGAGCCCTGGGAAATGGCTCAGTTTTCCCACGGGCTTAGCCGTGTCTAGTCAACACGGAGTTTCCCACGGAAGTCCCGTCGCAAATCAGGAGGTGTTTCCCACGGCCAAGCCCCTGGGAAAGACAGGCGGTGTTTCCCACGGCCAAGCCCCTGGGAAAATCATCTTCCTCCTCTTCACTCGGTCCCTTCGCGCCTCAGCTGTTCACACGGTGTTCGCTCGCCATACAGCTGTTCACCCTTTCCCCAACCCATCGTGAGACTGAAGCGCCTCCTCCTCTTCTTCTTTTCTTCCCTGGCAGCGAAGGTAACTCCTCATCCTCCTCTTCCTTCCTTTCTCTTCTCTTTTTCATTTCCTCCTTCTCAAACGTTCTTGCTGACAGAGTGGTAAAGGGACGATCTCACTCACCGTCTTCATTCCCTCAACCGCCGCCATTGTCTTGCTCCGTCGCACGCCGTCCATCGCCGTCCTCAGAGGTTGGAGCAGACACCAACACAGCAACAGCAAAGGGCCGTCGCAATCGCCATATAGGTAACTACTTTGTCCTCATGTTGGCTTTCATTCTTGTCAAATGTGATGGGAACTGGTAGCAAATCTGATTCATTCTCTTGGCGAATAAGATAAAAAAACATTGTTTTATGCCAGTGATTTGCACACAGTTAATTTTGAAAAATGTTAAGTATTCAACCTATAAGAAACAATAAGAAAGCAGCATTATTATTATATCTTGCCTTCCCAATCGAGACAGCTCTGGTTCTGCCAATAGCATATCTTGCAATGGTTTCATGTCAATTCTTTTATCACCATACCTATGAGAACTACAAGAAATGTAATGTCTGTTTTAGTGGAAAGATAGCAGATATTAGTTGTGTGTGTCTATAAGAACTACGAGAAATGTGTTTTCTATTTTAGATGAAAGATAGCAGATGTTAGTATAGTGTGTGTGTGTCTATATCCATAGAATATTCAATCATACATCTCAAAATTGTAAATAGCCAAAAATGGAGGCAAAGGCATAATTATTCACCTCCACTTGGACCACATATAATTCCTAAACATTCTTAGTCTTTGACATCAGAAATGCATGAGCTTCAAGAGGCATATACATAGGCAATATGCAAGAGTCTAAAACTTTAAAAAGAAAAAAAAAAAAAACTTACCCATAAACATGATCCATATAAAGTAGCCTGTGGCGAAGTTTGTAGTCATTGCCAATATAAGTCACAATTAAGCTACCTGCATCTGGGTGGGGCCAGCTTCGTGAGGTAGGGAACCGTAATATAAAGGTATCGGGTTCTTGAAGTCCAGTGGGACCTTGAAGTGAAGCATCTGCTTCCTCCTTAGTTATGAATCCTTCTATCCACTTAGGTGATGTGGAATTCCAGATAGGATTTATCCAGTTCCTTGATATTATGAAAGCTACGGGGTACAGCCAGCACCACAACTTCTGGAAGTTCTCCGGGGCTAGATACTCTTGACATCCAGCAATCCTTCTCAGAAGCTCTAGGTCCTGCAACAATTATAAAATCTATGATATGTTAGCAGGCTATTTTTCAAGGGCTTTGATACTTAAATAACCCAAAGACCGCTAAAAACATGTATTTCTTCTCTTTATTTTTACTTTGTTTATATTGCTAATAATGGAAAGAATTGGCTTAAATCATTAAATGTTCACAAGTACTCTCTCTTGAAAAGAAATGACAGGAAGGGTCCTAGCTCTACCAGATGGATTTTAGCCCATTATGGCAATATTTTTGCAATAATGCAAAACCAAATAAGACTTGGACAATATAATAATTTACAGCATTTTCCTGTTTTAGAAACTGAAAACTGATGCATTAGCGCCTTTGTAATACTAGTTACACAACTCTTTAGTGCACAAATGATTTACAAACAGAAGTAACTTCTATAAAACAAGTTAATGATGAATGTTTAAACTTTAAGGTGGTAATAGTAATAACTTTAATTAAAACATGACAGTAACTTTCCTTCACAAGTATTCAAGCAACTTTTACACATATATTATGAAAATTCTTGTGTGTTTTCAAAGAGTTCCTAAACATCTTTTATGCAAAATGTGCGCACATAAGATTTGTGCAATTAGAATTTTTCTTATTATATTACCTCTTCATTTTCACAAGATTTTTCATTTCACATAAGGTTAGTATATTCTTATACCACAAAAGATCATTTGTAATCTTATATTTTAGAAAATTTGCCAGTAAACAGCAGCACCATGTTTCTGAGGGCAGTAAGAATAAAGTAATCAGACCTGATTTGAGAGAGACCTTGAACCACAAGAAGCAATCTTCATGAATTGCTCTTCAATCTCATAGACAGCACTCTCCCAAGGAATGTGCTGGTTGTTTGGAGACATCAACTTCCAAAGATTAGTTCCATCTTCAATCAATCTTTTGGCAATTAATATTTGGTTTCTGATTTAAAGACAAGCCAGTAGTTAAAAAAGAGGAAACATGCTAGGATTTGCAAGTAAATTGAATCATCCTTAAAGAAAATAAGTATATTTTGTTGAGTCAAAAGACATTGATAGAAGGATGCAGGAATAAAATGTATTTGAAACAAAAACCCAGCTTCTGTAATTAATTTTAATGTGTTGTTTCTTTAATGCAGTTGATGGTAAGTATGAAAGTTTCACAGTGAACATGAGACAGGGAAGTTACAAATGTTTCATCCACAAGGAAACTTTATCAATAAACAAAATTGACTTTTGGGAACATCATGAAGCACAATATAAAATAACCGTGGAGCAAAAAGAAAACATTTTTCATTAATATTAGCGTGTTTTTGCTAATGACTTAAACCCGTATGCTGTTGAGTATCTGGAAAGAAATACTGTTCTAAACAAACTTGAGAGGAAAATTAAGGTAAGGTTGCTTGTCTAGTTAGTTGACTGTAAAGTATGCAAGTGTTCAGGTATCTCTTTCTGTTATCACATGCCTAAAAATTATTTTACTATGATTGCTTTGGATATCTAAAAAATTTGCATTTATTTTGCATTCTTCAATTATCATCAATCATTTTTGGGGATTCCTTTTGTCATCTTTAAGAATAGGTGACTCCTTTTAGTGTGTGAAATTCATTGAGAGATTGTACCCAAAAAAAATGTGATTGCTATTCTCTTATTGTTAAAATTTATCTGGATTTTTTATTAGTATGCAGAAGATGGATTGTTATCCTTCGAATCGTAGTTGGGTGTATGATAGGCTATATCCGAAAAGAAGGGGTTTGAAACCAACTTTCGTAGATGGGGTTGAAGAGTTTGTTACCCAAGCAAAGCGACAAAAGTGTTTCATGGATGATGGAAACCGAATTAGATGTCCATGTGCTAAATGCCGATGTCGAAATATTAAGAGTGAAGACCTTGTGAAGACTGACTTGTATATGAATGGGTTCCAGGAAAATTACTGGATTTGGACTCTCCATGGTGAAGAAGTGCCACATGTTGATTTAGGGGTTGACGAGAATTGCACGGGTGTCTCAAGCACTCGTGCGAGATATGGGATGTGGGGAGCAGTTTGTGTCAATGCGGGAGATGGTGGTTGATGCTCTCGGGGTAAACGAGGCGCATGATTACGATAACATCGAAGATCTTCCGAATGAGGAAGCACAAAGATTTTATAATCTTTTAACTGAGACAACAAAAAAGCCATTGTTTGAAGGGGGCCTCGGACTCTAAATTATCGCTGTGTGTGAGACTTTTAGCTTGCAAGTCCAATTGGAATATTCTCGAAAAGTGTTTGGATTTTTTTATGAAAATGCTTCAGACGTGACACCTATAAAAGGAGTTGTACCAAAGAATTATTATGGTGCAAAGAGGTTAGTGTCGAAGCTGGGATTGGAAGTCAAGAGGATTGATTGTTGCATTAATGGATGCATGTTGTATTACGACAATGAATTCGGCATAAATGATGGAGCTTTGGTCAAATGCAAATTTTGTCAAGCTTCGAGGTATTGCCCTCCCAAGTCTGGGACAAGTAATAACAAACCAATTCCCGTAAAGGCGATGTTCTATTTGTCAATAGTTCCAAGGCTACAGAGAATGTTTGCATCAATGCAAACTGCAGGAAAAATGACATGGCACTTTGAGAACAAAAGAACTTCGGGCGTCTTACGGCATCCATCCGATGGCGAAGCATGGAAGCACTTTGACCGGGTACATACTGATTTTGCTTGGTCCACGTAATGTACGACTTGGTTTAAGCTCCGATGGTTTTACCCCGTATATCCAAGCGTCGGCTTCACCATATTCTTGTTGGCCCGTAATTGTTACTCCATACAATCTTCCTCCTGATATGTGCATGTCGAAACCTTATATGTTTTTGACGTGTCTCATAATGGGACCATCCAATCCGGAAGGCTGGTATTGATGTTTATTTACAGTCTTTGATTGATGATTTGAAGAGGTTGTGGAGCGGCGTGTTGACGTACGATATCGCAAGGAAGGAAAATTTTATAATGAAGGCAGCTTTGATGTGGACCATTAATGACTTCCCTGCTTATGGTATGTTATCTGGTTGGGGGACTCATGGTAAATTGGCATGTCCACATTGCATGGAGTATACAAAGGCCTTTACCTTGAAACATGGGGGGAAAAGTTCTTGGTTTGGCTCGCATCGTATGTTCTTGGAAATGGATCATTCATTTAGACGGAATAAGAATGCCTTCAAAAAGGGGGAAGTTGAAAAAGATGCACCGCCGCCTAGGTTCAAACCGGAAGAGATTTGGAGTAGAGTAAGAGAACTACCAAAAGTCACTGGCAATGGTCGTGTGTCCAAATTACAAGGATACGGGGAAGGCCATAACTGGACAAAAAGAAGTACTTTTTGGGACCTCCCATATTGGAAAGATAATTTGTTGAGACACAATCTCGATGTTATGCATATAGAGAAGAACTTTTTTGATAACATAGTAAACACTGTCATGAATGTCAGTGGGAAAACCAAGGACAATGAGAAGGCAAGAATGGACTTAGCTTTGTACTGTAGGCGACCGGAGTTGGAGCTAAAGTCGCAGGCTAATGGGAATATGTTAAAACCGAAAGCTAGTTACACTTTAACTGTCGATGAAGCAAAGACCGTTTGTCATTGGGATAACGGAACTTAGGATGCCAGACGTTTATTCTTCCAACTTAGCAAGATGTGCCGATGTTAACAAAGGAAGGATGCATGGGATGAAAAGCCATGATTGTCATGTATTCATGGAATGTTTACTTCCTATTGCTTTTAGTTCATTGCCCGTGCATGTATTGAATCCGCTTCTTGAATTGAGTCAATTCTTCAAGGATTTGTGCTCTGCAACGTTGAGGGAGAATGACCTGATTAGGATGGAGCAAAATATTCCCATAATTCTATGCAAGTTGGAGAAAATATTCCCCCCTGGTTTCTTTGATTCTATGGAGCATCTCCCAGTACATCTCGCGTATGAAGCGAGGCTTGGTGGACCGGTTCAATATAGGTGGATGTATCCATTTGAAAGGTAATATAACCATCATAGAATTTTAATTAGACTTTTTTCCATTCGAAGTGAAAGGATATGACTATGAACTTCTTGTTGTTTTATAGATTCATGGGTGATTCGAAACGGTCGGTGAAAAATAAGGCTAAGGTTGAAGGATCAATCTGTGCGTCTTACTTACACCGCGAGACAACCCATTTTTGTTCCCATTATTTCAAGAACTTCATGTTGTCACCAAAAAATAGTAGGAATGAAATGGAAAGTGAAAGTGAAAGACATCCGTTAACCTTGTCAGTCTTTTGCCACTGGTCGTGCTTCCAGGGAAGGAGACCTCTCACCGGTTTATCGGACAAAGAGAGGAAGTCGGCTCATGTTCATGTGTTGATCAATTGTACCGAGTTAAACCATACCTTGAGTACGCATTTCGTATCTTTTTCTTTCGAATACCTAATAGTATATATTTTTGTGCTTATAATATATATTGTCCAACTTTACAATGCCTTCTTGATATCTCGCAAACAAATGAGCAAGAACAATCCACTCGTATACATGTTGAGTTTCCAATCTGGTTTAAGCAACAAGTTAGTATCTTAAAAATCTTTGAATTATCCATTGTGAGTAAAATGTAGACATGATTTTTTAGAACTGACATATGTAGGTTTACTGTGAGCAACCAACTCCCATCAACAAACACTTAAGGAACTTAGGCGATGGTCCTAATACGTAAGTCAAAGAATGGCACACTTACTTCGTGAACGGGTACAAATTTCATACCCAATCATGGACGGAGGGCAAAAAAACCATCAACAATGGGGTCCATGTAAAGGGTCTCACAGAAGGAATTGAAGATGACTTCTACGGCGTGATCCAACATATATATGAACTGGTGTACCCTTCTTTAGACTATACTAAAAGAATAGTTCTATTTTATTGTAACTGGTTCGATCCGTCCGGTAGAGGCACAAAATTTAACGCGAAATGTAATACTGTGGACATCCGAATGAGTAGAAGATATCAAAGGGATGATCCGTTTATCATATCACAAAATGTGAGACAGGTGTATTACGTACCTTATCCACCAACTCGTAAGGACAAACGAGGTTGGTCCGTCGCCATCAAGACAACACCAAGGGGTAGCATCGAAGTGGATGATTTAGAGGGAGAGGTGCCTTATCAAGTGGATGTAATGTCACATGTAGCTGAAGTCATTGAAGTTGACTCTATTGATGGCTTAGGGGACTTGCAAGTCGCTGGTGAAGAAGTGAATATCGCCAATTTGTCATCCATCCAGGAGCATTTGGATGAAGAAGACGATAATTCCACTGAAGAACATGAAGAGACAGGATCTGAAGATGATGAGGAAGAAGATAATGACTCAACAGGACCTGAAGACGACGACTCAAATTCTGAATAAATCGTAGTTAATTTGTATTAGATCTTCTGCAGACTTTATGATTTGGATGGTTAAGTTATTTTTGGCTGTTGGATTATTAGTTAGTTATACTTGTTGACTTTATGACTTAGATAACTTATTTTTGGCTGTTGGATTATTAGTTAGTTATATTTGTTTACTTTAATGACTTAGATAACTTATATTATTGCTATATCTGATAACTTTTGTTTTAACATTAAATTGCTCTTTAGACATGTCTGCAGGACGTGACCCACCTCCACCCATCGATAAGGGTAAGGATATTATGGTTGATACTGACCCCCGTCCAAACCCCCGTCGTCATCGGAACAGACCTTCCACAAATTTAGTGATTCGTGAGTCTATAGATGGATACTCACGTATGCCTTCAACGCTTACCTCTGCATCGTCAGTACAACACCCACATGTACCTACATCACGCCCACCACAACAAGCACCTTCACTGACTCCACGTGTTGCACCTACATCGCCTCATTTCGATATGATTCCCACCCCGGGGGTCACGACACATGCACACTATAGAGCATCTCCTTCAGCATGTGTGGATGAGGAGCAACAATATAGTCCAGGCTATTCACGCTCACCTTCAGTTGCAGATGTGCATGAGCAGCCAGAGGAGTCGGTGGAGCCAGTGGAGCTAGAGGAGCTAGATGCAGCAGAGGTAGTTGAGCTCATGCCCGATGGTCGACCTATTATTAGGCCTAGTGGTAACGGGTAAGAATTAATTAAATTTCTATGTGTTTGGTTGATTCATGCATTGTATCATAATTTATTACCATGTGTTTGATAGGTTCATGCGTCTTTACTGTTAAGGTTCCTTCCTTGTAAGAGAGCAAACAGTGCCATCGCGTTTGTTATCCAGCAAAGGTATCATAGGGCATTTACATCATGGGGAAAACTCACTGACAATGAGCGGATTAGTATGTTTGATGCGTTTAGAGGAAGTAGCAAATTTCAATTTACTTAATGTGGTTTTTATTATTTCCGAAACTATTAGTATAACAATTGTTATTTATCTTAAAACAGGGTCAGGTGGCATGGAGGAACGAAGATGAGTCAGAGATCCAGAGGATCTTTCACCATAAAGCCTCCGAACGCCTTTCTGATATGCTTAGGGAGGCTCGTGAGAGTGGCATACAACGATCCTGGATTGGAGATGGTATTTGGGAGGAGTTGCATCGTTATTGGGCTTCTGATCAATTTAAAAAAATTTCTGCTCAGGCAAAGAAAAATAGAGCATCAGAAAAGGGTGGGAGCCTGCACACAGGAGGAAGCATTTCCCGAATCGCGAGTGGGCGAGATCGTATGGTATGCTCATACTGTCATTCTTTATGCATTAAATGTATTTATTCCAACATCATAGTTCATTACTTGTTATCTTAATCATCTATGCTTGTGTTATAGGCTCGCCGGTATAATCGAGGAGTACAGATTCATGAGGTTCACAAACGCACCCATACTAGGAAGGCTACCGGCGAGTACATAGATGAGCGCTCCAAGCGCACTCAGGTAATATGCCGTTTTGATTTTTGAAGAAGCTATTGACTTTAATAGATATTATAACACTCATACTTTACTGGACTTGAGAGGCAGAGAGCCTCAAATGTTATGACTAGTTTTAGCATTAGCTTTTGAGCATTGGCTTTTAGGGAGTTGAATATATTGCTTTGTGTGAATCTTATTAAGCTTTTGATGACTTGCAGTTTTAAATTGTGGTGTTCAATTTGTAAAGGTTGAGGTTTAGGGGAAACTCTGTCCAATGTACTGCATAATTAATCGTGTAACATACTATTCATGTTTTGATTACTGAGTCAGTAGAGTCACTTTATATTTGGACCTATTGATACTTTGCTGACATTGGAAATGTTATAACTAGTTTGGACATGAGAATTTGTGTGCATCCTATTGAGCTTTTGATGATGATTTATGGATTTAATTTGCGGTGTTCTGTTTGTAAACATTGGGATGTTGTAGTTTTAGGGGAAACTCTGTCCATTTTTCTGCATAATTTATCTTGTAACATATTGATCAAATTTTGATAGTCTGATGTATTGTAACAGGAGGAGTTTAATGAGAGGATGAGTCAACATAGGTCTCAATCATCAGCCTCTTCACCATCCACCCCAGCTAACCCACGGGAGGACGAGCGACTTGCGCTGAATGTTTGGGCGTAAGTCGTCGGCGGCAAGTATAAGGGTCGTTTGTGCGGTCTTTGGGGACCTTGCCGGCAACTATCGGAAAGGGGCCTCGCGCAAGTTAGAGCTTAGGGTTGGAGCGTCCACCACATGCAGATGTTACCCTCAGGAGTCTGCGGAGATTTCTCAGTTGAGGCAGATGTTGGTCGCTTCCCAAGAGAGGGAGTGGCAGAGGGATGAGGAGCATCGTGTGATGATGGATACGATGCGACAACTGATGGAGACAGATCACGGCGATTGCAAGCAGCAGCAGCCCCCACAAGGCGAGCCCTAGTCGACGACCCGAAGCGTGCTCGGGGAGGACGACGACTCTCTTGACCATTTTGTTGAGGAGCCTTATAATGGGGATTCTTAGTTTATTTTACTTATCATGTTTATTATGTTTATTATTTTTCGTTGAACAAATATGACTTGAATAACATTTTGTGTTGAACAAATATGACTTGAATAACATTTTGTGTTGAACAAATTGTTTGCTTGAATTATGATGTTAATTTCTTTGTTGATGCATTCATATAAAAATAATAATTATTTATTTATCCACTTTAGCATAAATTAATGTATATAAGGTTTTATTTATAATTTAAACAAAACATATATTTCCTAGGGTTAGAACCCTGGGAAATTTCCCAGGGATAGATCCCTGGGAAATATTTTCCAGGGTTCTAACCTGGTATTTCCTGCATGAGGCCCCTGGGAAACGTTCCGACCAAATTGGCAACCGAGGGATCTAAATCCGTGGGTCATCCCTGGGAAATGTGTATTTTCCCACGGATTTTATGGATTTCCCAGGGTCATAGGCCCTGGGAAACAGCGAAAATTCTTGTAGTGTCAAAACTCTTAAAGAGGTATGAGGACTTTCGAAGATATATTTCAAAGGATCCATTCGAGAAATTAGCCAAGTGGTGTGATATAGCATGTACTGTCTGAGTCTTCTAGAGGTCCACACTAGCGCACAACAAGTCTTCTCGATTGCCATATAACGAGCCTCATAGGCGTTAAAATTCTTACTTAGATAGTAAATCGCCTGCTCCTTCCAGCCAGATTCATCATGTTGTCCTAGCATTGCCCCCATTGAGGTTGGCAATATAGTGAGAGTAACAGCAGACGACCCTGGGTAGGTGGTACCAACACCGGGGGATTCGGTAAGTATGCCTTTATCTTGTCAAAGGCTTCTAGAAAGTCATCATCCCATCTTCCTGGATTATTTTTCCTAAGGAGTTTGAAGATTGGCTCCCATGTGCTAGTCAAATTTACAATGAAGCGCGCGATATAGTTCAACCTTCTAAGAAAACCCCTTACTTCCTGTTCGTTCTTAGGTGCTGGCATGTCGCGTATTGCTTTTACCTTGTTCGGGTCCACCTTTATTCCTTCTCTACTGACAACAAAGACAAGTAAATTCCCTGCGGATGCACCAAAAGTACATTTTTCAGGGTTGAGCCGCAACTTGTACTTCCTTAGCCGCTCGAACAACTTTCACAAAACTGCTACATGACTTTCTTCTTCCTTGGACTTAGCCACTATATCATCAACATATACTTCTACCTCCTTATGCATCATATCATGGAACAATGCTACCATAACACTTTGGTAAGTGGCCCCAACGTTCTTCAACCCAAAAGGCATAACTTTGTAACAAAAAGTTCCCCAAGGAGTGATAAAAGTTGTCTTTTCTTTATCGTCATCATCCATGAGGATCGGATTGTACCCAGAATACCTGTCCATGAAAGAAAACGTATGACTTCTGGCTGTACTGTCAAAAAGGACATCAATGTGAGGTAGGGGGAAATCATCCTTTAGACTGGCTTTATTCAGATCTCGGTAGTCCATGCACATTCTGACCCTTCCATCCTTCTTTGGTACTGGAACAATATTAGCTACCTATTCCGGGTGTCTAGCTACTTCCAGAAAGCCAGCCTCTAACTGCTTGGTCACTTCTTCCTTGATCTTCAGCGACATCTCAGGATGCATCCTCCTTAATTTTTTCTTCTTTGGAACCACATCTGGGTATAAGGGAATTTTATGCGATCCTATCTTAGGATCTAAACCTGGCATATCTCTGTAGGACCATGCAAAAACATCCAGATACTCTTCGAATAGTGCAACCATTTCTACATGCTATGGGTTATCCACTATTTTCAACTCCTTTTTGTCTCCCTCGGTCCCCATATTGATCACTTATGTAACCTCATCATTCGAGCTAATCCCTTCTTCTCACCGTTTTACCATCTTTAAGAATTCTTCAATGTCTTCTTCTTCCCCATCGGATTCAAGGTTGTATTCTTCCTCCTTAACCCTTTGGAAGCATGTGATACACACAACACAATATTACATTCACCCTATACTTGATATCACACATATACTAATTTTATTTAGAAACTAATCCTTTACAACGTACAATTCTTTTTCTCAAAAGTCTTTTCTCATAAACTGTATGAAAATTATCACGACACACGTACTAAACTTCTCAAAACATACATCCTAAAACACAAACCTAAGCTGGTCAATCTAAAAGACATTCTTATGGCAAGACTCCGTGGTCATCCCCCATGATCAAACACCACTTCAAACATCCGAACTCAAGTCCCCGAGTGACTTAAGGAACTCTTTTACAACATCTGCACTCGTGTATCAAGGTACAACATCAAAGCCAGAAGAACAAGTATATGCAAGGGTAAGAACCAATATATGGATTTTAAAACGATAACCGCATGCGCGACACACAAACATCATATAACATGTATAGTTATAACAACATAGATGTTCAACAATAAACAAATAGTTTATCAAAGGGTTTCATATCCGTCAATCATCGTAAATTTTAAAACAAATGCATGACACTTTAATATTCACCATCTAAACTTTTGTACTTAATCTCCAGAGATTCCCTCACCAAATCAATGAGCTGATCAAGCTCGCTTTGCCAAATAAGGCATACCAGATTTAACCATAGCACTGTCCAAAACGAGGGACGATGGTTACCGTTTACAGTATATGGTTTCATTGTCCATCAAGGCACAATGATGCAACTACATGATCATCTTGCCATCAAGAATTCAAGATTATACCCATAGGCACGTCTGCCAAAAAAATGCATGTAAAATATTTTGTTTACGTTATCTTTTTCTTTGTGTTCACTCTTTCCTTGTCGAAACTCAAAGGCTTACGACCTTCTCAACTTTTAAACATTTAAATTTGTCTTTCAATTTCAACAATAGGGCTCCAAGTCCGAATGTGCAAATCACGAGATACTAGACCGATGCATTCAGCCTTAGGTTCGTAGATTATAAAGCACAAAACTTACACAACTTTTATATGACAAAATAGTCCATAACTTCACCTTTAGGACATACAATCCACACCATAGAACACTATAACCCCGACGTCTCGACCACTAGGTTCATTTTTCACTTTAAAATCATTTTCATTTTGTGAAACACAGATCCAAAAAAAAAATCTCCTCAACTTATCCAAGTTGTCGGAATAACACCATTGTATAAAACTAATTTACAGAAAAATCATTTTTCATTGGTTTATAAAATCATCAAATCACTTAAAAAATCATTTTCTTCTAAAAATCTTTATTTGAAACTTTTGTTCAAAGAAAATATCGTTTTGAGACTTGTCGTAACCGAAAAGAAAAACTATTGTTTTCCTTTTAGAGAATGAACATGGATTAATTTCGGGAAAGTTAGAAAACCCTTTAAGAAAAAAAGCTATGGGTTCGGGAGTCTATTAAGTCTAGGGAAGGAATGGAGACTTAACCCCACGGCACCCTAGAATATCCATAAAAATGGTTACCCAAAATTAGTTGTGTAAATTATTAGTAACTTTGAAAATATTTGTTTTACCCCGAAAATCGTTTAAAGGAAAAAAAATCATTTTTAGTTGTGAAATTTTTTTATTAAACGTAAATTAGGTTGAACATGGAACGTAAGTCCACGGGGCAACCTCAAAATCTAAAGGGTTTAACATGACACTTGTCACAGGGCAACCCAAGAAATAAGATTGTTTTAATTAAGTGATCATCTTCTATTTTTATGTAAAATAAATAATATACCTCTTGGAAATAGAACAGAAATGAAACGTTTTACTAGCTTATTCAATAAACAGAGACACAAAATAAAGACTGTCAAGAGAAACTTACGAATAATATCAACAAAGAGAACAAGGATTACCAAATGAGAGCAGGATAACAATGATTTTGTTTACTCCCAGTGGTAAGATTTCAAGATCAAAAACCCTTACATTTCAATTTCACTGACTCTTTTATCTCTTCCTTCTTCTGAAAATTTGGAACCACTCTAATGACAGAAAAAAACTCAAATCCCTAATGTTTTTTATTCACAAAGAAAACATCAGATGAAAATCTCTCTCTCCCTCTGTCTCCGTCTCCTCCTCTCTCTGCCCCCCCCCCCCCCCCTCCCCCTCATTTTTTCTTTCCTCGTATCTCTCCTCTTTTATAGATGGAGGAGAGGGCTTCGTGCTTCTTCTTACCCAGCGGCTTCAAGGTTGGTCTTCACAAAATCTGGGGCTTGGGTGGTTCTGAGCAGAAATAGCGTATGTCCAGACGGGGGCGGCACGAGCAGCGGAAAGGAGGTGCTTTGATGTGAAGGTTGCACGTTTGAAGAGAGAAGGAGGTGGGGGTTTTGTCTGATGTGTAAGATGGGTTTTTTAGGATTAGGAGTGGGGCTGCTCGGTTAAAATGAGGGAGGAGATGAGGAAGAAGAAGGACCAATGGGTAGAGGAGGAGCAAGGGCGATGGGAGAGTGGGAGGAGGAAAAGTGGTCTTGTCTGATATGTAAAATAGGGTTTTTTAGGGTTAGGAGAAGTAACTCAATCTCCTTTTTTCTTTTCGCTGATTGTCCTTTTCTCCTTA
The DNA here is from genome assembly GCA_030762895.1 of Sophora flavescens. NCBI lineage: Eukaryota > Viridiplantae > Streptophyta > Magnoliopsida > Fabales > Fabaceae > Sophora > Sophora flavescens. Next base: position 247,975,841 of record CM061063.1, on the reverse strand, counting down.
TTTTCTTCGTCCTTTCTTCATTATCTTCTTATTCTTCTTTCTTTATTCTTTAGCCTCCAGCCTGAAAATAAAATTGCAGTGGACGGAACCTCTTCGTCCAATAGAAACTTAGATGTGCAAAAGTAGATATACACTGGAAGGACCTCCTCGTCCAACAAAAGTTTAAACATGCAGTGGACGGAACATCTTCATCCAACAGAAACTTAGATATGCAAAAGTAGATATACACTGGACAGACCTCCTCGTCCAACAAAAGTTTAAACATGCAATGGACGGATCCTCCTCGTCCAACAGAAAATTAGATATGCATTGGACGGCCCACTCGTCCAACATAAACTTAAACATGCAATGGAAAACCTATTCATCAAACAGAAAATGCAATGGAAGGCCTACTCGTCCAACAGAAAGTTAAACATGCAATGTAATGGACAAGACCTCCCCATCCAATAGAAAATGCAATGGACGGGACATCCCCGTCCAACAGCAAGTGCAATGTAATGGACGGGACCTCCCTGTCCAACAGCAAATGCAATGGACTGGACTGGACCTCATCGTCCAACAACAAGGTCAATGTAATGGACGGGACCTCCCCATCCAACAGCAAATGCGATGGACTGGATTGGACCTCGTCGTCCAACAGCAAGTGCAATGTAATGGACGGGACCTCCCCGTCCAACAGCAAATGCCATGGAGTGGACTGGACCTCGTCGTCCAACAGCAAGGGCAATGTAATGGACGGGACCTCCCCGTCCAACAACAAATGCGATGGACTGGACTGGATCTCATCGTCCAACAGCAAGGGCAATGTAATGGGCAGGACCTCCCCGTCCAACAGCAAATGCAATGGACTGGAATGGACCTCGTCGTCCAACATCAAGGGTAATGTAATGGATGGGACCTCCCCGTCCAACAGCAAATGTGATGGACTGGACTGGACCTCGTCGTCCAACAGCAAGGGCAATGTAATGGACGGGACCCCTCCGTCCAATAGTAAATGCAATAGACTGGACTAGACCTCGTCGTCCAACAGCAAGTGCAATGCACAGGACCTCCCCGTCCAACGGCAAATGCAATGGACTGGACTGGACTGGACTGGACCTCGTCGTCCAACAGCAAGTGCTATGTAATGGACGGGACCTCCCCGTCCAACATCAAATGCGATGGACTGGACTGGACCTCGTCGTCCAACAGCAAGGGCAATGGACGGGACCTCCCCGTCCAATGGCAAATGCAATGGACTGGAGTGGACCTCATCGTCCAACAGCAAGTTCAATGTAATGGACGGGATCCCCCGTCCAATAGCAAATTAGTTATGAGCCTCCTCCTTTCTTCGTTATTTTCTTTTTCTTCTTTCTCTCTTCACCATTATTATTAGTCTCCCTGAAACATAATATCATTAAAATTAGAATAAAATGAAGATGGACAAAAATGAGTGTTCACAAGACTAACTCTCTGTTCTAACAAATATTGTTGTTTCTCAACACTCTAGTTAAATTATTTTTGCGACTTAACTTTTATAATAGTATTTTCTAATATTTTCTAATTACGTACAAATTTGCAGTACTAAAATATTTTCACGGTTATGCCCTCACGGTGACTCATAAATCACTCTTACACCGATAATTCATTAAAATAATAGTATTTTTAACTATTCCACATTTTTGACCAATTAGATAATTAAGCAATATTATATTACTATCTTTCACCAATTAAAATTCATTATTTCTTATAAAGCTTTTTAACGCTTTTATCCTCGTAATTAATTGAGCATGGACTATTGTCGGGCTTTTCAATACACAACCAACATCAATAATAATTTCATGTCAACACTATAGAAATTAGCATAGTTTATGACATGCATTAAAATGCTATAACAATTAACTGCAGATAAACAATTAAAAGCAGATAATTAACAGCAAATAAATTAACTACTCAAGGTAATTTAAAACACCGCCTACACACTTAAATAAATTATACAGACCACATACTGATAGCATATAGCTCTTGGAAAAATCCCTCGGGTACTCCCCTTACCTCTTGAAGTTACAGTTTTTCTCTCGAAGTTTTTCTTTTCGATTCGTTTCCGATTCCACCTCCCAACTTAGTACGATCCACAACAATGATCCTTCACAATAAATCACAACACAATTAACAAAGTAAAACAACAAAATCCTCCTAATCACTCATGATGAGATTTCAGCCTACATGGTTAAATTAGGATAGGGATGTCAAAGTTTTACAAACTCTTGGAATAATGATCCTTAAGTACTAGAGATTGCATAATCAATGATCATGACTTGAAATTGAAACAAAATCTTCTAACAACAAGGTTAGGGTTTGTTCGGCCTTAGGTCATAAAATAGGTTAGAGGTTTTCAAAATTTCCAAGCTTCTAGATTTAATGACAATAGGTATTGAATAGATAAAATAAATTATCACATGATAGAAATTGAAGTAAAATCTCCTTCACCCTCACAAATAAGGTTTCGGCCTCTTGAAGAAAATTGGGAAGGAAAATTTATTTTTACACATGCATTTGAATGATGGTCATAGGGATCATGATTAGTTCACAGCAATTGGAATCACATTAAAATTATTTTTGTATGATTTTTTAAAATTTTTGAAGTTCTAGATCTAGGAATTTAGAATATGTTGATCATGGCTTGAATCACGAAAATGGATGCAGAACATAATGTTTATTAATTAAGGAGGGTAAGGTATGGATGCTGAAAAATGGCAAGAAATCAAATAATTTCTTCACAAATTTGCTTATGCGTCAGTTTGAGAAAATGAGATCTAGAGTTTATGGAAACAAATGAAGATGAAGACAATCATAGTCTTAAGTGATGAAGGTTTACCTCTTGATGATGATCTTTGAGAAATAAAACTTGGAACACCTTGATAAACTTTGAATAAATATGTTGATTGATGAAATTTGCAAGGGCCTTGTGATGATTTTTGGCGCAAAAAGAAATGAAAAGAACAAGAGTTTTGTTCTTGTATAAATGTGAATAAATGGGATGAAAGGAAATAGTGGAGTGGGGAATGAAACTGGCACACAAGACAAAGAGGGAGTAAGAGAATTTCATTGAGTTCTTTATGATATAAGGTGAGGTGATTGAGTGGTTAATGAGATGAAGGAGAAAAAAAATAAAAGATGGTGAGAGTTGAAAGGATGTTGGCGCATAAGACATAGAGAGGAGAGGAAATTTTCTTTTGTTGAGAGCATAAGTCTTTCTCTTGAGCTTTTGAGTGATTGAAGTGAAAATTAAAGTAAGGAAATTGTGGGGTGGGATTCTGCCGTGAGTGAGTAAAAGGGAGGGTAGGATGATTAGCTTTAGGATACAAGGGAAATTAATTATAAACATAAGGGTAGAATGGACATTTCCTTAAGTAAATATCTAGATATTTATCAAATGTCATCATTACATGTGGTGAGTCACATGCTGACTCACCCTGTGAGTTGTCAATGGTGACTCACCGTCCTCATCCACCCAGCTTATTTCTACAGCTTCGTTCCTGACTCCGTCGATTACTCGATTTAGGTTTTGCGCCCGAACAAAGTATAATAACTTATTTATTTTGAAAATTTTCCAAAGAACCTATCACTACAAAAAAAAAAAACAATTGTTTAGCGACCGTACTTTTCGGTCGCTAAACCATGTAAATCGGTAGCTATTTGTTTTAGCGACCGAATCAGAGACCGATTTATGATGGTAGCTGAATACCTGGTCGCTAAAGTTTTAGCTACTGAATTATTATTTCGGTCGCTAATTAGCGACCGTAAATTCGGTCGCTATAAAATAATAATCGGTCGCTATTAGGTTGGTCGCATTTTTTGGATAACCATTTTTAGCGACCGATAATCGGTTGCTAATTCGGTAGCTAATTTTGGTTACTGTTAACCTATATTAGCGACGGATTTTCGGTCGCTATACATCATCTGGAAATCTTAAATAAAGTTTAGCGACCGAATTATTGGTTTCTAATTCGGTCGCTAAACTGGTTATTATTAATTTTTTTTAATTTTAATTTTTATAATAATTTTTTTTTCTGATTTTCTTTAAACGTTAAAAAAATTACTAATAAAACACACCAAATAACTTATGAAATACACAATCATAAAAAATAATAAATATATATAAAAAGAATAATCCAAAATATCGTACAAGAATCGTTTAAAGTAAAAAATATGGAGAGAAAAAATCAGTCATGATGAGGGGGAGATGGAGGAATCCAATCATCCTCAGTGTCCGTACCACCGACGTCTGCCAGCTGATCGTCCTCTGCAGATAGCAGACATCGATGGTCGGGCGGCGAATCGGAGGAGCGGCAGCGGCGCGGCATAACCGCCGTCGAGCATCATCTCGAGCAACTCGAGTCTGGATCTCATCATCGCTCCAACACCAGCCGCATGATGTCGCCCTGCTCGATGCTCGCCGCATCACGCTTTGGTGTGCCCGAGTCAATCAGGTAATCTGGTCCGCCATCTCTTTGCTCTCTCTCGCTCTTCTCCCGGCGCCGCGTTCAGTGCGTGATGGTGTCCTCGCATTTGGTGGAACTGCTCCCGAGGGGGACGGTATCGGACGCGGCAAGGAGCAAAGCGTGCTTGGACGATGAAGCGATGAACTTCGGCTCCCGTGTGTCCGAGGCCATACACGTGCCCTTCTTCTTGTTCCCGCCCCGACGACCTCCAAATAAATGGCATTATCGTCGACGGAGACAGAGAGCAGCCATCACCAGTCAAAGCCTCATCTTATGACTGTGAGGCACGTGATATGGCATCGTCCTTCTTCTCGTTGAAGCCCGCCTACAAAGTATAGTTGAATAGATTTAGTTAAAATAATTATATCCAATATTATAAAAATCATTTATAATAAATTACAAGTAAACACTAAATTATTTTTTTGCTTACAGCATAGTTACGGGCCTTGTCGTTGACCCATGTCCCCGACTTCAACTTCTTCGTCCTCTCCACCAACTCCATAGCAGTCGGGGCCCGCTGTTTCTGTGCTTTCTACACAGAATAATATAATATTAAATTCATAAGAATAATTAAAAATGAAAACTAATTAATTAAATAGTATATTAAGTCAAAAGTTTAATGTATTACCAGCTCGTCGTAGTGGGCGGCGGCTGATTTAGACCCACCGGTCCAAGCACATGCGCCACCATCAGAAGCTCGATTACGCCAAGCTGTGGCCTGGATCTCCTGGAACTTCTAAGTAGCCCAGTACTGGTCCAGCTGCCTCTTGATCTCAGGATCCACCCACCTCCCCTTACATAACAAAACGGGTATCTTGACTTCCATATCCTTTAATTGATTCACATTTAGTGTTGTCGATGTAAGCTCCCTGAAAAAGTGGCTAAGCTCAACAAGTGGGTTCCAAATTTGCTTCGGTAATGCGTCGAACGCAATTGGAAGCAACCGTTGCATGAACACGTGGCAATCATGACTCTTCATTCCATGTAACTTTGCTTCCTTAATGTCAACACATCTACCCAGATTGGAAGCATACCCATCTGGTAACTTTAGTTCTTTAACCCACTTACAGACGGCCAATTTCCGTGCTTTGCTTAGTGTATAACTTGCCTTCGGTTTGATAAGTCTGCCACGACCACCGTCTTGCAACTCAAGCTCCTTCCGATTACAAATGTCAGCCAGGTCCAATCGGGCTTTATTTGTATCCTTTGTCCTCCCCTTGATGTCTATCACAGTGTCAAACACATTCAAAAACACATTCCTCTCAGTATGCATGACATCAATGTTGTGACGGAGTAGTTGTGTCCTCCAATACGGCAACCTCCAAATTATACTTTGTTTTGTCCAATTATGGTTGACGCCATAATCAGGAATATGTTCTCCTTGGGTTTCATGGACGAGCGGTAAGTACTGTACTCTGCGCCATACATTAGGACCAGTCAAACGTGGTGGAGGCGGTGTTCTCTCCGCACAACACTTCTTGAATGCATTCTTGTTCCGCCTATAAGGATGATCTTCTGGAAGGAATTGACGATGACAATCAAAATATGAGATCTTTCGACTGTTTTTAAGCGTGAATGCCTTCGATCGCTCCATACATATTGGGCATCCAAGCTTCCCCGCGGTCATCCAACCCGACATCATCCCATAAGCAGGAAAGTCGTTGATCGTCCACATTAAAGCTGCTTTCATGATGAAATTCTGCCTCAAAGATACGTCATATGTCAACACACCATCATTCCACAAAGATTGTCAACTCATCTATCAGTGGCTGCAAGTACACATCAATCTTACCTTTTGGATTAGACGGACCCGGAATTATGACTGTTAGGAACATAAACTCCCGCTTCATGCACATCCCCGGGGGAAGATTGTACGGAGTCAGGATAACCGGCCAACAAGAGTATGCTTTTCTAGACTGCTCAAAAGGATTAAATCCATCAGCAGATAACCCCAATCGGACATTGCGAGGGTCCTGCGAAAATGCCATATGAACCCTATCAAAATGCTTCCAAGCTTCTCCATCAAATGGATGACACAAGATATCTTGCTCCCTCTCATGCTCACTATGCCACCTCATGTGAGCTGCAGTGGCCATCGAAGAGTACAATCTTGTAAGTCTTGGCACGAGCGGAAAGTACCACATCTTTTTTAGCGACCTCTTCTTCTCAATGCCCATCCTAGTGGTTGTCTTATACCGATCCGCACCACAAAATCGACAACACGTTATGCTTTCCGTTGAATCATCCTTATAGTACAACATACATCCATTCGGGCAACAATCAATTTTCAAACACCCCAGACCCAAATTTTCCACGGACTTCTTAGCATGATAAAAACTTGTAGGCATCCGATTGCCTTCTGGCAACGCCTTGGACACTGACCTGCTGAGGCGATTAAAACAGCCTTCTTGCATATTGTAGTCAAATTTGATACTCAACCATTCCATTCACATCGACAACTCCGTGTACTCCTGACATCCTTCCCACAATGGAGATCGTGCAGCACTCAGCATATCATAGAATCTTTGAGCTTCGGGATTCGGATTCTCCTTATGTATTGGGAACCCATTCCACCATCTTCTCCCCCATCTTCTTCTAGTACAACACCAACCGATGGTCCAGCATGATCCATTATCATCTGCTCATATGGATTCAATTCTTCCCTCCCGTCACCACTTCCATAGTACGAACCTTCAGCCACAATCGGGTTTTAGTCAGGCAACGTCTCACCATGGTTACTCCACCAATAGTAATCAGGCATGAAGCCCTTCTCATAAAGATCAGCTACAACTCCATCCACACTTTTGAAAGATTGACACTTGCATCTTTTGCAAGGACACCTCAATTGATCACCGCCCAGTCGTATAAATCTCTCCTGGCTAACAACAAACTCTATAAACTCACCCACTCCAACTCTATACTCTTCCCTAAGACGTTTATTCCGATCCAACCTACGATACATCCATTTTCGATTCTCCGGAATATCCATTGCTGGCAATTAAATAGCCTGACCAATCCTACAATAACACTTATATATTACGGTGCATTCCAATAACTCCATCAATCTCGTTCTTATGACAAGGTATGAACCTATCCCATTCGAGAAGAAACCTTTGTCACACTCGGCTACTAATAGTTATTCCCATATTCAAATACCTTATACTTGACAAAATTTCGCAGCATTTCCCATCGGTCTCCAAGTTACACGACTCGAGCACTGGTCGAAATCACCGCGATCAAGTATGCACCAGGAGAACAAAAGGAAATGCATCAAATCGAGATTTCAACAAGTATATAAGGCATTTGAACATTGAAATGACTATTGTACGAGTGTGAAAAAGGTTTTTTCCCAAACTGTCCCACTTGGACAATTCAAGATTCAATACAATGAGCATGCATACCTTGATAAGTTACGCATGCTCAATAATATTGAATCTCAAATAGGAAACTAAGGCTTTCGTAAATTAATTATTAACTCTAACAGAAAATAAAACCATTAACCTATAAATATTGCAACATTGTTGAGTTTATATAAATTGCAGCGTAAATCAATACAAACTTAGATTAAATATTGTAGCAAACATCCTATTGAGCTCCGCTCTCCACTAACAAGTAGCAGTTGATTGTCAAACATATGCATAATTTCTAAATTATCAGCACACAACCAGCATCCCGCCTTTCGGACAGGATCACATCCTATTGAGCTCCGCTCTCCACTAACAAACAACACATATTGACAAACACATGCATAAACATTAAATTATCAGCATACAATCATACAATATCACATCCTATTGAGCTCCGCTCTCCACTAACAAACAACACATATTGACAAACACATGCATAAACATTAAATTAATTATCAGCATACAATCAGACAAGATCACATCCTATTGAGCTCAGCTCTCCACTACCAAACAAAACGATAATTCACATAATACATTACACTGAGTGTTCAGAGAACTGACCTGAGAGAAAACACAACTGAGCAAGGATAAGTGGAGGAGCCGGTAGAAGAATATGACAAGAATGACCTATCGTGCATAAATGAAATTATTCATTTCAACTCAAATCACTATTCTATTATGTTAAATTGTTATACCTAAATAATTTATCTCATGAATATCTAGTGTTAAAGCATGTGCTGACGAAAAAATAATCAATGAAGCATAAAAAATAATAAGATTGCAGAGCTGAAGGTCAATTTATTTTGATTTCGACTTTTTTTTTAAAAATTATCCTTAAATCGGGCCTAACTGTTTACACAAATCGAATCAATATATTACATATCCAGTACCATAAAAAATGTGGATAATGCTAGAATTTCTTTCTATCAAAGAGAAGATTTTCCATGTTGTTCAATGTTCATTTTAGTAAACATGACAGTGCCCATTAAAATAGAAAATAATAGAGAGAAAACTGAAAGGTGTAATTGATTGAATGAGAAAGTTTATTACATCAAGTCATATATAAAAGTGACTCATATTATATGTAAGATAAAGCAACTGATTTGTAACTAACCACTAATTAACTATATTAATTATATGATCTAATAGTCCATCCTAGATAGACAAGATGTTAGGGTCTTAGTTAGTAGGGAAAAATTGTCATAACTCACAAATTCCATTTCTATGATTTTCTAGAATTTAAATCATAAAAATCAAGGAATATGGAAAGTTGTAGCAACTTAGTGATTTGAATGAAAAACATGAAGAGAAAGGAAGGATGATCATTGATCACTAGACAAGCACAGATATCAAATTTGGAGATTTGTTTCCCTTTATGCAAAGAGTTGCAAATTTTTGAAATCCAAGAGTAAAATAAAAGGGTATGGTTCGGCCAAGTGGGGGAAAATAGGGGAGAAATTTTTGTTCATCAAATCATTTGGCAAGCATGAAGAGTATGATTATAGAAGCACCAATATTAAGTTTCAAGACTTAAATCAATGGGTACAAAGAGTTATGATTTTTCTACCATTTTCAAGCTTAATTCTTTTTGAACAAAATTAAGAACAAGCATGAAGCTAATCAACTCAACATCAATTGTAATGAAGAAAGGTTGGAGGAAAATTACCTCTAAGTGATGACCCTTGAATAAGAAATCAAGACACCTTGAGAAACTAAGAGAAAAGAGAGAAATGTGTTGGATGAAAAAATGAAAATGATGAGTAACAAAAACACACATCCCTAAACTCACACACATACACTAAACACACACACATACACTAAACACACATCTCTGCACACACACACACACACACAAACATCCCAAACAGACACACACACATACACTAAACACACATCTCTGCACACACACACACACACACACACACACACAAACATCCCAAACAGACACACACGCATACACTAAACACACATCTCTGCACACACACACACACAAACATCCTAAACAGACACACACACACCTACCCTATGATTACAATCCAATTGAACCCACAAACTTTAGTACACAGAACACACAACAAACACACACTCACAACACACACACACACAACACAACAAACACACACACAACACCAATGTACACACAACACACAACAGAAACAACAATGTAGAGAAAGACAACAAGAGAAGCAATATATTTTTTTGATAATCAAAGAAATATATTAAAAGAAAGAGCACAAGAAGTGCCTAACCCAAATACACAAATGTCGAAAACAGATTAACAAGACTGAACCTATAGATATTGTTACAACCAAAAGCAAAACTCAAGCACTAAGGTTGCATAATAGCTAAAAGCCAACCCCACATGACACCAAAGAACAGATCAACACCACCAAGAGAACCAAAAGCCAAAAGAGAGCACAACGAGCAACGAAAAATCCACCCAAAGAGCAAACAAATGACAAAGAATGAAAAAATGCAGCCCAAAAAACAACAGAGCACACACCAGCTACCACCAAAACTAGCAACTCAAAATACTAAGCACACAACCACCATAACTGTCATAACTTAACCAGAGAATGAGCTTGGGATTCTTAGCGGGTCAGCCAAGAAACAACGAGAGAAGCAATTACCTCGGTCGGTGTGAGGGAGGGCATTGTGGTGGTGGTGGTGGTGTGAGCAATGTGACCGAGAATGAGCCCCTGAAATGAGGGGGAATGATAGACAATGACATAGTGAGACAATGAGACAGAGAGATGGAGTAGAGGAGAGCTTACCTGGCGAGAGGGGAGATGACGGTGGTGACGACGACCGGAGGTGTCTTGGGGTGTTGAGGTGGCGGAGAGCGCGCCGTAGAAGAAGAGAAACAAGTGGGTGGGAGAGAAACGCCGGAAAAATGAGGAAGAAGGAGGTTCCGTCGAATTTAGGGATTTCAGTTTTAGCGACCGAATTAATTCGGTCGCTAATTCATACCGCTAATATGGCTAGTTTTAATTTGAATTTGTAATTTTAGCGACCGATTTAAATTTCAGTCGCTAACACGCGCAATTTTATTTTTTCAACGCGCCATTTAGCGACCGAATTAATATCGGTCGCAAATATAATAAAGTTTAAAACGTGAATTCATAAATTTAGCGACGGATTTATTAATCGGTCGCTAATATAAACACAGTTTGACCGTTGCATTTATTTCGGTCGCCATTTCGGTCGCTAAAAATTCATAAATTTCTGAATTTTACTTTCCTTTGTTTAGCGACCGAAGTAGCGACCGATATCTCTGCTACGCTCTATTTCGGTCGCTATTTCAGTCGCAGAATCAACTCTAACCAGTGTTTCATGTAGATCCTACAATCGGTCTCTATTTCGATCGCAAAAAGGAACCTAAAAATTCGGTCACTATTTTCGGTCGCTAAATGACCTTTTTTTGTAGTGTATATTGTTGGAAATAAGATATAAAATATATCCATTTCGTTCTCGGGTCAAAATTAGGTTTTTTGATCAGAAAAATCTTATTGTTAATGAAAACGCATACCGGGTTCTGTCTAAATTTTCAACCCAATATTTAACCGTAACTCTCTACAATAAAGTAGAGTATAAATATGACTTTGGTTTATCCAAAATCATTTTCTAAATTTCAGATAAAAATATAAATGTTTATTTATATTTATACCGATCTTAGAAAGTAGAAAAATCAGGGTGTTACATTACTACCCCACTAAAAAAAAATTCGTCCTCGAAATTTTGTGAATCGAAACTACATAGGATTTTCTTAATCCCAAGGGTCTTACTTTCACAAGAAGGTATATAAAAGAACTTTGTCAATCTGAAAAGAATACATGAATGTTCAGTATGTAAAAAGATTCTTTAATAGGTTCGTGGGTGTAAAAATGCATAGCTAATACATGTTTACAACCATGACTCTAGTAAAGTTCCTTCTTTCACAAGAACTCCTAGTGGATTAGGAACTCACAAAATGAATAGTTCCTAACCTTAAGAGGAATTATTCTTTGGACAAAGGATTCGCAAAACGACAATTTAAAATGACAACAGTCCGACAAAATTCAGACTGGATCACTTTCATCCAAAGTAAAAGTGACTAGACTAAGTCTCATCTAGAAATTTCTTTTCTCAAGAAAGTGTCTATCACGAACAACAATATGACAGTTCACAAAAAAAAAATCCACAATAATTGGTCCAACAATTGAAGTTTGAAAAAAAATCACAATCTTTAGAAAAAGAAATTATCTGACCCCAAAATCTAGACTGATCACATCGATAAAAAAAAAAGGAACTGGAATAAATTTTCTTCAAGAAAACATTATTCTCAAAAAGTCGTAAATAGCATACACCCACTGAAAAGACTAACAACATAAAATACTTTAGAGAGTCAAATACTCAAGGGTACCTAAATATGATTCTACTTAGAACCCATTACAAACTTAACATGTACAAGTCATTAAAGCACGCATCCTACATATAATATTCATATGCACAACTACATCTTTGGTTCATGATTCAATTGCTAAAAATTCTGAAGAACTCTGCAACTGTCTTCTATAAGACCTTCAGGTTGTGAAGTTTTCAACACTACTCCTGATGTTAAAGATCATCAAATTGTGAAGCTTCAACAGTACTCATTGTGTAGACTCTTACCTTTGCCGTCGGTTTATTGGTTCTTGTGTTGTTGGCAATTGGTCCATGCCTTGGTGCACGACAATTCTTTGCTAGGTGTCCTACTCGATTACAATTGAAACATTTCACTCCCTTAATCAGACAAACATCAGTCATGTGATTTAGATCTCCACGTTTGTAACATCTCCTGCCTTGGCCTTGACTTTTGTTCTTTTGGCCTCCACTACCTAATGCAGTATCAACTGGAAGATATGGTTGCTGGTTCTGGTCATTTCCAGGTGGTCGGAAATAAGGTATCCTCTAGTTTTGCTCCCCCTTCTGATTCTGATTTTGGTATTGGAATCGAAATGGTCCGCCGGTATTACCCCAATAGTCTTTACCTTTCCCCTTCTGCTCCAATTTCCGACACTTTTCCACTAAAGCTTGAAGGTTGAATATTTCAAGCGGTAGCCCAGATTCTTTGATTTCGTATCACAGACCTCCTTCGAATCTCTCACATTCCCAACCTTCATCAGGTTGAGTTTGGAAGAAACGGAAATACTTGACTAGAAATTCAAACTTTGTTGTATATTCATCAACAGATAGTTTGTTCTATTGTAATCGTAAGAACTCCTGTCCCTTCTCAAATCTGGCGCTCTGAGGGAAACACTTATTCATAAAAACAATGCGGAAAATACTCCAAGTTATTTCCTGGTTTCCCGCTTTCAGTATCTGCCTAATATCATCCCACCAGCATCCGGCATCTCCTAAAAGCAGAGAAAGAGCATACGGGACCTTTGTTTCTTCAGGGTTGTTGATAAGCTTGAAAATCCTTTCCAGTTCTTGTATCCACAAGTTAGCCTTCTCATTATTGACATCTCCTTAAAATTGTTGAGGTTCCTGATGTCTGAAGTTTGTTAGATTTTTCGTCTCAACTGCCAGCTCTGCCCGAACCTGGTCCAGCTCATTTTGTGTAACTACGATAGCAACAACACTAGTCATTAGCCTGAACGGCCTGGTTCATCTGTTCAATCATATCCTTGTTGCTGACATAAGCACGATCACCATCACCATCACGATCAAGTCCACATCAATGTCCAAATCCTGGTTCCATAACTGACCTATAACACAAATTCAATCACCCACAACCGAAATCGAAACGTATACTTACGTGTCTAAAACACATTACTTCTAAGAAGTAATTCGGTCATTGTACCATCTACTGTTCATAGATTCTTACAAGGTCTCGACTACATCAAAACCTATCAAAAACGCACCTACTTATGTACTATCATACATTGTTTCGATAAGGAAACAATTCAAACAAGGTCCAACCAGAGATCACACAACAAAAACATAACAGACCTATTCCCCAAGGTTCCCAAAAGACTTGAACAACTATGATACCACTCTGTAACACCCCCATTGGGCATTACTTTGTAATACTTGCAGAAATAAATTAAAAAGAAATTTTGTTGGTTGCTTACGGAAATTGATTTACTTCAAGTCAGAAAATCTGGGTGTAAAAATTTTTCTCCTTAACCTTTCGGAAGCATATGATACAAACAACACAATAATACATTCACCTTATACTAGATATCACACATATACCAATTGTTTTTAGAAACCAATCCTTCACAACTTACAATTCTTTTTCTCAAAAGTCTTTTCTCATAAACTGTATGAAAATTATCACAACATACGTACTAAACTTCTCAAAACATACATCCTCAAACACAAACCTAAGCTGGTCATTCTAAAAGACATTCTCATGTCAAGACCCCGTGGTCATCCCCCATGATCAAACACCACTTCAAACATCCGAACTTAAGGAGGGTAAGGTATACTTCTTGGATGTTGAAAAATGGCAAGAAATCAAATAAGTTCTTCAAAAATTTGCTTATGGGTCAGTTTGAGAAAATGAGATCTAGAGTTTTTCTTGACAAAATGAATGGAAATGAATGAAGATGAAGAAAATCATAGTCTTAAGTGATGAGGGTTTACCTCTTGATGATGATCTTTGAGAAATAAAATTGATGAACTTTGAATAAGGTGACGTTTGGAATATCTTATTTAAGCTCCTTTTGACTTATCTGATGACATAAGCTCTTAGCAGTGTGTTTGGCAGAGCTTATAAAAGTAACTTATGCCATCCCATAAGGAGTTTTTGACTTATTTTCATAAGTCACTGGGAGAAGCTTATGGAATTATCATAAGAGCTTATGCACTAAACACCCTCTCCGTGTTCTTTTTTTTTTTTCAAGCGCTTATGGCATAAGCTCTCATACGATAAGGTCTTATATGATAAGCTCTAATTAAGTTGTTTATCCAAACACACCCTAAATATGTTGATTGATGAAATTTCCAAGGGCCTTGTGATGATTTTTGGCGTAAAAAGAAATGAAAAGAACAAGAGTTTTGTTCTTGTATAAAAGTGAATAAATGGGATGAAAGGAAATATTGGAGTGGGGAATGAAACTGGCGCACAAGACAAAGAGGGAGTAAGAGAATTTCATTGAGTTCTTTATGATATAAATTCAAAGTGAGGTGATTGAGTGATTAATGAGATGAAGAAAAAAAAAAGATGGTGAGAGTTGATAGGACGTTGG
The DNA here is from genome assembly GCA_030762895.1 of Sophora flavescens. NCBI lineage: Eukaryota > Viridiplantae > Streptophyta > Magnoliopsida > Fabales > Fabaceae > Sophora > Sophora flavescens. The sequence continues at coordinate 247,960,733 of CM061063.1, read as the reverse complement.
CGCATAAGACATAGAGAGGAGAGGAAATTTTCTTTTGTTGAGAGCATAAGTCTTTCTCTTGAGCTTTTGAGTGATTGAAGTGAAAATTAAAGTGAGGAAATTGTGGGGTGGGATTCCGTCGTGAGTGAGTAAAAGGGAGGGTAGGATGATTAGCTTTAGGATACAAGGGAAATTAATTATAAACATAAGGGTAGAATGGACATTTCCTTTAGTAAATATCTAGATATTTATCAAATACCATCATTACATGTGGTGAGTCACATGCTGACTCATCCTGTGAGTTGTCAATGGTGACTCACCGTCCTCATCCACCCGACTTATCAATACAGCTTCATTCATGTTTCCGTCGATTACTCGATTTAGGTTTTGCACCCGGACAAAGCATAATAACTTATTTATTTTTAAAATTTTCAAAATAACCTACATCATTGGAAATAAGATATAAAATCTATTCATTTCCTTCTCGGGTCAAAATTAGGTTTTCTGATCAGCAAAATGTTATTGTCAGTGAAACGCAAACCGGGTTCCGTCTGAATTTTTAACCCAAATTTTAACCAAAACTCTCTACGATAAAGTAGAGTATAAATATGACTTTGGTTTATCCAAAATCATTTTCTAAATTTCAGATAAAAATATAAACGTTTATTTATATTTATACCGATCTTAGAAAGTAGAAAAATGGGAATGTTACAAATTGCAGTGTTTGGAGTTGGGGTGTTGTTTAGTTAATTTTCAACCGCGAAGGGTTTTTGTGGTTGAACATTTAGCTATTATCTTCTCCCTTTTGTATCTATTGGTGTCCAATGTAAATGGGTCATTTCCTTATTTATATATTGGTGGTTTATTTTTTACTCTTTTTTTTTCGATTAGTAAAATTTTATTAATAGTGTCTAGCTTTAGCATCACAACAATTATCCTCTCCACCTTCTAGGAAGGGTTGAAGGATAACCACACCATCATTTGCTCAATACTAGATAAGAAAACATTACAAAAGTTCCAATAGCATCACCCTTTTTGTCATACACCCCTGTCATACACCTCTCACTCAAAAACAACAACTCATCAAACAGTCATAAACTTCTCTTCTAACACCCTTCCCTTTACATGAACAACACCATGGCAAAAATACATCACACAAAGACAATCGACCACTATTATATAATCTGCTATACATTGTTACAGTCATAACATCCTCCATTGGTGGCAATAGTTCCACTCAACACACAACCTTTATCATCTAGAAAAATGCCAGATCTTGCTGCATTATCTCTACATTTTGTTTACTGCTGAAATTATTTTGATCCCATAGCAGATTTTCTTCTATCCATGATGTACCTTGCTATACCTATAATATGTGAAACAGAAAGCTATACCACAAGGATTCAAGAAAGCCTTTAGTTCCTGTTAATCCAATAAACACCAGTAAAGCAAAAAAAAAAAAAAACCTCATCTAAAATTAATTTATATGACAAACATCACAACCATTTTATAAGATAAAAAAATTTAGCAGCATGTTGTTACATTCTATCTTTAGAAACTGAGAAATATTTTCACACCATTAATTTTAGCTCCACATGATCCAAGTTCCTTCCCTCCTTGTTCAATCCTTTGCTAAAGCATTTGCCAAGCCATTAGCTTCTCTGTTTTTGTGTGCAAAAGTAACATTCTTTAGGACTAGAAGCAATTTTTTCATTTTTTTGCATAGAAATCTCCAGTTCCAAGGGCATTCCTCTTTTCTTTCCACCCATACAAGAGCGTTTTTAGAGTCTGACTCTATTATGATGTCCATATTTTTAATCCACTCATGTTGTATAGACATTTCCAGTGCAAAGACTAAAGCCATAAACTCAGTCTCATTGGAGTCCTTTATACCTACATAGGCTGAAAACATAGCTATAACATCTCCATGATCATTTCTAAGCACACCACCAATGCCTGCTGCACCTGGCTTCCCTTTCGAGGACCCATCCACATTCCACTTCAATGTATTTGGTGGAGGTGGATACAAATGTAAGGCTGGTTTTGGATCCTTTCTCTTATTCCATAGTCTATCACCATCCAGATTAGACACTACCTCTCCTGGATTGAATGGGCAATTGAGTTCCCATCCTTTGAGCCAAAAGCCAAGTCTCAATCTCACTACATAATTAAAAAATTCCCAATCAGTTTCAACTTTATCAAAAACCAATTTGTTTGTTTGATTCCGTAAAGACCACATCACCACAAAAAACAGAGAAATCCAGAGAACTTTGAAAAGTTGTATGGCAACAAAAAAAAACTGCATTTCAATGCATGAGACGTACAACGGTACAATTATCTCAAACTGATTTGGTTTGCTCTCAAGTCATAACCTTGCAAGCATTTGGGTTACTCTGAACATTTATGATCTCATTTTATTAGCTGTCTACGACTTCTCGAGCAATTTTTTTTTTGGCTTAATTACATTTTTAGTCCCCTGCTTTAGATCATGTGTGATTTTGGTCTCTATTATTTTTTTAGTACATTTGGTCCTCCATTTTTCGAAAGTTGCAAAATTAGTCCCTCTGTCCAATTTCCATCAATTTATGTCCTACGTGGCACGCATGATGCCACATGACAAGTCCACGTGGATTTATTATATTAAATAATTATTATATTTTAAATTATAAAAATTAAAATAAAAGAGTCTTAACTCATAAGTCATATTCGTCCTCACTAATTTCTCCTCCTTCATGACACGATAGGATAGTCCATCCATAAACATGAAATTACCATTTGCATCTAAAGCACTGGTACCAACGTTACTGATGCCACTCCTACACGAGTCAATATGCTTTATTTCAATCCCTAGCAACCCCACCCTGCAATTTACATTCATCAATTATTATATTTTGGAATTCCTTTCTCTAACTAAGTTGATATCCTTTCTCTACATGAATCGATATGCTTACTTTCAATCCCTGACAATCCTACCCTGCAATTTCTTTCTTAATCTTAATTCTTAATGGTGTTGTAGCAAATGTTTTTCAAGAAGATCTAAAGACAAAAATCATTTTCACAGGATTATGTTGCGAACTGCCATCCCACCAGGCCACCACCGGGCTATTATTCCTCTCCGACGACGTCTCCAGCTCCATCCCAACCATCTTCTTCTCACCCATGCGAGTATTTCTCCACGGTGCTCCCTCCCAGGTCCTCTGCCCAAATCATCTCTCTCTCTCGTCCCAATAACCACTGTGACCGTCGTACTCTATTTGCAACACACTAGCATCGTCGGACTTCTGTGTGCCGATGGCTAACAGTTCTTCATCTCCGTGCATATGTCGCTCTCTTCCACCCTCTATCTTCGCCGTCACATATAGTTGTTACGTTCCTCTTATGTTTGTGAGCTGCTCCGCCGTGCCATTCCGATCCATCACCGCGGCCTGGTCTCCCAACCACCCAGTCAATGGTGGGTTGAGTTTTTGTAGTGAGAAAGCAAAAGGAATTGCAGACTAACCCTAACCACTAAAAAGGAGAGAAACCACGGTGAAAGAAGATGACATAGACCATTTTTTTATTTCATAATTTAAAATATAATAATTATTTAATATAGTAAATCCAGGTGGACCTGCCATGTGGCACTATATCTACCATATTGGACACAAATTGATGGAAATTGGACAGAGGGGCTAATTTTGCAACTTTCAAAAAATTGAGGGACCAAATGTGTTGGAAAAAACAATAGGGACCAAAATCGCACATGAGCTAAAGCAGGGAGACTAAAAGTGCAATTAAGTCTTTTTTTCTTTTTATTTTGTGTGTCTTCAAAGACGCTTTCTTTTTAAGTTTTAACTAAGAGTTTAATTGTTGTACACTGTCAGTGTAAAGTTTTTTTACACTGTCAACCAATCAGAAATCATGGTTTGAATGACTTTTAAGGTGGTTAGGTAAGAGTCAAAGATTTTTAATGATTTATCAATTTCTCAGTGGTTGACAGTGTAAATCTTTACACTGTCAGTGAATATCAATTAAATCCTTTTAATTAATAGCTACTAAGATCTATTTTTTTCGTCGTTTATTTTGCTACTAAAAAAGTAATTGGCTCTATGGATCAGTGTTATTAAAATCGGACAGGACAGGACCGGTCGGTCGGACTGGTTCGGTCGGAAACCGAACCCATAGCCGGTCCGCTCAATACGCCAGACCGAATGAGACTTCGAACCGCTGCAAACTCGACTGAATCGGCGGCGCGTAGGTCAAGCAGCATGTCCACCTATGGCTCACGTGCCTGCATCATTCTGCTTCTTGTTGTTGTTAAATTGAAATGCATTGCAAAAATTGCAACCTTAGGGACCAAAATCGCACATGAGCTAAAGCAGAGAGACTAAAAGTGCAATTAAGTCTTTTTTCTTTTTATTTTGTGTGTCTTCAAAGACGCTTTCTTTTTAAGTTTTAACTAAGAGTTTAATTGTTGTACACTGTCAGTATAAAGTTTTTTACACTGTCAACCAATTAGAAATCATGGTTTGAATGACTTTTAAGGTGATTAGGATAAGAGTCAAAGATTTTTATTGATTTATAAATTTCTCATTGGTTGACGGAGTAAAAAATCTTTACGCTGTCAATGAATATTAATTAAATCCTTTTAATTAATAGCTACTAAGATCTTTTTTTTTTTGTCATTTATTTTGCTACTAAAAAAGTAATTGGCTCTATGGATCAGTGTTATTAAAATCGGACAGGACAGGATCGGCCTGTCGGACCGGTTCGGTCGAAAACCGGACCCATAGCCGGTCCGATCAATACATCAGACCAGATGAGACTTCGAACCGGTGCAAACTCGTCTGACTCGGCAAAAACTGCAAACTTAGGGAATCGTACACAGCTCCTGATACGTAGATGCTAATTAACTCAACCACTAGACCACATCTCTAATTTGTCATTTGATTGACAAATATATTATATATACATATTATTAATATTAAATTTACAAATTCAATATATACCGGTTCATCATAATATTGAATTGTTTTTTAGTTAAAGATGTCTTCTACTAAATCTGAACATGTTAAATTATATTGGCCTATGCATGAACGTTTTTTTAAAAAATTAATGTATATCCAATCAACTCATGCCAAATACTATATATATATATATATATATATATATATATATATATATATATATATATATATATATATAATTCAATCATAATGGTTTATATATTTAATATATACTGGTTCATCCAGTGACCTTGATTGATATTTGTTTAATTAGATACTTTTTTATGGTAATGGTTTTGAATTTGGAGTATGGACATGTTGAATTATGTTGTCATATATATGAAAATTTTAGAATTTTTTAATGTATACCGGTTCAAACCGAGTCAACCAGTGATCCCCGGTTGAACCAGTGACCCATTAACCCAGTGCTCTGACCGAGTCGCTCACCAATTCGGTTTTAATAATATTGCTATGGATTCGTATCTAACAATTTTGAATCTACTCAGTAAATTAACAAAAAGGACCTCTACTTAAATTTTGTTTGGATCATGCTAACGAGTGTCCTTATGACACTCTTTAGGGAATCAAAGAATATAAGTTTTTATTGGAAAACTAAGTATTTTACCTTTTCAAATATTAAATATCAATTCCCCCGTGAAACATTTCTTTTCTTTAGCATTCTCCTTTTTCTTATATCGTTCGCTAGCAAAAGTCATTTTCCTCCCTTGGAAATTATATTAGGCTTAATTGCACTTTTGGTCCCTCTAGTTTAACAAATGTGCAATTTTTGTCCTCCTAGTTTCAATTGCTCAAATCAAGTCCCCATACTTTCAAAATTAAACAAATGTGGTCCTCCCACTAAACTTCCATTCAATTCTTAATAGTGTTAGCTGAGGTGGCATAAGCATTATTTTTATTTTAATTAATTGATCATTAATTTAAATAGCTGAAATTTTTTTAAAAAAAACCCTCAAAACACAGCATAATTTGAATAGACAAAACGCAAAATGGCACTCCAAGGAGTTATAAACCAAATTGCATAGAAAAACAAACGGTTCAAATGAGGGAGAAGAAGCAGACATCTTCAACGCCCCAAACATAACAAAACCTCCATAGCCAACCATGAACAACCTTCACCTACCATGAACAACCTTCACCACCATTTAACAAAAAGAAAAAAACTTCTCTTCACCAAATCCCCCCTCCTTCATAAATTACACCTACTCTCATCAACCAAGAACTCATACCCAACGTAGCCACCACCAACAAGCCAAACACCATATTCACCACCCAAGCAATTAAATCAAAGTACAAATAAAAATAATAAAAGAGAATAGAAGGAAAAGGGGAGGAGGGGAGCGACCCACACAGATTCGCCATCGTGTTAGCTCTTCCACCTTGGCCCTGATCCGACGGGATAAGGTCGTCCTTCCTCGCCGTGGCCATTGCGAGATCCACACGCAAATCCGCTCTTCCTCCTCAAACCGCAGATCTGCAAATGACCCACCTCAGTTCAGCTCCTCCTATGACAGCCGCGAACGCCACATCAACCTCCCTGAACCGTGACCTCCACAGTGCCGCATGCCGCCCTCGCCTGGTCACCGTCGTTCCCATCACCTTACAGTCCAGGCGCTCCGGCCTCCATACAACCAGCACCACCTCACTCCGTCGAATGTCGTGTGCTGCCTATCAGGAATATAGTTAAGTTATTTAAAATTGGTTATTTGGACAGCTGTAAAACAGTTGTAATCAGTCAGTTATTCAGTTATTTTTGTGATGCTGATTAGTTTGTACTTGAGCTATTTTAAAAGGCTCACTTGTATTCATCATCAATTCAATGAATTCATTTCACTGATTCCAAATCTTAATATGGTATCAGTTGTCATTTTCTTCCGCAATCTCTGATCATTCTTCCTTCTTTTTTTCCATTTCTTTCGTTCTCCCTCTCTTTCCTTCATGTTCTTCCTGATTTCTTGCTTCTCCCATGGATGCCATAGATGATGCCAATCATTTCTTTCTTCATCCATTAGATCATCCGGGTATTACTTTGGTTTCACACCCTCTGGCCGGTGAAGAAAATTATTGTTCTTAGCGCAAAGCCATTTCCCTGGATCTCATTGGCAAGAACAAAATTGGATTCGTAGATGGCTCCATTGTTGAGTCTCCTCATGATGATCCTACCTATCTTCTTTGGCGCAGAAACAACAATATAGTTGCTTCTTGGCTCTTGAATGCAATGACTAAGGAAACACAATTTGATGTTCTTCACTGTACAACTGCTGATGCGATTTGGCATGATTTGAAAGAGAGGTTTGAGCAACCTAATGGTCCTCGCATATTCTAGCTAAAACATGCTTTGATGGCTCTGCAACAAGATTCCATGTCAGTAGGTAACTACTACACTAAGATTCGATCTCTCTGGGAATCTTTGCAAGATCACAAACCTGCACATACCTGTGATTGTGGTGGGATAGCTCCTTGGGTAGAATATTGCCAACTTGAGTATGTCGTGCATTTTCTAATGGGATTGAATGAGTCCCTTTCCTCAATTCATGGACAAATTTTGTCAATGGATACAATTCCTCTGATTACCAAAGTATTCTCTCTTGTTGTCCAAGATAAGAAGCGGAAGGAAATTTGAGCTTCCATAGCAAGCAATGACAGTGCTCATGCTTTTGCTGTCAAGAATTCCAATGATGATAAGGGCAAAGGTGTCAAGAAAGATAGGCCCCTTTGTGCACACCGTGGTTTGTTAGGGCATTCCAAGGACAAGTGTTACAAGCTTCATGGTTATCCACCAAACTACAAGAAAAATAGGCCTCCTCGGTCCACATGTGAATCAAGTTTTTGTGGATGAGTCTTCATCTCCTTTTCAACTTTCTACTCAACAATACAGTCAGTTGATGAGTCTTTTACAGCCTCAGGCTTCCAGTTCTGCCAATCCTGCCAATGACTCTTATGGTATTGTTCTTTCTGTCAATCCATCTCAATCTATTTTTTCAAATGAATCTTGGATAGTTGATTCAGGTGCTAGTGCACATATAGCTTGTTCTTTTACAATTCTTTACTTCTTATAAGCTAGTTAACAATAAGTCAGTTACCTTGCCTAATACGACTACTATCCCTGTAAATGCTATGGGCACTGTTACCTTGGCCCGAGATCTAGTGTTGCATAATGTTCTTTACATTCCACACTTTACATTCAATTTGTTATCTGTTAGTGCATTGCTAACTGATAATTCTTTATCTGTTATCTTTTTCAAAACTCATTTCTTGATTCAGGAGGTGCACAACTCCAAGAAGATTGGCAGGGGTGATCTCCTTGAAGGCTTATATGTGCTGACCTCCAAAGACATTTTTTCTAATTCTTGTTTTACACAATGTAACACTAGTTGTATTCCTTTACATAGAACAACATTACATTCTGTTGTTACACAAGTTAGTCATTCTGCTTGTAATAATGCCAATGTATGGCACTCTAGGTTTGGACATACTTCTGATAAAGTGTTGAAGATATTGAGTAATAAAATTCCTTTTACTATATATCTTCTAAATTTAGTTCTTCTTTATGCCGAATATGTCATCTTGCTAAGTTTAGAAGATTATCTTTCCCTTCACATAATCCCTTGACTGATTCAGTTTTTGCCTTATTGCATTGTCACATTTGGGGACCCTATGGCCACTCAACCTATAATGGGAAGAGGTATTTCTTGACTTTGGTGGATGACTGTTCTTGGTACACTTGGATTTATTTGCTCAAAAACAAATCAAAGGCCTCTGCTGCCATCATAAAATTCTTCAGCTTTGTCAAGACACAATTTGGTGTTACCATCAGATGCATAAGGTCTGACAATGCAAAAGAGTTAGCCTTGACTGAATTCTTGCAAAATGAAGGTGCCTTGCATCAGTTCTCATGTGTTGAGTGCCCTGAACAAAATTCTGTAGTTGAGAGAAAGCATCAACACTTGCTAAATGTTGCCCGTGCTCTCCTTTTTCAGTCTAAAGTTCCAATCACTTTTTGGGGAGACTGTGTTGCCACAGCTGCTTATCTGATCAACAGATTACCTTCTCCTGTTTTGAGCAACAAGTCCCCAAATGAAGTTCTTCATAATGGTAGAGAACCTGAATATGCATCCTTGAGAACTTTTGGTTGCTTGGCATTTGCTGCTACACTGCCTTCAACCATAAATAAGTTCACTCCAAGTGCTAAACTTGCTGTCTTTGTTGGATATCCATAAGGCTACAAGGGTTATAGATTGTATGATATGCAAACCAAGAAGTTTTTCATCTATAGAGATGTTACTTTTCATGAAACTACCTTTCCTTTTCACACATTGCAAACTGTTGTCACACCTTCAGAGCCTTTTGCAAACACTATGGTTCCAATACCACTTCCTGATACTGAGCAACTTATACCAATCATAGAACCACAAATTCAGATTGATCAACCTGACCAACCCTCACCTGATCAACCTGATCAGACTCCATCTGCTCAACCTGACCATCGTGATCATCCGATCAACCACAACCTGATCAACCTGATCAGGCTCCACCTCCTCTACCAAACCCTCCAACTAGGAGATCTAGCAGGACAACTCGTGTTCTGCCTATTTGAATGAGTATGCCCTTGCAACTCAGCCTTACCCCATACATCATTTATGCTCTTTTTCTCAATTAAGTCAGCCTTACAAATCCTTCATTAATCAAGTGTATGCAACATATGAGCCTCAGTTTTTTCATTAGGCAGTGCAATTTTCTGAATGGCGCCAAGCTATGACTGAAGAAATTCAGGCCTTGGAAGCCAACAACACCTGGTCCCTTGTGTCACTTCCATCTGATAAACACTTCATAGGGTGTAGATGGGTTTACAAAGTTTGATGGTTCTGTGGACATATTTAAGGCTTGATTGGTAGCAAAAGGCTACACTCAACAAGCTGGGATAGATTTCTCGGACACCTTTTCTCCTGTTGCCAAACTCACCTCGGTCAGTGTTGTCGGCGATTCTGACTACTAAGAATTGGCATCTATTGCAATTAGATGTCAATAATGCATTTCTTAATGGTGACCTCTTTGAAGATGTGTATATGGAGTTGCCAAAAGGATATAAAGCACCCAATTCTAATATGGTTTGCAAATTGAACAAGTCTTTATATGGCCTTAGACAAGCACACTAGTGCAAAATATGTAAAAAAAGGGTAAGGGTAACGTCATTTAAATAAAAAGTAGACGTTAAAAAGGAGGCGGTGACAGAACCGTAAATATTAAGGTCATTTAAATCACATTTTAGGTCAGTTGTTAAAAGAACTGACGTAAAAAGTAATGAGATTCACTTTTAACGTTAGTTATTTTAACAACTGATGTTAAAGGTGATTTAAATAAAAAAAATTGAGTGAGCACAAAGCTACACCCGCGTTTCTTCATCACTTTCATACTATGCTCTGTTCACAATGTATACCCGCGCCCTTCTCTGCCCTAACCCTTTCATTCCTCTCCTCACCACCGCGAACTCCTCTCTTCACCACCACTAGGTACCTTTCTATCTATCTTTATCTCTCTCTCTCAACTTCACACTCTTTCTTGCGAGCTCTAACTCTCTATCTCTGTCTCCCTCACTCTTAGCAACCACATCAAACACTGTGACCGCGACCGAGTTCTTCTCCACCACCACCGCTGCAATTTCTTCTCCGCCACCACCGCGACAGTATTCTCTGGTGAGTCATCTTCTCCCTACTCTTCTCTCCTCTCTTCTCTCTTCTCTCTTATCTTCTATCTCATTTAAGGGTACTTTTCTTTCTCACTTAAGGTTCTCCTTCACTCTCCTTCACCACTGAGCCCTAACAGAATCCACTCTCTTTCACCACTAAGCCCTAATAGAAGCGGCTGTATTCTCTGGTAATGCCATAACTTTGTGACCTGTGTGAAAATATGTCAGAGTCTTTGTCTCTGTTTCTGCTTTCTGATAAATGATTTGTAAATAGCAATGTTGAAATAGTGGTGTCGTATAAGTTGTGTTATTGTGTTTATCTCTGTTATATGTATAGAGGGTATTTTGTTGATAACTGGTATTTGATGGAGTTTGATAATGGTGGTAGGTAATTTTGATTTGTTAAGGTTCATAAAACCATTATGATTAAATAGACACACATATTTGATGTTTCTGTGAGTATGTTTGATAAGCCATAGCTTATCTCTAACATAGGTTATGTAAGCATAAAGGTTGGTTAAGTATTGAAAAGTAAGCATGATTTGTCATTTTCTAAGTTCATTTTTAAGTTCAAAAATATATGCAAAAAGTTCACTAAAGAGAGGGATAGGAACCTCAAAAAGCATGCATAATGGTAGTGATGAAAATCAAGATTCAACTCTTGATATTCCTGAGACTCTTTCTTTTTCAACAAACATGCCTACTATAATTGAGGAAACATAGATGGACGATGTACATGCCACTTGTGATGATCATTATGAAGGGATATTGATATAGGTAATTTAAACTTGATTATAGTGTGAGTTTTGTTCTTTTAAGGCAAACGACTTATTTATCCATGTTAGTTTTGATTTATTTTTATTTATCCATCTGTATTTATCTTTATCTTTAGTTATCCATGTTAAAAAACATATTTTAATATTTACCGTTTCTGAACAGGCATACACATGGATCACTCGGGCCCGCGTGCACGGGAGGACACTATGGGGCCTACGCAGGACACTATGGGGCCTCCGCCTGATGATACTATAAGTTTACATGTTATATACTATCTTTATTCTTTATTTATAATGTAGGTTTAAGTTCTTTATATATTCTTTATTTATCCTTGTTATATATAACCTCTAATTTAACATTTTTTTGTCCAAACGGACATCACAGTTTTTGAGGAAATGGGGTAGAGGAGCCACATCATTGAAGAAGTTAGAGAAGGCTAGGCAAAGTGGTCAGCCTCTTGAGGTGTCCTTTGATGCTAAACTAAAGCACCAGGGTCCCCCGTGCTAGAGAATTTAAATCGTGGGTGATTCTACAAACCAAGCAGCACGTTAGCATCCTATACAACCATTGGGATGATGTTCCTCAGAACGTTAAGGATCATATTTGGGAGGCTGTCACAGTATTTTACTTTTAAATTCTTTTGATGTACATTATTAAATAATTATTCGAGTTCTAATTCATCCTATTTGTTATGTATTTAATGTGTAGATAGCTTGGATCGTGCCGAATGACAAGCATCATCGGGCGAAATGGCTCTCATTAGGGGCAAGGCGCTGGAGTGGGTTCAAGCATGATCTTACTAGGCACTATGTATCTGGGAAGAAGCAGCTTGATAAGATGTTCTTGGATTACCCCTAGATTGATAGGGAGACGTGGGATAAATTTGTTAGGATTCGACATGGGGACGAATTTCAGGTTAGTTGATGAAGTTAATTTATTTATGCTTCTTAGAGATCATTTAAGTAAAGAAATTAAATGTGTTTAACTCTATTAATTATGTGTTTCTGTTTAAACAGGCTAAGGTGGAGAGGGGTAGGCAGAATCAAGCTAAGAATTTCCACACCCACACCTTATCTCAGGGTGGGTACGCCACTAGGATCGACGAGATGATGGCGGAGAGGCTGAGGGTGAAGCAGGAGGAGCTGGCTGCGAGGATAACACGTGGAGAGGTGCCTGAGGGAACACCAGTTAGTCCTCCATCAGACATCCCGTGCGAGGATGTCTGGTTAGCCGGCCGGATGACAAAGAAAGGCTATTTTAAAGCTGAAGCCACTCGGGATGTGGTAGATAAGATTATAAGTAACTAACTATATACATTTGTAGTTGATATTTGTACATGGTTGATATTTTTAAGGAACACCTTTCTCTTACATGTTTTTTCAATTCTTCATTGTAGATGGAGCTTAAGGAAAAATGCTCACAGGGCTCATTCGTCCCTTTTGGACGCCAGGACATATTGCTCACTAATCTAGGCAAGGACGACCATCCTGGTCAGGTGATCGGTGTTTCAGAGACGGTGGGCATCAAAGAATATTATGGCAAGTCTACTTCACGAAGGCGGGTCGTCGATGAGGATGCACTTACAGAAACCATTACACAAAATCTCCTTTCCAACCTGTCCGTTACAAACCAGCTGATGAGCCGCTTCTTATCCAACCTAGATTTCAAGCAGGCACTTGTTAGGGAGCTTGCCTCCGTGGGTTCCCAGGACACCGCGGGAGCTGCCAACCCTTCACATCTAAGCACAAAAGAGAGCTATAATAAGACACATGTGGAGGTGGATGAGTTGGCAGAGAGGGAGTAGAAGTTGGAGGTCCGACACCGTGAGATTGAGTGTGAAGCGAAACGGCGAGAGTTTCAGCTAGCGCAGCGGGAGCTCGAGTTGGCACGAAAGGTATATATTCATTATTAATGTCAAAATTTGTCAATTAATTACATATGTTTTTTTTTAATTATCAACAACTTATGTACCTGATTTATTTAATATTGAAGGCAAAGGCGGGTAAGATGTCTCTCATGACTCGGTTGTTCTCGATTGGCGAGGATTATGCGCCCGTGCTTTTTCAATGGGAGTTGGAGCATGATGGTTGGCTGGCACGCCCACTTCATGAGCATGAGCTTGGATTTGTATTCAGTGATGACAATATTGGGTATCTTTGCAATGAAGGCCGACAACTATCCACCGCGATTGTGAGTCTTTGGTCGACGTAAGTATGCTTTATAATTTTATAATTAATTCAATTTATATATTTTATTTGAATTTTATGATTTACTGTATTCATGTCGTAGGTATCTCCATTGACTTCAACTCGAGAGGGGTGATAACCTATTAGGCTTCTTAGAGCCCTACTCCCTTCAGCCTGAATTCTTTAACAATCACAACGAAGTCACAGCGTACTTAACGAGATTACTGGGAGGTGATGATCGCAAGGAGATATATCTGGAACCGTACATAATGAACAGGCATTGGCAGTTGCTCGTAATTCATCCTGTCAGGTATACTGTCATCTTCCTATGCTCTCTCCACAATAACCCGCCACGGGATGTGGTGGAACCTATCAATAGGTTGGTAATTAATCTTCTATTTAATTTAAGTTTTAACATTTACTTTAATTTTATGTGACACATGATGAATTGGTTGGTTAATTGACATGAATATTCTGTTTATGATAGTGCGCTGAAGACTTGTAGTTTGAGTTGTGCCAACGGGAGGAGTAAGACTCTTAAGTCTAAAGGAAATCCTGATTGGATTATCCTCAAGGTTGATAGTTTGTTAAATAGTATATAATATTAGAATTACTAATTACTAATTACTATTTCCAAATATATATGCTTATTTAACTGACAATAAATTTCATTACTTTTGTAGTCTCGCTTTCATAATGACGTTTGGTCGTGTGGATATTATGTGATGCAACATATGCTGAACATAGTCTTCGCATCTATTACTGAAGGATGGAAGAAGGTAATAGTACTTAATTAAACAACTTATTGAATTATATATTATAGTTTTCATTTTCATTGCGTTAATTAATATTACCGTGATTTATTTGAACGTGTCGGGGCTTTTAACGACAACCAATCTCCTCTTGACAAAAAAGAGCTCAAAGACTTGAGGACTCGGTTTGCAGATTTTTTTCAAGTATGTTAAAGAGAAAGGATTGCCCTCAGTATACCTCAGGAGTATATATAAGATGTGTAGTTAGTAAATAGTATAGAAACTTATATGTATGTGTGTAGTAATAAGTATGTTTTTTTATCCCCCCATTTGTTCCATTGTATATATATATATGTATACTTTTATTTTATTAATGAAATTTAAGTGAAATATTGGACTGTTACTAGGCATTATTCTGGACTAAGTTTTCTTGAATGTAGGGATAGGCGGGGAAGAGATATATTGTAACAGAATTTTTTTAAAAAAACAAAACAAAGCCTTTAACATCGGTTGTTTAGTACAATCGGCGTTAAAAATATTTTTAAAAAATTGGCTTTTAACGTCGATTGTAATAAAAGCGGCGTTAAAGTTAAGCTTTTAACGTCGGTTTAATGAAACAACCGGCGTTAAAAGTTATTTTAAAAAATAAGTGACTTTTAATGTCGGTTATGTAATCAACTAACGTTAAAAGTGTACTTTTAGCGCCGACTTTGAATGATGTAAAAAGTTACACTTTTAACGACTACTCCAATAAAGTCAAGATTATTCAGACGTCCAAAATCAATTTTGACTGACGTAAAAAGCACTTCCTGTACTAGTAGCATCTAGGCAATGGTTTTGCAAATTTTCCAATTCTTTGCTCAAACATGGTTTTGCCCAGTCAAAGAATGATTACTCTTTGTTTACTATTGGCTCAGGATCCTCACTTGTAATTTTACTGGTTTATGTCGATGACATAATTCTTGCTTTGGTCCTTGCTTTAAGCATGTCATTGTAGTGCAGACTTTACTCCAATCCTTTCAAGTTAAAGGTTCTTGGTGACTTGAAGTATTTCCTTGGTTTGGAAATTGCTAGATCCAACAAAGGTATCTCACTCTCTCAGAGGAAATATGATATTTCTCTGCTAGAGGACACTGGTTATTTGGGGTGTAAACCAGCTTCTCTCCCCTATGGATTCCAATCTTAAAATGACAGTCACCGATGGTGACTTGCTTCCGGATCCTTCTATGTACAGAAGACTTGTGGGAAGGCTAATGTACTTGACCATCTCTAGCCAGGACATTAGTTTTTCTGTTCACAAGCTAAGCCAATACATGCAATCCCCTCGAGTTCCTCATTTGCATGCCATCTATCATTTGCTGCAGTATATCAAAGCTGCACCTGGCCAAGGATTGTTCTTCCCTGCCTCCAATTCCTTAAACCTCACTGAATATGCTGATGCAGATTCGGGAAGTTGCTTGAACAGTAGGCGTTCAACTACTGGATTCTGTGTTTTCCTTGGAGATGCCTTGATCTCTTGAAAGTCCAAGAAGCAGCCTACGGTTTCAAAGTCCTCTGTTGAGGCTGAATACCG